>JAVJIX010000306.1:162500-623475 GCA_036785185.1 Paratrypauchen microcephalus | reverse complement strand
CAGTTTAATCTTTTTTCAGTCTTTGTTCTTCCATAAAATTAAATTAAAGCACAACATAAACACCAGTCTGATCCTGTGAGCAGGCACAAAGACACTGAAATCCAGTGTGATCCGACTTGTACTAAAATAGTTCAAAGTGACTGTTGAGGTTGTGATTTTGGAACAGACTCGATCGAAAGTACAAAAGCATTTCGAGGCATGGAGACAGTGCAATTAGTGTGACTGTTTATTCCACAGCACGAGTCACAAACTGAGCTCAAAAACCAACTCGCATCAGCTTCCCTCAGCATGTTTCAGACAGCCCAAATTAGCTTACGTGATTATGATATTTTTCAAGACGTCTGCAATCGTGAAGGCATGAAACAGAAAAAAAAACTTATACAAAATGTTTTGACAAGTTTTCTCTGTGGCAAACATTAGCTCCATGATGATATTATGCCTTTCCACGTCTAACATTTCTGACAGTGGAGTGTTCATTTTTTATCCTTTGTTAGCTTTTTAACACAGTTTTATTTATGATTTACTGTCTTTTATTGTATTAAATTGTCTGTGCAGCACTTTGGAAACTGTCATGTTTATAAAATGTGCTATATACAGTAAATAAAGTGGATTGGATTAAACAGCTTTACCTGACATTTGTTCAATTACTGCTGGTTTTATAGCTCAAAATACCGACACAAACAGACATTCTGACTGACCGGAGTTGCCTCTTCACAGATCTGACCTGTAACTTGGTCTGGTTTGTTCTCCAGGAAGATAGACTGGTTTAATGCCATACTGTGAAACATTCCAGACAAAGTAATAAAATTTACATGGAGAAAACCATTTGCCAGGTCCAGAAAAGTTTTGTAATTGAATAAATGCAACATATATAAGTTTAACACTACATGTGACCGACCGCGGCAAAACAGGACAGAAGTGATTTTGAGTTATTCACACTCTGAAAGTGTAGATTCCAAACTTTCCAATGATGCCTTACACATGAAAATCTGACAATATTTGAAGAAGTTGTGGCTATTTAAAAGAATGCACATCAGATTTCGCAAAGGGGTGAAAACAGCCTGCAAAGTTTCCTCATTCTACTCCCTGCTTGCCTCATTTGCAGGACATTAAGCTAAGAAGCCCTTTATCATCACAACTATCTGTATTGTGGAGATTTCAGGGTAAAGTCAAGAAGATGAGTGCAGAATTATACTTTGTTAAAATGGAAATGCTTTTATAACAAAAAGTCCATATAATAATTCAATAATTAAGTTAAATTAAGCTAAAAATTAAGTTAAAAAGTTAAGTTAAAAATCATCTGTATTGTCAATTTAATACACACGCACGCACACACACACACACACACACAGTCCTGCTTTAGTCCTGTTTTAGTCCTGTTTTAGTCCTGCTTTAGTCCTGTTTTAGTCCTGTTTTAGCCCTGTTTTAGCCCTGTTTTAGTCCTGCTTTAGTCCTGTTTTAGTCCTGTTTTAGCCCTGTTTTAGTCCTGCTTTAGGACTAAACTAGGACTAAAGCAGGACTAAAGCAGGACTAAAACAGGACTAAAGCAGGACTAAAACAGGGGACTCCGCTAGGACTAAAACAGGACTAAGTTCCGGACTAAGACCACTTTAGCAGGACTAAAGCAGGACTAAAGCAGATTTAGTCCTGTTTTAGTCCTGTTTTTAGTCCTACTTTAGTCCTATTTTAGTCCACGGAAAACCCTGCACATGCATGTACACTACGTACCCACAAACTAATGTTGGCACTAGCTGCAGCAACACCTTCAATATCTCCATTTGATGCAGAAATAATTATTATCATATTATGATAATAATACGACTCGCCCCGTGTTGCAGTGTTTTCAGATAATTTGCGTATCGTGTATCGTGTATATCCATGGTCTTTCGGAGCTAAATCTCACTCTGTACACGAGCTCTGTAGAAACAGACCTGTCCCGAACCTGTCCCGAAGGCCTCCCAAAAGTGTCATGTGTCCAAGTAGAAGTTAAAAGTCCATTTTCCTGTTCTTTTTGTCTCGCAGTGCTGCATCCATATTCAGTAGCTCCTCACAGCTGACAGGTGAGCAGGGGAACCCCTTTCGGCACTTCTCACAACAGGATTGGCAGACACGCGAGCGTGGGAAAATGTTGACTTATACACGCCCTGTTTCTTTCTGAAAAACAAGCCAATTTGAAATTTAAAATGTATGTTTTTAACGGCACTAATGCTGTTATCTGAAACAGGGAGTGGCTTCTTCATGATCTCAACTAGCACATTCTGCAAAAAAACGAAAATCTAAAAACTCGTTTATCTGGGATTCCCTAATCGCGAGTTGTGGACTAATTTGCCGTGGTAGGACCCATATTGTGGAACATTACAGTTAAAGCAGTAGCATTTCCATGGTAGCGGACCTCCAGCGTGAAAAGTTACGCAGTGCGCTTTTAAATTTGCACATTTTCCAACATTACACAACCCGTGTTTCCAATCCTTCAGACAGATTTCCTTGAAGCATGTGAGCGGTGCTTTTTAGCTTTCAACTTGTACCATAAAATAAAACCGCCTCCTCTGTAAACGTGCGGAAAACAGCCTGGACCTCCGAGGCAAGAGGCGAGCAACCCGACCTGGTTTTATCCAAGGCTTTTATCAACACATTCACATGTCAGCCAGCAGACAGCCTCATCCTGACAGCTTAGCATCACAGCTAGCACCAAATAACAGTCTGTTCTCTCAAATCCCCACTACTCGCCCTTCAATGTGACACCCGGCGTATTCTCTTAACCCGGCAGTTTAACGTTCAACATCTCTTCATAGATTTTTAAATCAGATATATATTTATTTATTTTGGAAAAGGACACTACATTATATATACTAGTACTGTGCTTTGGTCTGCTGTATAGCTAAAATCTATGACACCTGTGGATTATTATGTTGTATTTTTAACCTTTTCTTGCATAGAAAAAAGTTGTTTTTTTTGGAACCAGAGCTGCCAAATTCCAATCAGACATGTATTTTTACATTATTATTACATTATTATTAGACATACCCCATCCCTTTTTTTTTTTTTCAAATAAAGTTCCTAAATTGGGGGTTTTAGTGGTGCCACACAAGTTGCCACCATGCAGCTAATGCATGTCACAATGTCAAAAATGTCAAAAAAAAAAAAAAAAAAGCCAAATATTTATTGTTCTCTGAAGTAACACTGACATTCTGTGAATGTTACCAACAATTTTGTAAACTTTCAGCAGAGTTTGGTTGTTTAGCCAATCCAAACACAGAGATTGCACTAAATATTATATATAATAACATATATATATATAATATATATTGCAATATAATGTACCCCCTAAACTTTTCGTTTAGGCGTTTCTTTACTATAGCTGCTTCATCACTGTATGTGTGGTGTGAAAGATTATTACTATAGCATTACTTTAATACAGTACACAAAAACTTACATGTATACAGACCACATATGTGTACATATGTGGCATGTATAAGGTCACTACTATATGCATAGTGACCACATATGTGGCCAGTCGATAAAATACCTCCTGGTTTGTTTATTTTTCTTTGAAAATCACCAAATACTACTTCTACGTGTTCTAAAACAAATATTTTACTAAACTGATATAGATTTTCCCTTTATTTTCCTCTCCATGGAGGAATTATTGCACTTGACAAGTGGGAAAGTCAAACTCACCTGCTTCCACTGGGGGCTGCCATCTTGATTCTGTAACAAGATATCACAGCGCCATCTAGCAGCAATAGAATGCAACTACAGGTACTACACGTATGTGGCCAGCATGCTTTTAGGGGTGAAAATGTCTGTTTTCCCTCTATTTGACCCACTTAAACTTAGGCAACATGTGGTCACAATGCAAGAAAGAGTTAAACATTTTACAGGTCCTCTATTATGCAAAATTGACTATTGTGAGGTTTTATCCACATTATAATGTTGTTACCTTATCAAAACATACCTGGAGTTGTGTTTTGTTTCATTCACACGTCTTTGAGTAACCCTGCTAGAATCATTTGGATCATTTCAGCCTTGGAATTCCCAGTCTCTACTGAACTAACGGTAAAAAGTAGCTGTTAACATTTTGATTTGATGACATCACAAGGTGGAACAGAGCATTTTGAGCTTTGGAGATGTAGACAGACTAATAATAAAGAGCTACTCAGACACATGCAAATGAAACAAAACACAGCTCCAGATATGTTTTTGAAAAGGTTACAGAATTACAACATTTCCCCTTGGCCATTGTGATTTGTAATAAACTTCCAGACCTCCAGACTCTTGTCTTTTCATCTACATTCTGTGGACTACTTGTAAAACTTTTACAACAGTCATCACAACAAAGTGCCGTATGGATAGCTGCAGATCACGCTTGAAAGCAGCAGATTTATTTTTCATTTGTGCCAAATGGCTACGCGACGCTGCCAAATCCTACGTGTATCGCCGATTAAGAAAATAAAACTGTCGAACGAACTAAATGAAGTGGATGTGTACCAGTGGCGGAGGAGGTGGAGCAATGGCGTCTTGAATGCTCTGAGGGTGGGAGTAAAAAGGTTTGACTTCTTCCCACTCACTTTCAACTTTATTATTATTGTAAGAGTACAAATGGTAAAGGATTTTTTTGTTAAGTATTGAAATGTCAAGTTGACTGTCAGGTGTGAAAAGTAACTGAACAACAAATCTCGAAATAAATGATTGATTGTTCACTCTAAATAGTGTGTAAAAGTGAAGGCAAACAATTATAACATTCTTAAAGGTCGATATTATGCAAAATTTACTTTTTTGAGCTTTAAGGGTCCCATGACATGAAATTTTCACTTTCTGAGGTTTTTGAACGTTAATGTGAGCTCCCCTACCCTGTTTAGCCCCCTCCCCCATGGCTAAAAGTTGCGAAATGTCTAAACTGAGCATTTGCGATCCTTTTCTGCGTTAGAAAAAAACACCTCAAACGGGCGATTCTCAACAAGGCACCTTATTGACGTCAGCTCGAAAAATGCAGTTCCACCCCCGTCTGTGTCTCTACTCAGCTTCTCTGTAAATCACGCCCAGAGAGTTTGGACTGCGGAGGAGCTACGCAATGCGAAATGCGTTTTTTTATTTGCCTGGAGGCACGTGCGAGTGTTTCTAGGCTCGGAAGTCCTTTACCCGACCCTCTGGACCTCTGAAACAGCAGTGGTTTAATTTTATTTTCTGTGGAAATGTGTTTTTTTTTTCAATGGAACACTTCTCATCTCCTCCTCCGCGCAAAAACGCGGAAGCGGGAGCCAGCCAGAGCGCACAGCTGAAGAGGAGAGAGTGGAGAGTTTGGCCCCACCTGCTACTATAGGCCATCTCTGTCCTCCTCATTTGCATTCAAGCAACAACGCCCATAATGGACTGTTCCAGAGAGAGATGTATAACTCTTTCTCATCTTATCTCTCTTTCTCATGCACTAGTCTTGATTTTGAAGAAGGATTCATTTACAGTATTAGGGAACCATTAAGGAGCCATATAAAAGCATCAAGAAGTACCATGTCATGGGACCTGTTGTAACCTCATCATGTTTGAGTAATACTTTATTATTAGTCTGTCTACAGCTCCAAAGCTCAAAATGCTCTGTTCCACCTTGTGAAGTAATAAAGTGGGGGGTCGCGGGGGCAACAGTCCAAACAGATCTGCCGCCCAGATCACAGTGGACCAGCCCCATGGATCCTCCTGCGGGTGGTGGGTCCACGGGAGGACGGCCCCACGTCGCTCCTTCGGGCAACCGGCCTTGATGTATTTCTTGTCATGGGGGCTCTCTACCAGTTTCCGCAGACACTGGGGACGAGGTGGGTTAAGTGTCTTGCCCAAGGACGCAACAACAGCACCCATCCTTGAGAGCTGGAACCGTGCCACTAACTCGTGGGCCAGTGGGTCCAACCCCTGGATCAGCGGACAAACGCTCTACCAACTGAGCTACTGCGGCCCTATTTTCAGATATTCCAGATCTTAAATTATTCAAATAACACTGGTCTACAAATTTTTGGACTCGATCTGCTTCCAAGATAAAAGGGGCTAAATCTAATTTATATTGATAAGATGAACTGAAAATCGATTGATAACTGTGCTGGTTAGCTAATGTATTCAAGATATGTAATGATATAATAATAATATATATTATATCCTCCTGAGACCGGCCCATTCATTTGTGTCCTTTATAGTGGACAGTAAGTTAACCAGTCTGTTTTTAATTGTTTTGAGATTCTAGTTTGTGGCTGAAATATGATAAAAATAAAAATAAAAAATAAAAAATCTAAAAATGTAAAAAATATATATAAATAATAAATAAATATGTAAATAAATACTCAAATAAATAAATAACAAAATAAATAACACATAATATATAAAAAATTAATTAATAAGAAATTAAAAGGGAGTCTAAGAACTTTTTGAGGCAACTGTAGAAGCTTGTCAGAGATGTTGGTCATCAAAAAAAAAAAAGTTTTTGCTTGGCTGTTAACTTAGATTTAACACCAAAATGTCCCTGACGTCCATTACAGAGGACATGTTACAACATTACGAATAAAAGTAAAATTAATAAAATGTAAATGCTAAGGTGTTCATTTACCTCCAAATAGAAAATTTAAATAATAATAATAATAATTTAGATATACTTTTTTTCTTCAGGTCCCAGGAGGATATATATTGACATATGTTAAAAAGTCTAGACATATTAAAGTGAATGTATGTGAATGTGCAGACAGGCTTTCAGATAGAACTGGTGCTTGTAGACACACTGTACCTTCTGATAAACTACAGTTTTTACCTTATTTTGGATAATTTTCCTATTTTGACCCAATACTATATCTTGGAATCTAAAGCCAATCAGCACTTCTGACTTAGTTTTTCTTTATTAGTGACGTAAACCAAGAAAAATTTCACTACTTCTACTACCAGAAGCATTTTGCTTGTAGAAGTGAAGGTGTATGGATTTTAAAAAATACTGTGTGTTTGCCGTATTACCACATGACATCACATGGTGGAACCTTGTGTTTTACCTAAAAAATATGCAGGATTCGTGTGTTAAAGATCCCATGACATGGTACTTCTTGATGCTTTTATATGGCTCCTTAATGGTTCCCTAATACTGTAAATGAATCCTTCTTCAAAATCAACACTCAGTGCATGAGAAAGACCCATTTACACAGACATGGTCACAAATTCACTCTCTGAACAACTCATTCTGGGCCTTCTTGCTTGAATGCAAATGAGAAGGACACAGATAGGTTAGAGGAGCGGGTGGGCCCCCCCCCGCTCCTCTAAGCCGCTGGAGCGCTGCTGTGCGCTGCTCTGCGCTGCTCTGCGCTGTCTCCCAACTTCCGCGTTTGAAGCACGAAGACAGAAAGGAGAGCCATTTCAGTGAAAAAAACACATTTTCACAGAAAATAAAATTAAACCACTGCTGTTTCAGAGGTCCAGAGGGTCGGGTAAAGGACTTCCGAGCCTAGAAACACTCGCACGTGCCTCCAGGCCTTCGCGGTCCAAACTCTCTGGGCGTGATTTCCAGAGACAGGGGGTGGAGATCCAGACGATGGTGGAACTGCATTTGCATTTCTTTTTTCGATCTGACGTCAATAAGTTTCCTTGTCCAGAATCGCCCGTTTGAGCTGTGTTTTTTTTTCAAACGCAGAAAAGGATCACAAATGCTCAGTTTAGACATTTCGCAACTTTTAGCCATGGGGGGGCCCTAAACAGGGTAGGGGAGCTCACATTAACGTTCAAAAACCTCAGAAAGTGAAAATTTCATGCCATGGGACCTTTAAACATGTGTGAATGAAACAAAACACAACTCCAGATATGTTTGTGATGAGGAAACAACATAAGTTTTTTAAAAGCTCTAAAAAAAAAAAAAAAAAAAGTTGATTTCGTACAATTCATCTCCTTTTAAATTCCGTGCCCAGCTCACCAGCTCGGGTAGTACAGGCGCAGACCTCACAAATTCAGACGTAGCACAAAAGCAGCGGAGCGTGAACCTCACGGGGAATGGAAGGAACATGGAAAAGATGAACGGTGAGTTGGAGAATTGAAAGGCCTTCGTGTCGGGCTTGTCTGGATGTACGAGGGGGGGCACGGGGGGTCCAGGTGTGGACAGAAAAAGGACTTCAAAGGCATGTTTTAGTGGAAGGAAGGAGCGTGTGCAGGCATCGCAATGAAAGCAGCCCGGGGAAAAGAATAGATCAAACAAAATGAGCCACAGATGAGGCTCGCGAGAGTGAAGGAGCATGGGAAGTAATTGCTGCATCTCTCTATAGAGCACAAAATGTCATAAAGTAAAAAGAGGGCCAAATTTATGTGGTAGAATCGATAGTTCAAGAGTCAGAATTGTAATGGTTTGTGGTAAAAGTCTCTGCAGTAATGATAGAACTTTTAAAGGGCTCATGTTACGCTATTTTCTGAGCTATGTTTTAAAGGTCCCATGACATGGTACTTCTTGATGCTTTTATATGGCTCCTTAATGGTTCCCTAATACTGTAAATGAATCCTTCTTCAAAATCAACACTCAGTGCATGAGAAACAGAGATAAGATAAGAAAGAGTCATTTTTCTCTCTCTGAACAGGCCATTATGGGAGTTGTTGCTTGAATGCAAATGAGGAGGACAGAGATGGCCTATAGTAGAGGGTGGGGGCGTGGCCAAACTCTCCACTCTCCGCTCTCAGCTCAGCTGTGCGCTCTGATCCATTTCCGCATTTTTGCGCGGAGGAAGATATGAGAAGCGTTCCATTGAAAAATAAACACATTTCCACAGAAAATAAAATTAAACCACTGCTGTTCAAAGGTCCAGAGGCTCAGATAAAGGACTTCCGAGCCTAGAAACACTCAGACGTGCCTCCAGGCAAATAAAAAAAACGCATTTCGCATTGCCTAGCGCATTCGTGGTCCAAACTCTCTGGGCGTGATTTACAGAGATGCTGAGTTCAGAGACGGGGGGGTGGAACTGCATTTTTCGAGCGACGTCAATAAGGTGCCTTGTTCAGAATCGCCCGTTTCAGCTGTGTTTTTTTCTAACGCAGAAAAGGATCACAAATGCTCAGTTTAGACATTTCGCAACTTTTAGCCAAAGGGGGGGGGGGGGGGGGGCTAAACAGAACCGCAATGCGAAATGCGTTTTTTTATTTGCCTGGAGGAACTTGCGAGTGTTTCTAGGCTCGGAAGTCCTTTATCTGAGCCTGTGGATATCTGAAACAGCAGTGGTTTAATTTTATTTTCTGTGGAAATGTGTTTATTTTTCAATGGAAGGCTTCTCATCTCTCCCCCCGTGCAAAAACACGGAAGTGGGTCACAGAGCGGAGCGGAGAGTTTGGCCAGGCCCCCACCCCCTACTATAGGCTACTATATCTCTGTCCTCCTCATTTGCATTCAAGCAACAATGCCCATAATGGAGTGTTCCAGAGTGACATTTATGACTCTTTCTCATCTTATCTCTGTTTCTCATGCACTGAGTGTTGATTTTGAAGAAGGATTCATTTACAGTATTAGGGAAGCATTAAGGAGCCAAATAAAAGCATCAAGAAGTACCATGTCATGGGACCTTTAAGTGTTCCTTTGAAGGTGCATTGTAAAACTTTTTTGAAGGTTCGTCAAATGCTTTTCTCCATCTTTCACCTTTAGGATAATTATCTCACAAACAATTAAAAAAAAACTATGTGCAAGTGCGATGCGTCGCTTTCAAGCTGAAGCACCTTTTCTCACGCTATACTTCATAGTGTATTGTAAATGTGAATTGCCAGCCTTAAAGAAAACAAGCTTCTCCAAAACGCCTTAGGCACTAAAGCGCTGCTACATGAGGTTGCCCTTTCATTTTGTCGAACATGCATAATTTAAAAGGTTAGTTTAGGTAAATATACGCGACTTCAAAACAACTGGGCTGCGGCTACACTCCGGTGGCTCCCTAATTTAAATTTAATGATATTTTGAATGCAAATGATTAAATAATGAAATTGGGCTAGTGTGCGCCAGTGAATGATTAATGTCTTATCTGTGAACTGTGCGTGCCTTGGAACAACTGTAGTGAAATTACATGTGCCATTAAAAGTGAAAACTGTCTGACACTTGACTTTAGGAGACTGGTATGTAGGATTCTCGTAGGGTGACCACCGGCATGAAACAGGAAAGGAGGACACTTGTGTCCAAAAAGGAGGACAAAGGCCCTAAAGTGAGGACACCTGTTTTTTTGTTTTGTTTTTTTTCCCCCTCGGGGAAGGGGAACGGTCAAGAAAAACAACTTATGAATAATGTATGAAGTCAACATATATTTATTAACATGGAACACCCATCAAAAAGAAAAATGCTGATAGCGCAAATAGAGAGCGGACAATACGAGGGGCTGACGGGCTGTATCAGCTGCGCGCGGCGCGCATCGCGTATGTTTGCATACGACACAACATCATAGAGTAGCAAGTGTAAATAATGGGTGGGGATTTATGACGATTTATGCAACGGTCCGAAAGGAGGACAAAATGTAAAAAAGGAGGACATGTGACGAAATCCGGACGAATGGTCACCCTAGATTCTCGTCTAGTGGGTAAAAGGGCCTGTACCCAAGGACTGTATACAACAGGGGTGCCCAACCAGTCGATCGCGTATGGCTATGTTCAGACTGCAGGGCTTAATGCTCAATCCCATTTTTTTGCGAGGTCGTTCACATTTCCAATTAAATACGACTTGTATGTGATCTCCAGTGTGCCCCAAAAGTGTCCCGCCTGCGCCTTGGACGACACGATGACGTCACACGCAGCAAACACGCTCAGTGTTTACGGAAGTCACCTAAAGTTGCTGTCGTACTGGAGCCAGAACATGTACAGCTTATTTGTTTTAAGGAGGAGACGGAGAAGTAGAAGGACGAGGTTTTTGGCCACGGCGTTTTGTGGGGCAGTGGCAGCGACGTCTGTAGAAATGAACGTGTTGGTGCGGAGTCGCAGACAAGAGCGGTGGGATTGCTACGTGCTTCGCCGCTTCACTGACACGGAGTTCATATACTATTTTCGCATGACAAGAAGAACGTTTGTGTACATTTGTGAGCGCCGACTTGTGCCACTCTCGCTGGAGGAAACACGCCCAGGTCGGATGAACGCGACCTGGCCGTTTAGACTGAAGTCACATGCCAAAAGATTGGATATGTATCGGTTTTAGGACCACATATCTTGGGCTACGTTCACACTGCAGCCTGAAGTGACCCAAATCTGATTTTTTCGCCCCTATGCGACTTTAAAAATAATCTCACTCCAAAAGCCCATATTTGCCATGTCTAACAGGTCATTCTAAAATGTACCTCAAAAGTAGATCCCGGTTAAAAAAAAGGTTGATAAGAATAGACATCGCTAACGCACGAGCCACAGTGGAGCACTTCCTGTATTACCACATGAAATCCCAAGATGGAACAGAGCGGTTTCTGTTTGAGAGAAGAACTCAGCCTAAATATGCAGAGTTTGTGTATGAAACGTGTGTGAATGAAACAAAACACAAGTCCAGGTTGTGATATGGGCCCATTAAAGAAGGCTATTATCAAATGGACATATTGATATACAGTGGTCCCTCGTTTATCGTGGGGGTTAGGTTCCAGAAATAACCCGTAATAAGTGAAATCCGCGAAGTAGGACAACTTTAGGACACACATTATACACTTTTCTCAGACTGGAATTAACATTTTCTCACATTTCTACACTCAAACTTTCGTAGATTTTCAACAAAAAGTATTAATAGTGAAGCGTGCGGGGGGGCGGACACGTGCACCTGCTCATCGTGGTCACGAAACAAGGCAAAGAGCCGCATGCGGTGGTTTAGTCCAGGTTTAGACCTGGTCTAGTCCTGGGACCGGAGAAGTGTGCGTGCGGACACGTGCACACGCTCATCGTGGTCAAATTCGTGAGCAGCATGACCAGTGCGAGGCTGTGCGTCCCACCCGGGGCTGCGAGCACGAGACCGAGGCCGGCAGCACCCGGACCGTGCCTCCCCCTCGGGACCGTGTCCAACGACGCTGTTGAAGCGAACACGCACAAGAGCCGCACGAAACAAGGCAAAGAGCCGCATGTGGTGGTTTAATCCTGGTTTAGACTTGGTTTAGACCTGGTTTAGACCTGGTTTAGACCTGGTTTAGACCTGGTTTAGTCCAGGTTTAGACCTGGTTTAGACCTGGTTTAGTCCTGGTTTAGTCCACGTTTAGTCCTGGTCTGGTCCTGGTCTGGTCCCGGTCTAGTCCCGGTCTGGTCCTGGTCTGGTCCCGGTCTAGTCCCGGTCTGGTCCTGGTCTGGTCCCGGTCTAGTCCCAGTCTGGTCCTCATGTCTTAGTCCCGGTCTGGACTTCCTACAGATCCAGTGCCTCATGTCTGGGCTCCTCGTGCATCCAGCGGGACTCCCGGAGCCCCCCCGGGTCCCCCCTCTATAACATCTATATAAATGTGTCAAACTGAACACATTCTGTACTGTACAGGAGACACGGAGGAGAAGACAATCAGGACGCACAACACAATATTCATACAGTATAAAAAAAAAAAAGTTAAAAAAAAAAAGTAAAAAAAAAAAATCTGCGAAAGGTGTGGACGGACTCAGGACAGTTGTTGGTGGTCGGAGGGATTGGCAGCCTCGCTTCCATCAGTAGTAACGAATAATGCTCTGTAAAGTGCTTTGGGTCTCTTGAAATGCAATAATTCATTAATTAATAATTACTTAAAAATCAAGTGCAAAAAATCTCAGTGTTCAGTGTGTAACTCACATGTATGTTTTCTTTTATATTTTAGGACCAGTGGGCTTGTGACAGATGTGAAAATGGGTGCCAGTGTTTTCAAAAAAGATTATCCCATAATTTGAATCAAATTGAGTTTGATTATGTTAAAAAAAAAAAAAACATTACTTAAGCTACTATATTTTAAACTGCCGTCAAACTTACATCTGAGTTTTAGTTCAAGTCCACCGGAGTCCAGTAGAACTTTTCAGAATCTCGTCTCTGTGTACTCTTTGGTCACACAAATCCATTATTCACATTTCCAATGAAATGCCCGGGGCTAGTCGTGTGTGGCTTTCAGTGAGCACAGACTTAATTAAAAAGCCCCCCTCTGTGCCGTGTGCCACCGAACGGTAAATAAGCCTCATCCAAACTCTATTTCATCACAGTTACATTTTATAAACCTGCATAAAATCACCTAATATATTAAAGAGTCTAAAGTAACTATTCTCTAATGGCTCCAAAGCAATTCCGGTTCATTTGCTGTGCACTTCTGCTTTCTGGTACAATGTTTAATTAAAGTTTGAGCCCAGCGTGAGCTAGAGCTGGGCGATATGGGCTAAAAAATAAAAAAAATCTGATTTCCGATTTTAATCGATTTTTCTTTGCCAAATAACAGATGACAGACAAATGGCTCAAAACAATGCAACGTTCTTTTCTAAAACAAATACATTACACCTGCATCAATTAAGCTGTTATTGTTTTAAAAAAAATATATCACAGTTATATAAATATGATAAAAGGAGAAATTCAATTTGTCAACTGGACAAAGTTTGTTTGGTTGAAAACGTTTCTCCGCTCATCCGAGAGGCTTCTTCAGTTCTGGTTCTGATGCTGGTTAGACCCTGTTTATATCTAGCTGCAAGGGGGAGCTCACTACACCGGAAAAGTTCTGAACCAATCCCAGCTAATCTGCTATCTTTTGTTTTCCTCCGGTGTCTCGTTTAGCATATCTATTCAGCCCTCAGATGAGCTCACTACCCTGGAATAGTTCTGTAACTATCTCAACTAATTGCTCCTTTTGTTTTTCGAATGGCGTATAGTTTAGCCTCTCTATTGAAACTGACGACCATCTCCACCCCTCTGCCCCTGACTTGTCTGCCCTAATGCTTTCGTTCGTCTGTTCTGACTTGGTTTAAGAATCGAATTATAAATGGGAGACAAGTTATGTCTAACTCCCCCATTTCTGTTTAACGACGGATTCTCTTGACAAAAATAGCCTCTTTAACTCCTCTTCTCAAACCAGTTCTTTTCCCTGGCTAAGATCTGAACCTCACTGTCCTCAAATGAATGGCCCGTGGCTTCTAGGTGAAGATGTACGGCAGATGACGGTCCACTTTGGCACGCCCGCCTGTGTTGGTACATCCTCTTGTGAAGTGGCTGCTTTGTCTCTCCAATATAGCCCTCACTGCAGTCTTCACTACACTGAATGGAGTAGACAATTTTTCTCCTTTTATCATGGATTCTACTTGGACGACTGAGGATCTTTTCACGCATTGTTATATAAATATCTTTCTTTTATAAAGAAGCATTTTATGGAGCTAAATTATTCCCTGATTGTGGGAAAGATGGACTGGAGTGGGGAGTGTTGTGTTTTAGTTTTAGTTTTTCCTCAGTGATGCAGAAAAGAGGGAGCCACTGTCTGTGTTCATGTATGTAGCTTGTGCAGTCTGTACACAGCTGTGGCAACACAAGAAAAATATTTGCGGCTTGGTAGCACAAACTTTCACCATGTTAATGAATCTGGGCTTTTCCACAGTTTATATGGGCACCATGTCTTTTACAACATACATCATGTTTTTGGTGAAACACACAACAGCGTGTGTGATTGCCTTCCGTCGTGGGCCGTGCTTATCATACTGCAAACAGTTCGAAAATGTTTTAGGGACTGGACGGTGGTTATTTTCATTCCGTTCGGACCTGCATTTCTCCCATTCCGCTGCGTGCAACAGCTTTTGAACAGACCTCACAGCGAGCACTCATTTGTTCTAAGTCCGACGCAAGAAAACCAAACCAGTTCCATATAACAGATGTAAACACCTTTGTTTGGTACAAGCTCCGGCTTTTCCCTCACTCGCTGCCGCGCTAACTCGTACAATGTTTGGGTGCGCCCCGCTAACTTACCCGTGTAAAACGTGGCCGCGCATTAACCAATAAAAATAACCAAAAAAATCAATTTTCATAAAAACACATCGTCCTGAACTGTAAAGTCGAATTATTCTATTTAATCGATAAATGGCGCAGGTCTAGCGTGAGCCCGCCCATGCAGTCTGTGCCCGTTGGAAGTCTGACCACAAATGCATACGCTTACACTGAACAGAATCAACTCAAGATATACGATTCTGAGGAACTTCAGAACAAAACAGAAGTTGGATTTGTTGGATGTAACACAGTAATATAAAGAAATGGGTCCCTACAGATAAAAACACAACATGACTTACAATAGTGATGGGAGTTTCGGCTCTTTTATGGGATCCGAATATTTTGTATCCGCTAATTTCAAAGAGCAGTTCAGGCTGGCTCTTTTAAAGGGACAGTGTGTAAGATTTTTACCCGTTAATTACAGAAATTGAAGATACCCATTCAAAAATACAGTGTTTTCCAAGCCTTTTCACTTCCATCATGAAATCAAAGTATTCTGTTGGACTTAGATATAGTCGCATAAAAGGGGGATCTTCCCCATATAGAGGCAGCCATTTTGATTACGAGAGCCGCAGAAGGACATTTGGGCTCCGCCTTCGCCTTTTCTTTATACAGTAGTTGTCAAAGGGCTCGTGGTTTTCACACAACGAGATAGTACGCATTTGGATAAACAACGACAAGCATGTTGCCGGATCACACTTACTCCGCACATACATCGCAGGAGCAAGCACCTTCATCTAAGAGGAAAAGAAGAAGGACATAGTACCTACCGCGGCTGGGGCTTTGTCGCAGCGCGGGCCCGCACCCCGGATTCAGACCGACCTCCGCCCTCCGCGGTCCGGTTCCCGATTCCCCCCTTCACACGTTCGTGCGGTTCGTGCGCAGCTGCCGCAACCCACCTCCGGGTACGCCAAGCTGTCCGCGTTACGTCACGCCTGGGTGACCCTCGAGGTCTGCCGTAGCTACGACAGGAATGGCAATACCCACCATCCACCAATGCGCCATCAACCCTACACACTGTCCTTTTAATATTTTTTTTATATGACAGGCTCAGGTCTAGACCTGGTCCAGTCCTGGTTTAGTCCAGGACCAGTCCAGGTTTAGACCTGGTTTAGACCTGGTCTAGACCTGGTTTAGTTCTGGTCTAGACCTGGTTTAGTCCACGTTTAGTCCTGGTCTAGTCCCGGTCTAGTCCCGGTCCCCCCTGCATCCCCCATCTATCAATTGGCAAAGGTCTACAGTCTCTTAGCCAATCAGGACGCAGAACACAATGTTACACTATAAAAAAAATTACACTATTTAAAAAAAAACAACAACTGCGAAACAGCGAGGCCGCGAACAGTGAACCGCGATAGAGCGAGGGTACATATATATCTGATTATATCCATGATTATTGTAAGATTTCCATCACGGTCTAAAAAGGCTTTTTGTCGAGCTCAAAGCAGAGGTAAATATAGCTTTTAATGAACCAGCATATTATGAGCACATCCATTAAGCATTGATTTTTTTTTTTTCCCCTCTTTTACACGTTTTTGATGTTCAGGGACTAGACTAATGGACTACGCTAATGTCATTATCAGCTTTTTTCTTCTCTAAATTTAAAAAGGGAAACTCGAAGCTTGAGGCCGGCTGCAGGTCTACACAGGAGAGGGTCTTTGATGCTGCTGGGGCTTTGGAGAAGTGTCATCTCTAATTACCTCTCCTATCCATCATCTTCTCCCAGAGCTGGACACCTGTATGGGCTGTGAAGTCCTGTCCTTGATCCGCAGGGTTATATCCTGGTGAGCGAGAGCAGATATTTCACTTATAATTGCGGCTATGACGTCGCCCAGCCAGCAGTCTTAAAACAAAAAATGTGTGATATTTTCGGAGCTGTAAAAAGAATGGAAGACAATGGCGTCGTAATTGGGTAGTAACATTCCAAGGTGATTTATTTCCTGTTATATATATATTGTATAGATATTCATTCATTGCAGTAACATCATATCATGCTGCTGCAATGTTTAGGCGTTATGTTATGGTTGCACAATGCACACATTAGCAAATACTGACAAAAAACAGGTTTAAGATCGTCCGAAAACAAGAAAAAAACACAATGTGGATTTGCACAACACATTTTCAGGAGCTTGTGATCAATATTAATGTTGATGGTCCTGTTTCGGTGTTTGATTTTCAACAAAAAGGTGAGAGTGACTAAAAGAAAAACTGAGTGTAATGTGTAGAATCCCTCTGTCGTCCAAGTAGAATCCACGGCAAAAGGAGAAATTAAATTTGTCAACTGGACAAAAGTTTATTTGGTCGAATACATTATAGATGTTGTAGATGGGAGACACTCTGGGTGGACCTTCATCTGCCGTACATCCATCCATTTTTTCCTCTTATCCGGGGCCGGGTCGCGGGGGCAACAGTCTAAACAGGGACGCCCAGACCTCCTTCACCCTGGACACTTCCTCCAGCTGCTCCGGGGGGACCCAAAGGCGTTCCCAGGCCAGCCGGGAGACATAGTCCCTCCAGCGGGTCCTGGGTCTTCCCTGGGGCCTCCTCCCGGTGGGACATGCCCGGAACACCTCCCGAGGGAGGTGTCCAAGAGGCATCCGGAACAGACGCCCGAGCCACCTCAGCTGCTCCTCTCCACGTGGAGGAGCAGCGGCTCTACTCCGAGCCCCTCCCGTGTGACTGAGCTCCTCACTCTATCTCTAAGGGAGCGCCCAGCCACTCTGCAGAGGAAACTCATTTCGGCCGCTTGTATCCGTGATCTCATCCTTTTGGTCATTACCCAGAGCTCATGACCATAGGTGAGGGGAGGAACGTAGATCGACGGTAAATTGAGAGCTTCGCCTTTTGGCTCAGGTCCCTCTTCACCACAACGGTCCGGTACAGCGACCGCATCACTGCCGACGCTGCACCGATCCACCTGTCAATCTCACGCTCCATCCTCCCCTCCCTCGTGAACAAGACCCCGAGATACTTGAACTCTGTCCAGCGCATCATTTCCGGACGAACTCAACACCTTCTACGCCGGTTTGATGCAGATAACACCACGCCTGTCACCAGACCCCATGTGGACAGTGAGGACGCTGCACTTTGTATAGACACTGCTACAGTGAGACGGGCGTTCAAGAGAGTGAATCCCCGCAAAGCACCAGGACCCGACGGCATCCCCGGACGGGTGCTGAGAGCTTGTGCTGACCAACTCGCCGAGGTGTTCACCAACATCTTCAACCTGTCCCTGAGCCAGTCTATCGTGCCCACCATCTTCAAGACCTCCACTGTAGTCCCCATCCCAAAGACCCCCACAGCATCCTGTCCTAATGACTATCGGCCCATAGCACTCACATCTGTCATCATGAAGTGCTTTGAACGAATCATTAAGAGACACATCTGTGACTCCCTCCCTGACACCCTGGACCCCCTGCAGTTTGCATATAGAGCAAAGAGGTCTACAGACGACGCTATTGCTCTAGCAGTCCACACCTCTCTCAGTCATCTGGAGAGAGGAAACACATATGTGAGAATGCTCTTCATCGACTACAGCTCGGCATTCAATACCATAATCCCCTCCAAACTGGTCTCTAAGCTCACCGCCCTGGGCCTGGGGACGTCCATCTGCTGCTGGATATGGGACTTCCTCACCAACAGGCCACAGGCGGTGAGGATCGGCAGCCACGTCTCCTCCACACGTGTCCTCAGCACTGGGGCACCCCAGGGCTGTGTTCTCAGCCCTCTCCTGTATTCCCTGTTCACCTACGACTGTACCGCCAGGCACAGCTCCAACACCATCCTCAAGTTTGCTGACGACACCACCATCCTAGGCCTCATCACCAACAACGATGAGAGCGCCTACAGAAACGAGGTGAAATCACTGACCAGCTGGTGTCAGGAAAATAACCTCTCTCTGAATGTCAGCAAAACTAAGGAAATGATCGTGGACTTCAGGAGACAGCGTGTAGACCAGCATCCCCCCATCTCCATTAATAACGCTGAGGTGGAGCAGGTCAGCAGTTTTAAGTTCCTTGGGGTACACATCACTGAGGATCTGTCCTGGACACTACATACAGACACTGTGGTTAAGAAAGCCCGACAAAGACTCTACTTCCTGAGGAAGTTGAGGAAGTTTGGTATGAACACCAGCATCCTCACAAACTTCTACAGGTGCACCATGGAGAGCCTGCTGACGGGCTACATCACAGTGTGGTATGGGAACTGCACTGCTCAGAGCCGCAAAGCACTACAGAGGGTGGTGCGAGCGGCAGAGGACATCACTGGCAGCAGTCTCCCCTCCATCCAGGACATTTACCACAGCAGGGGTCTGCGTAAGGCACGCAGCATCACTAAGGACCATACTCATCCGGCACAAGGACTCTTCCGTCTGCTACCCTCTGGTAGACGATACAGGAGCCTGCCAGCACGCACAAAAAGACTCAAAGACAGATATTACCCCCAAGCTGTCAGACTACTGAACTCTGGGTAATACTCTAAATAATACTGAACTCTCAATAATACTGCACTAAACTACTTTTCATTAAGCATAATATGTTTACTGCTGCTGCTCTGTATGAACGTATCTCGTTTGTCACGACCTCACTGTAAATTACTGTTACATGTGCAATAATCAGTGCAATAACCTATGTGCAATATTTATACCATACTATGTGCAATACGAAATCCACATGCAACACCTACACCACACCATATTATGTGCAATCTGTGAAATACTTACACCTTATTTGATCTTTGATTTAATCCTACCTGCACCTTGTACATTGTACCCTGTATTTTTTGATTACATTTTATTACATATTTTATTATATTGTTTATTATATTGTTTACTTCTTCCCCTGCACTTTTGCAACACTTTTTTTTACCATGTACTATTATTGCATGTTATTAGTACTTCTTGACTATCTCAGCGAGTCAACAGTTCTACTGATCCTAAGCATTTCATTGCATTGTTGACCTTGTGTTGATTCTGCATATGACAAATAAACAATCTTGAATACTTGAATACTTGAATACTCCACCTGAGGCGAGGACTCCCCACCCACCCGGAGAGGGCAAGACACCTTACATCTCCACCTAAAAGCCACGGGCCACTCCTTTGAGGACAGTGAGGTACAGATCTTGGCCAGAGAAAAGAACTGGTTTGAGAGGGGAGTTAAAGAGGCTATTTTTGAGAGAATCCTTCCTTGAACAGAAATATTTTTTCTCCCATCTATAACTCTATACTCAAACCTAAATCAAAACAAACAAAGAAAACAATAGAGCAGCAGGTCAGGTCCAGAGGTGTGAAAACACCCGTTATGGCCCTGAATGTTTCTGCTAACAAAACCCCACACTCCACTCCCACTGCATATTGAATAGGCTCTCCTAACTAACACAAACTGTAAACAAACAGGTGTGATGGTCTCAGAGTAATTTCACTGTAGTTAGCTCCTCCCTTCAGGCAGATATAGGCAGTGTCCACCAGAGTCTGACCAGAACTGAAGAAGCAGCTTGAATGAGCCGCGAAACGTATTCAACCAAATAAACTTTTGTCCAGTCGACAAATTGAATTTCTCCTTTTGCCATGTGGCTGTAATGTTATTTGAGAGTCTTGTATAACGGCACAAATCAGCTCGCCTGTTGTAGTTCCAGCTAAGTCGGATTGTGTTACATTAAAGCGCAGATAAAAATCATAAGAAAGCCTCAGACAGAGCAGAGCCTACAGTTAGCATCACACCCCCAGTTAATGTCCATGTCTTCAGCTGTACCAATAGTGCATGATATGATGTGGTGTTTGGCAAATCCAAAATGATGTCAGTGTTTTTCATACGGAGGGTTATCAGTCTGGTGACCACGCCATCTGTCGAGCCAGAACCAAACATGATGGCTACTTTTTCTTTCTACTAGTTGGAAAATTTGGGTTATTTTTCTTTACTATGATCAGATTTGAGCTGTAGAAATTAGAATAAATAACTTCTATGACTCATATTGATACAAACTAACTGCTAAAGTGTTTAATTCTGCTCTTTATTTCAGCATATTGTACATTTAGAGTATTTTTGAGGGGGTAATCCAGCTTTAGGCTTATTGTTATTGTAAATTGGTTTCAGTATTATCATTCATCATCTATATTTTCTTCATCTTCATCAATCGTGATGAATATAAGTGTGTACTTCTAATAATTTGTGGAATGCCGTGAGTTGATATTATTCTTTTGCATAAAGCCTTTGCTACCGTTAATGCGTTTGGCGTAGAACAAGGAAAAAGCTCCACCCATTTAGAAAATGCATTGATAATAACAAGGCAGTACTTCTTTCCTTTACTTTTATTTAATTCTATAAAATCCATATGGGTAATTTCAGAATTGGAGGACATTTTACGTCCCTCCCATCAAATATTAAATAATCCACATACAAAATACTAAAACATACATGATAAAAGGAGAAATTCAACGTTTTTGACTAAATAAACTTTGTCCAGTTGACAAATTGAATTTCTCCTTTTATCATGGATTCTACCTGGACGACTGAGGGATTTTTCACACTAAAACATACAGTTTCTGAGTGAATTTACTTGTCCTGAGACCAAATCTAAAAAAAAACAAGAGAAAAGAATGTTTGAGAATAGTTTTTAAAATACCAAATAAATCTGGAGTACCCCCCAAAATGCCATTTTCCTCTTGTCCCACCCCTCTAATGACCAAATCTCAAATAAAACAGTTAAAATTGAATTGAAATTTCTTGTTTTTTCTATAATTTGTTTCATTTCCATCTCTTGTAACTGTGGAGCATTTGTTTTAATAGACATAATATTTGAAATAATAATTATTATTCATGGAACATGTGTCCCACAACCTGCACCAACCCTGTTACCAGAACATTTTTAGTCTGGTAGAAGAAGAAAGCAGAACCACATGATCAATCAATCAATCAATCAATCAATCAACAGTGAACCACATGATCCCTGGACTTGACGTCATCAAACAGTTTTCCAAAAGAATGGGCAGAGCAAAGGTTTGTCTTCTCTTCTATTTTTCATATTTTTATAACATCGTTAGTCTTGACTGAATGTCTCACTCTGCCTCATGAACCCTGTTATGCAAATGATCAGAATAAGACAATTATTATTATTTTTCCTTTACTTATTTGCATAAATAAGTTTTTCTTCTTGATTAGCAGTAACAGCTAAACAGCTTCTCCTCCTGAGATAAAGTGAACATTAGTGCGGATCTGCAACCCTGTTACCTGCAACCCTGTTACTAACACCTAACACCAAATAAATCATGTATTAAAAATTGTACCATTGATCTGTAATCTGAGCTAATCAAGCATTTGGTAGTTTATTACCTATTATTGATGAATATGTAGCAGAAAATCAGAAAAGTGAAGGTTTATTTTTCAAGAATTTTAAAGCTAAAATGTCCTAAATTCTGGAATGACCCGTATGTATTGTGTGGAATGGGTTTGGTGGGTCTGGGAATTGTCCTCTTTTTGGTCTAACATTGCCTTGTGGATTGTGCCTAATGCATGTTACACATTGTTTACCAGTGATGGGAATAACGGCGTTAAAATAAACACCGTTACTAACAGCGTTACTTTTTTCAGTAACGGGTAATCTAACGAGTTACTTTATCTATCGTTATAACGTCGTTACCGGCACCAACACGCCGTTACCACGCATTACTGAACCTACTCATTTTGAAACTGGCATCATGTGCGCGACTCGCATAGGCACAGGGGAATTTTTTTTCTCCCTTTGGTAAGGGCGGGATAAGTGATGATGATTGGCTAAAGCAGAGTAAGATTTCATGTTGAGCCAATCGGAGACACCCAGTGGGCGGTGGGCGGGTTCTACACACAATCCCAGCACACAGTAGTAGCGCACACACAATACACACACCCCGTGTCAGGTGGCGAGACCCGAGTCGAAGACAGAAGTATAGGCAGTATTTTAACCTCGTTGAGGTAAAAGGTAAAAACGTACATGTTACGTGCACATTGTGTCAAAGACCAAAGACTTTGTCCACGTCCAATATAAGCAACTCGAATTTAATGAAGCATCTCTGGACGGCGCACGCTTCTGTTAAACTAGTGGCCCCCAGCAGGCCCCATGATGATAATCGTATGCTAGGTGCCGTTAACAGTGAAGGCCACGGTGACAGAGCCACGTCAGCCAAGCAGCAAAAGCTGCATAATGCACTGTAAAAAAAAAAATCCAAATTATTTGACATTTTTTAACGAAAAAAAAAGTAACACATTAGTTACTTTCCTAGGTAACTAGTTACTTTTATAGTGTAGTAACTCAGTTACTAACTCAGTTACTTTTTTGGGTTAGTAACTAGTGACTGTAACTAATTACTTTTTCAAAGTAACATGCCCAACACTGGTGTTTGCAAAACTTTTTGAGTAAAGATTAATTCCATAGGTTGTATAGTATTTCTCTACAGTCCCACCGTCCCTCCTGTTGAGACATGGCATTTCCCATGGCTCAATATTGCAGCCCATTTAAACATGGGTTTTGGTAGAATAGGTTTTCCTTCAGGTCATTTGTAGATATTATTTTCTAGTTTAGCCCCTTTCTTTATCCATAGATCTCTTTCTGATTTAGGTACTACTATTTTGGGTAGCAGAATTGCTTCCAGTAATTTTTTTCACTTTTTTCCTGTAGATGTTTTAAGCCCTCCATTTTTCCATTGTTGACAAAATAGATGAACTGTAGCATAAGCATATTGGTTGTCAGTATAAATTGTAACTATTTTTCCTCAAAACAATTTGCAAGCTTCTGTTAAAGCTACCAATTCTGCTGCTTGCGCTGAATATTGATTTGGTAATGCTTCAGCTTTTAGTATTTTATCTATTGTGGTTATTGCTTAACCCACTCTAACTGGCTGGTCCATCTACAAATTGGATTTGTATCTGAGATGTATAAACACAGAAGTCACATGTCTTATATTACTTAAATACTGGATTTGTATGACTGTTTAAAATACACTATATGATGGCTTAAATACCCAGAGAAACACAGTGGAAGTGTAGTGTGTTCAGTGTGGTGTGTTCAGTGTGGTGTGTGCAGTGTGGTGTGTTCAGTGTGGTGTGTTCAGTGTGGTGTGTTCAGGTGTGTGCAGTGTGGTGTGTTCAGGTGTGTGCAGTGTGGTCAGTGGAATGTTGGAGGAACACTGTTTGTGTAGGTTGCCCTGGATACGAGATAAGGGCAGACGGGAGGCTCTTGGACTTGCACTGTCTCACGTGAGAAGCCTGAGGGCTGAATCTAATTACAGTATTACATCTTAGACTTTTTATTGGGGGAATAAACTTTTGGATAATTTGAACCTTTTGAATCTTGGTCGCCTCTTGATAAGAACATGTATTTCTACAAGTCCAATTTAATTTTCTCTTTTTAAATGCAGTTTTATGACTGGTAGATATACTGTACCTGTTTTCTCATTTCTCATTTAATGTCCAATCAGTTATCCGTGTCTGTATTCAGACATATATGTATATATATGTATCACATTTCTGTTATTCTATATTTCATATAATTCACCTTATTCCCCCTTTAATATATAAACAATACTCAACTAACATCACTATCCTCCATTCTATTCTACAGAAAGTAACCAGCACCTGCAACATGATCTCACTCATTATGCTGACCATATAATAAACCGATATCAATACGATTAAACGTCATCAATTGTGTGGCAAGACACATCCAAGGTACACCAAAGTCTTTCACCATTACCACACAGAGGAGAAGAAATGAAGTACCGACCAGAAGTGAGGGAGATGTGAGAGAGGAGTGAGGCGAGGAGCGGCAGACCCACACGCCTGCACAAACACAACACTATTAAAGCAGTCGTATGAAAACCCAGTAGTTTGGGCCTAAGCCAGGGGTGGGCAAACTTTTTGACTCGTGGGCCACAAAGGGTTTTAAAATTTGACAGAAGAGCCGGACCAGGAGCAGGTGGATTTAGTGTTTTGGTAAAAACACTAAAAATAACATGGGATATGTAGAAAACATGTGCTTTATTTCAATTAAAAATGAACAAAAGCATTACAACAAAATGTCCATCTTTCAAGTTCCACAGTATTTAGCGATTTATTAAAATGACTCTTAAAACACAGAAAATGTAATTAATAAAATACAGCATTTGTTATTACTAACAGTTTCTCCTTCAGGTTCTTTCGTTCGTTCTGCCACTGTTTTGTGGCAAAGTGACGCCTGATATTCTTTAAAAAACTCTAGTCTCTATACAGCAGTTGATAAGTATTCTCTGAAAAAATATTTACTTGTCGACTCCTTATTAAACACTTGACATTCTCTGTCCACTTTTCTTTTCTTAGCTCCGCTCATCTTTACAGGAGGCTGAGGGGTTAAAGAGTAAAGCACAAACGTGGAGCAAAACGCCTCAACAAAGGTCAATGTATGTAGTGCGTCAGCTGTTGGAAAACGCCAGAATTGCAGGGAAATTAAAACATTAAAACATTAAAAAGGTTTATTAATATAATTTCTTCAAGTTCGGTGGGCCGGATTAAAAGGCTTAACGGGCCGCATATGGCCCCCGGGCCGTAGTTTGCCCATGCCTGGCCTAAGCAATAAGAAAACCCAATAGAAAAACACGTGTATAGATCTCAGTCCATAGTCTAGATTTATGACTTTTAGCTCAACGTCAGACCTGACTTCACCGTTATCACAATTAAAAAAGCTGTGCACGATTATTTCAACAACAAATCACAATTACTTCATTCGGTACAGAGTGTGGTCAGAACACAGATGAATGCCTCAGTTGGACCGTGTATTCGCCCTCTGTGATACAAGCTTCTAGGCCAGACATAGAGTCTGGTCCGGTCTCACACTGGGGGTCCTCCCGAGAGCGAACAACGTTTTAGACCTCCTGTTACTTTCACCTGAGCCTTAATGAGCTACTATCGATCTACTTCAACTGACAACAGCCTTGTGTTAGCACCGTTAGGTTTCCGGCTGTCCGCTGCTTCAATCGCGTTCACTCCAGTCACTCATGCATTTACATTCACTCCTTCAGACATAAAAGAGGATCCTATTATTTACAGTGGAACTTTAACCCCAGTGTAACAGCGGGACTCAAACCCCTGTTTTCCTAGAGCAGGGGTTACTATAAGGCGGCTATGGCCCCCTCTTAAGGCCTTTAATAAACTCGGTCTTACCTGTGCGTTCTTCAGTGGCCCTTCGAAGTTCGGATGCAGGAAGTCCGGTCCCGGGCAACAGGCCTGGTCACTGGCTGATGCAGAATTCACTACGTTGGGCTTTCCTCCGCAGACCTGGTCACCCTGGATCTGCTTTCCTGGACACGAGCGTGAGAACATCCAGCTCGAAGGACCAAGTTATGCCAGAAAAATCACCTGAAAATACAGATGAGTTCAGTGAATAACCACAGCACTCTGGTCAGGGCCTCCTGATGGTCCCAAAGACCCGCTTTAAAACACGGGGGGACCGCTCCTTTCAGGCTGTGGCCCCCAAATTATGGAATGCCCTGCCTTTAGCCCTCCGTGAGGCAGACTCTATTGACTCTTTTAAAAAGCAGCTCAAGACACTGCTTTTTAGACAAGCTTTTAATTGACTGTGTTATTTGATTTTATATATGTTGTATTTTGCACTCTGTAAAGCACTTTGTGATTTTATCTGTTAAAGGTGCTACTTACTTTACTTACTTTACTTACTTACTTTACTTACTTACTTTACTTACTTTACTTATTTTACTTACTTACTTTACTTACTTTACTTACTTACTTTACTTACTTTACTTACTTTACTTACTTTACTTACTTTACTTACTTACTTTACTTACTTTACTTACTTAACTTACTTGCTTTACTTACTTACTTACATTACTTACTTTACTTACTTACTTTACTTGCTTTACTTACTTTACTTACTTTACTTACTTACTTTACTTACTTACTTTACTTACTTACTTTACTTACTTTACTTACTTACTTTACTTACTTTACTTACTTTACTTTACTTTACATACCTTACTTACTTTACTTACTTTACTTTACTTACTTTACTTACTTTACTTACAGCAAACACTTATTTAAGTTTTCTTGCCCAAGGGGAGACAGACAACAGAGTGGTCAGGGACCTTCTCCGCTGGGCTGTCCCTTCTTGCACCTTTTATTAATTCACAGATGGGTGTACACAAAGATAAGATAAGATAAGATATGCCTTTATTAGTCCCACAGTGGGGAAATTCCAGTGTTGCAATGCACAGATCAAGAACAGCAAGAAAATGTAGCATGCAATAAAACAAGATAATAAATAATAGCTTAAATAATTTAAAAATAGACCTAAAAATAGACTCTGGAGTATAGCTGAATATTGTAGTGTACATAAAGTTGAATGACATGTTAACAGTGTCCGTTGTAAATATGCAAATTTCACATGATAAAACAATGTGGCTTCTTTCTCAGACTTTCCCAGACAGAGTCTCAGAATACTGTGACACTCACAGCTGCAGTTTTACAAATAACTCTCTTCCTGGATTGTCTGACTCTCTTTTCCATAATATTGAGACACAAAATTTAATTTGATCAAAATGCACGAAGCAATGATAAAACATTTATAATTATTCCAACAAAGACACATTCTGAGCGTGTCTGAAAAAGATAAAGATGATGCACGAGAAGAAGAAAGACACTAAACATGAACCAGTGGGTTTGTCAGTGATGAACAAGTTAGTCACATTTACAAGCATAATTTCACATTATGGTTAGCTCTGGTTAGCTCAGACCGGCTGGTTAGCTCAACTGGTAAGTCATGGACTTTCCCCCTGGGGATTGTGGGTTCAAATCCCCCCTGGGCAATGAGCTAACCAGTGTGGGTCCTTGGGCAAGACCCTTCACGGTACTGCCCCCCGGGAGCCGAAAAAAAAAGATGGCTGCTCACTGCTCCTGAAAAGGATGGGTCAAATGCAGAAGTCAAATTTCTCCCGTGTGTCACTGTGTGTCACTGTGTGTCATTGTGTGTGAGACCAATAAAGGCTTAAGCCTGATCTTAAAACATTACAGAGTGCAATGAATGGACATCAGGAAGCAGTAGAGTGCAGTCCTGCTTTAATTTGTTTCCTTCTTTAAAGGATAATTAACTTTTTTTACAATCTGAGCCTTATTTCGGTAATAAAACAAGTCACATCTGATTTCGCTCTCAGCTCTCGGGACCCAAACATGAAAGGCAAAGCTGTAAGACGTTTGGACCATCATGTTTGCAGTACCCACTTCAGTCAGGACCATTTTTTACCAGCAAAGGAAAAGAAAGAAGGCCAGCGGATTCAGCGCACGATTCTGAGAAGTAATGTGAAACCGATGGCTGTTCTCTGCTGCTCCTAAAACTGTCTCCGCTTCATTCTTTCCGTATCCATTCTGTCTCCTCATCCGTATACTCCTCTTCAGTCCTCAGTCCTCCATAAGTCCTCTTCAGCCTCAAAGTCCCAATCTTCTGCCATGTGTCGCTCGCAACAGAAAAGTTCTGAGCGTCTTCTTATCTGCAAATCAGCTGTGACTGAGCACATGTGCACTGTCCTCCTCATCTACTCCAAACTATGGATAAATCTCGGATTACAGGCCACTTTTGACTCAAACTAAAGTGTAGACTAAGACATTGAGCTTCTATGATTTGAAAAGTGCTAAAGTTTGTGTTATTTGGTGACTGCAACGTCGTGCCCCGAGCGCTCACGTTACGGATATCGCTAATCTAAAACATTTCCGGAAATGCTCCAAATGACACCAAAGTGCTATGGGTGAGTAAAAGAACTTGTTTTATTACCGAAATAAGGCTCAGATTGTAAAAAACGTTAATTCTCCTTTAAGCGAGATCAAGCTGCAGCCGATGGAAAGCGATAAAACTGGATTTAATGCTTGATTATTGACCGTAATCTTAACCCCAACCACAACTTTAACCAACTTAAAGGGTCCATATGTGTTATAATGTTTCCTCGTCACAAACACACCCGGAGTTGTGTTTTGTTTCATTCACACACGTTTAACACACAAACCCTGCATATTTAGGCCGAGCTCTTCTCTCAAACAGAAAACACTCTGTTCCACCTCGTTGTGATGTCATGTGGAAATACATGAAGTGCTCCACTGTGTTTTTAAACTCCGTACACCTTCGCTAGAATCATTTCGATGAGTTCAACCCTGGAATTGTCCATCTCCACTAAACAAAATGTACTCAAACATGTGTGAATGAAACAAAACACAACTCCAGGTATGTTTTTGATGATGTAACATTATTAAACTAAACTTTTACCTTGTAGCCAGGGGCGTTCTTTGACGGGGGCCACCTGGGCAATTGCCCCTAGCTCCATCGCGGGAAGGTGGGGGCGCGGTGGCGTGAAGAAAAAAAAAAAAAGACGTGGAGGCGCGGAGCAAGGATCCGCGTGGATCCTTGTGCGGGGGGTGGGGGGCTGGTGCTGGCTCGTGAAGACAGAAGACAGTGAAGACAGTTATGTGAAGACAGAAGACAGTGAAGACAGTTATGTGAAGACAGAGTAGTGCGAAATGGTTCAGGTATGACAGTCTGACTCTGACCTAGGCAACACTGCGAGCACAGTACAGAGATTGTTTTAGGGGGAGGGGCCAGGGGGGTAATCATTGTCACGGTGTACAGTATGACAAAACAGTCACGGTGATGGACCGAAAAAGATTGAAGCCATCAGGTGCCCAATTTCGAAAGAAACGGAAAGAAGAGGAAGAGAAGTGAGCAAAAGAAAAAGGTATGCTATCGACTAGTCTTCATGTTTGACTTGATGATGATGATGTTGTATTAGTTAAACTCCCCTGATGTGATTGTTGATGCATGTTTGCCCTTCGTGAAATAATTGCGCCTTTGGTCTTTTTTATGTTCAAAAACTTTTTTGTAATTATTGTTCATATTTTTTATTGCAGTACTCATTATAACTGTACTGGATGTTAGGGTTTGGTCGGGGGGGGGGGGGGGGGCGCGGCAAGAGTGGCTTTCGCCCAGGGCACAAATCACCCTAGGATCGCCACTGCTTGTAGCAATTGTAAATTCATAAATTGGTACCAGGTTTCACAACAAAACAAAAAAAGATTGTGTATTGTTGGCACTGACGGACATTTAAATGATTTGAATAGTTTATTAACCTGCCCAAGGACTGAAGATGGAAATGAGCTTTAGCTAAATCTGGTGTAAAGCATCTCTAGTTTTATGGGATTAATGTGTTTGCATGTGGTCCCTGTTAAAATAAACCAAAAAACTAAACTAAAATTGTCAGATGGTTGTGATGATGATGGTCGTACAGTTGATATAAATATTAATTCCATTACATTGGCATGTTACATTCCTTTAATGATCAGATTAAGTAAAATGAATGCAGTACTTCCAGCCATATTCTCCTAACCGCAGTGTTTATTCCCAGAGGTGAAAGCCCCTGACCTCATTACAGCTGACTGGCAGACATGCTAACCAAATGTCATTGGTGTAGTTCTTCGGAAATATGCTGGAAATGAGAATCAGCCTTGGAAACTAATCTAATCTATGACTCGCGCTCTTCAGTCAGTCAGTCGCTTGAAAGAATGGACTGTGATGAATTGTTCGACGACTAATGAACCCACAACAAGTTTTTATAATGGAAAACAGATGGACAAGCCCACTACTGCTTCAAGATTATTTTAGTTTAGTGATATTTGGGGATTTTTGGATAGTCTGTGATTAATATTTAGTCAATATCAAAAGCACACTGTGTAACTTTGCTGGTAGAAGATCCACCACCTGGTTGTCTCCATGGAGATGTTATTGCTTTGTCTGGAATGTCCCGGTATGGCATTAAACATATCCATTTTGCAATTACAATAACATGGGTTTTTATAGGCCTAAAAACTAAACATTCTTTCTGTGACTGGGTTCGCCTCTCGCCTCTCCACCGATCTGACATGTAACTTGGCTCTGCTTCGTCACGTCCTGTGCAAGATCTCCATGGAGACAATCTGGTGACTCAACCTACGCCAGAAAAGTTACACAGTGCACCTTTAATCACATACTGTCCAAAAAATACCAAATACCACTTAATTTTAACCATACTGATTGAATGGTAACTGGCATTTCTTCATGTTGAAAATTTAATTTAATTTAATTTTTTATATATTTGGGAGACATTTGATATAGTGGAGATTTGTTGTTGCCAGTATTGTTACTTCCACATTTATTAAAGGGCCTATATTACGCTATTTTCTGGTCTATGTTATGTTTCCTCGTCACAAACAGACCTGGAGTTGTGTTTTGTCTCATTCACACATGTTTGACACATAAACCCTGCATATTTAGGCTAAGTTCTTCTCTCAAACAGAAAATACGTTGTTTTCCCTTGTGAGATCATTAATTCATCATTGCATTTACTGTATATAACGCCTTTGAAGACACTCAGAGCACTTTACAGTTCATTGTTCATTCACTCCACACGTGGTGGTGGTAAGCTACTATTGTAGCCACAGCTGCCCTGGGGCAGACTGACAGAAGCGAGGCTGCCAATCTCAATCAATCAATCAAACAATATTTATAAAGCACTTTTCATAGAAAATGTAACACAAAGCGCCTTACAGTGGTTAAGGATTAGAAGATTGACTTTTATTGATCTCACACAGGAGAAGTTGTTTCTACATTTGACCCAGGACCATCCACATGATTTTGTTGTTTAGGTTTGGTCAGGACCTCAGCTGGAGGATTTTACCTATGGCGCATGTTTGGGTTGATGGGGGAAACCGGAGTGCCCGGAGGAAACCCACCCAGACACGGGGAGAACATGCAAACTCCACACAGAAAGGCCAGGGCGACCCGAACCTTCTTGCTGTGAAGCATGAGTGCTAACCACTCAGCCACCGTGCTGCCAGAGGAGGAAAAAATAAAAATAAAGAACAAAATGAAAACAAACACACAATCAAATTCAATCAAAGTCCAAGCTAAACAGGTGATTCTTGAGCCACTCTTAAAAACATGAACGTTCTCTTTGGCCCTGAGCTCCTCCGGCAGTTCCATAGACGAGGGCCGTAGTCCTGGAAAGACGCCTCTCCGTGAGTCTGTGTCCGGACTTTGGGAATGACCAGGAGCTGCTGGAGGAGCGCAGGGCCCGTGAAGGTTCGTAAGGAAAAAGCAGTTCTGAAAGATAACAAGGCCCAAGACCATTAAGACATTTAAAAATCTGCGCCATTGACTCCTCCGACCACCACCAACACTCACACACACTCCACTTTCATACTAGGCAATGTGGGTGAAGTGTCTTGCCTAAGGACACAATGACAGATTTTTGCGACTGGCGCCCCCCTGTGGCACCTGGAATCCCCCCTTGTCTCCCATCCAAGTCTTAGGCTACGTTTATACGGCGACGATCAAAACAGAAGACGCAAAAGTGGCGTCTCTTCAATTTTTTTTATCCCCGTTTAGACGAGCGTTCTCAACAGGAAATGTTTGTTTATACGAAGACGCAAAAGTGGGCGTATTCGATTGAATATGCATGCCAGGCCGCTAATATAATGTCAGAGCTACCTTTTTCAGGACACCGACAGGGGCTCTCATTACGGTTGTTTCGCCCTCGATGTCGGGTCAGAGCTCTTCACTTAATGCAACAAGAGCTTGTTTAGTCATTCTGAAGTTTTCCACCCGAGCACTGTCAGCAACTAATCCATTCTCAAAATTGTCCCACCACTGACTGGTTCTGCCCGGTCTTGTCCAAACTCGCCTCTGTCGCCTGCGACGTATTGTTATTGTTTTTACCGGCTTGGCGCATCCAGTCAGCTGTATGCAACGTGAACATGTTTTGCGCTTCTTGCCGTTTAGACGGAGACGCGACCCGGGCCGTCTTCAGAACTCCACACTCTGGAAGGAGTCTTCAGATTTTTGCGGTTTCAGAGCCCGGCGGAGCTGCCGCCGTGTAAACGAAAGACACTTCTGATAGAATATTTTGTCGTTTTCAGTCGCAATCGTCCTCGTCTAAACGGCCCCTTAACCAGGCCCAGCCTTGTTTAGCTTCTGAGATCTGACGGGTTCAGGCTTTGACAGGCAGGCATGGCCATTGTATGTGCTTCACTGTGTTTTTAAACTCCATACACCTTCACTAGAAACATTTGGATGAGTTCAGCCCTGGAATTGCCAATATCTGTTGAACAAAAGGTAAAAGATAGCTGTTAACTTGTTAACAACTTCGGGTTTTTTACAAGATAACAATTTAACATGTCTTAAAGCTTACAAGTGTTAATTTTGCATAATATAGAACCTTTAAAAGAAAATATCAAATCAATAGACCTATAGACGACAGACAAAATATTATTATAAAACCCCTAATGTTATGCAGTTAAAGGAAAAGGTACAGAAGGTCCATTTCCTGTGAAAAGAAGTCAGTGAAATGCCCTGAACAATGACTCCACAGCTCATTGTTCGGGGTCTAATTATATCTGTCAAGTGTACCTCTGTAAGTGTTCTGACTCACTCTAATGAAACTGGAATGTGAGAAAAGATTCTATAAATGGGGCTTATATTTCTATAGGGTATTAATTGTTACCCTGGGAAATATTTAGAGTATTGTGTTTTATTGTTTTGTTATTTAGAGCACTGTGTTTTATTGTTTTGAAAATGGTAAATTTGCCAAAAACGATGTATTCACATGTTTTAAGGGTCCTATAGTGCACAAAATGGATTCTTGTGAGGTTTAAGTCACATTATAATGTCGTTACCTCATCAAAACCTACCTGGAGTTGTGTTTTGGTCATTCAAAAAACATCCTTTATTAGTCGGTCTACGTTTCCAAAACCCAAAATGCTCTGTTCCACCTTCTGATGTCATGCAGTGGTTGTTTAAGTTAACAGTTACCTTTTACAGTGCATTTAATTCAGTAGAGATCGGCAATTCCAGGCCCAATTGATTTTAGTGAAGGTGTATGGAGTTTAAAAACACAGTGGAGCATTTCCTGTATTGCCACATGACATCACAAGGTGGAGTGTTTTCATTTTGACAGAAGAACGCTAAAAAAAATCTAAAAGGGCCTATATTACACTATTACACCATGTAATAATAAGATTCAGTTTAGTTCTTAGACTTAGACACACTTTGCGTGAAGAATCCCTCAGTCGTCCAGGTAGAATCCATGATAAAAGGAGAAATTCAATTTGTCAACTGGACAAAGTTTGTTTGGTCGAAAACGTTTCGCAGCTCATCCGAGAGGCTTCGTCAGTTCTGGTTCTAGTGCTGGTTAGACACTGTTTATATCTAGGTGCAAGGGAGGAGCTCACTACACTGAAATAGCTCTGAAACTATCTCAACTAATCTGTCTCTTTGTTTTTCAAATTTGAAAAACAAAGAGACAGATTAGTTGAGATAGTTTCAGAGCTATTTCAGTGTAGTGAGCGCCTCCTAGGGCTGAATAGATATGCTAATACTAGACGCCAGAGGAATTCGTAATACAAAAGAGACAGATTAGTGGAGATAGTTTTAGAGTTATTTCAGTGTAGGGAGCTCCTCCCTACAGCAAGATATAAGCAAGTGTCTTACCAGTAATAGGGAATGTGAGCTGGGTTTAGACCGTCGTGAGACAGGTGAGTTTTACCCACTGATGATGTGTTGTTGATAGTAATCCTGTGTCCCCGCTCCCCTCGCGCGTTCGGCGCTATATTGAGCCGTGCCCCCCCCCCCCCCCATGCTTCACTATCAACACATTCCATTGAAAATCTATGAAAGTTGTTCAAACGAGAGAGAAATGCGAGAAAAGCCCAACTCCAGTCTGAGAAAAGCGTAGAATGTGTGTGGTGAGGCATTTACAGCCCTAAAACATGTAGAACAATTGCAAAATACAAAGTTGTCCTACCTCGTGCACCTCTCCCACCCCGGGCCACCTCTGGAACCTAACCCCGTGTGTGTTGATAAAGTGTATTTACGTTTCGGGGCGTGCATCTGAGCGCGCATTAATTGAATTTTTGAGATTTCGCGTTTCGTAACTTGAATTTTCTTTCGTATCTAGAGACCAAAATTTACCGTGAAGGCGTTTCGTAACTTGAAATTTTCGTTTGTTGGGTCATTCGTAAGGTGAGGTACCACTGTATATAAATAAATGTATGTGTACAAGTCAAAATAAAATAGAAAAATAAGTAATAAAAATATAAAATCGCAGCAAAAAAGACAAGAAAAGACAATGATATGGTGATTGACAGGACATGAGGTTCTCTTTAACATAAGGGTGAGTTGTTGTACAGTTGTAGGGAGTATTATAGTATGAATGTTGAATGTAGGATGGGGGCGGATTTTTGAGCTATAAAACCACCTGTGATTGCATAAATGTAAGGTAGAGCTGTTTAATGTCTACGGAACAATCCAGACAGAGCACTGACGTATACAGCTCTGGAAAAAAAGAGACCACTGCATTTTTTTTCTGAAATCAGCATCTCTACATGTATTACAGCCATTCCATTCCAGCGTCTGTTGAATTCCAATACAAACACAAAGCTGAGCTACTTCAGTTCTTGCACCAGGAGTGGAATAAAGTCACCCAAGAACAATGTGAAAGACTTTTGGAGTGAGATTATTTTTAAAGTCGCATAGGGGCCGAAAATGTCAGATTTGGGTCACTTCAGGCTGCAGTGTGAACGTAGCCCAAGATATGTGGTCCTAAAACCGATACATATCCGTCTTTCCGATCCGAGCCAGAGTGGACCGTCATCTGCCGTACATCTCCACCTAGAAGCCACGGGCCATTCTTTTGAGGACAGTGAGGTTCAGATCTTGGCCAGAGAAAAGAACTGGTTTGAGAGGGGAGTTAAAGAGGCTATTTTTGTCAAAAAAGAGAATCCTTCTTTAAACAGAAATGGTGGAGTCAGACATAACTTATCTCCCATCTATAATTCCATTCTTAAACCTAGATCAAGCAAACAAAAGACACAATAGGGCTAGCCAGGTCAGGGCCAGAGATGTGAAAAACAGTCGCGTAGGGATGAATAGGTATGCTAAACTAGACACCAGAGAAACAAAAGACAGAAACAAATAGGCGATAGTTTCGGAAAAACTGCAGTGTAGTTAGCTCCTCCCTGCAGCGAGATATAAGCAAGTGTCTTACCAGCACTCTAACCAGAACTGACGAAGCCTCTCGGATGAGCGGCGAAACGTTTTCGACCAAACAAACTTTGTCCAGTTGACAAATTGAATTTCTTCTTTTATCATCCGATCTTTTGGCATGCGACTTCAGTCTGAACGGCCAGGTCGCTTTCATCCGATCTGCCTGTGTTTCCTCCAGCGAGAGTGGTACAAGTCTCTCACAACGCTCACAAACGTACACAAACGTTCTTCTCGTCATGTGAAAATAGTATATGAACTCCGTGTCAGTGAAGCGGCGAAGCACGTAGCAATCCCACCACTCTTGTCTGCGACTCTGCACCAACACGTTCATTTCTACGGACGTCGCTGCCACTGCCCCACAAAACGCCGTGGCCAAAAAACTTGTCCTTCTCTTTCTCCGTCTCCTCCTTAAAACAAATAAGCTGTACATGTTCTGGCTCCGGTACGACAGCAACTTTAGGCGACTTCCGTAAACACTGAGCACGCTCGCTGCACGTGACCTCATCGTGTCCTCCAAGGCGCATGCGGGACACTTTTGGGGAGTTTAAAGTTCACACTGGAGATCACATACAAGTCGTATTTAATTGGAAATGTGAACGACCTCGCAAAAAAATCAGATTTCACAAAAAAATCAGAATTGAGCATTAAGCCCTGCAGTCTGAACGTATCCATACGCGATCGACTGGTAGATCGTGATCGACTGGTTGGGCAGCCCTGCTCTATGGTCTGGTGCAGTGGGTGAGCAGGAGTGTCCATGATGGAGAGCAGTTTGTCCAGTGTCCTCCTGTCCCTCACTGTGACAAATGTCTCCATCTCACAGCTTTACGGATCAGTTTGTCAATAGGTCATGCTTCCCTTGCTCCCCCTTCAGAGCGTAGGTATCACAACACAATCCCGCTAATGAAACTACTGCGCATCACATCATTTGTGAATATCCTGCTTTTGTATATTTATGTAAAATGGCTGTGTAGGAGCATGGGTTACATTGGCCTTTTAAAAGAGACGTGGGTTTGTACTGCTAACTGTAAGGAGGGTTCGACTAGGGCCTAGCAGATGTCGCAAGAGTCCTCAAAACTGCATGGATGACATCTAAAACTTCTCTTCAGGCATGTTTTTGATAAGGGAATTGTATTATAACATGGTAGAAAACTCCAAAAAGTTGATTTAGCAAAATACCCCCTCTTTAAAGGTACAGTGTGTAGGATTCGTGGCGCATAGGTGGTGTAGGTACCATGCACTTCCTCTTTTGGCTACGGCAGACCTCGAGGGTCACCCGGGCACGCCGTAACGCGGACAGCTCGCGTACCAGCGCGCACCCGGCGCTGTGCGAGCCCTCGCCGACAACTACTGTATAAATAAAATGCGGTCCTGTTCACTGTTGTTTTTTTTTCTTTTCGCATGAAAACACACATTCCCGATCATGTACCATGACAATCTACACATCAAATGAAACCTTACAGTCTCCTCTTTTTGACTATGCAATCCATTTCCCGGCACAACAATCACTCCCCGAGCACATGGGGCTTTTATACGGAAAAGCACAAAACGAGGTTTGTTACTTAGCTTACCTTTGAAGGCTCTGGACAGGTCAAACTCTGTATTTCACCATAAACGTTGTCTCAATTTGTCCGTAAGGATCCAGCGAATAAAATCCAGTAAAACAATTTAGTCCAAAACACGTGTTAGATCCATTACGACGTCAGATCCGGCAACATGCTTGTCGTTGTTTACCCAAAACCACGAGCCTTGCCGAAGGCGAAGGCGGAGCCCAAATGTCCTTCTGCGGCTCTCGTATTCAAAATGGCTGCCTCTGCATGGAGTCAATCCCCCTTTTATGTGACTTATATATATAAGTCTAAAAGAATACTTTGATTTCATGATGGAAGTGAAAAGGCTTGGAAAACAATGTATTTTTGAATGGGTATCTTCAATTTTGGTAATTAACGGGTAAAAATCTTACACACTGTCCCTTTAAGTTCTGTTTTATTTATCACACTCTGCTACTGCTCTGCTCTAGCCTTTTTTTATTTGGATCCTTGTTTCATGAGTTCCCATACTTTTTTATGTCTATTTCATAGGATTACTTTTATTACTGTTTTATAGCCATTCTCAGCGCCAAGAAGCAGAAAAAATAAGAATTTCCAACATCAGGGCAATATTGAATAATTTACAGCTTTGTGCTGAACTGACTTTTTACCATCCTAGCTTGTAACTGTCAAAATATTGTTGTTGGAATCTTTCTTGAACCAAAATGTGTTATAGTTATTTTTCTTTTGCACATTTGTATTTTTTATCACTGAGAGATAGTGACAATATTTCGACATATCTTGGAGTTGTTTTTCAGTTTCAGTATGCTTTACTTTTGATGTATTGGATTATTATGATTCACATTGTATTCTATGCATAATCCATAAAAGTATATGCATGTCGCCTGCACACGCCAGTTTTACAAAATGTTTTACCATCACAACTAAAGCTGGGTTGCCAGAGCCTTAACCTGCAGATAGGAGACAATCATTCATCAGGGTTAGTGCACTGCAGCAGTGGCCCTGATGAATAATCGGCTGCAGATGCCGTTTCAGATCAGGGAGAGAGTCCATCCATCCATCCATCCATTTTCTTCCACTTATCCGGGGCCGGGTCGCGGGGGCAACATTCTAAGCAGGGACTCCCAGACTTCCTTCACCCCGGACACTTCCTCCAGCTCCTCCGGGGGGACCCCAAGGCGTTCCCAGGCCAGCCAGGACACATAGTCCCTCCAGCGTGTCCTGGGTCTTCCCCGGGGCCTCCTCCCGGTGGGACATGCCCGGAACACCTCCTGAGGGAGGCGACCAGGAGGCATCCGGAACAGATGCCCGAGCCACCTCAGCTGGCTCTTCTCCACGTGCAGAAGCAGCGGCTCTACTCCGAGCTCCTCCCGTGTAACTGAGTTCCTCACCCTATCTCTAAGGGTGCGCCCAGCCACTCTGCGGAGGAAACTCATTTCGGCCGCTTGTATCCGCGATCTCGTCCTTTTGGTCATTACCCAGAGCTGATGACCGAAAGGACGAGATCGCGGATACAAGCGGCCGAAATGAGTTTCCTCCGCAGAGTGGCTGGGCGCACCCTTAGAGATAGGGTGAGGAGGGCGCCTCAGGAGGGGGAAGCAGTGCTTCACCAACACTGTTTACAGTGCGGGTGGGGAGCTGTTGACCTCGACTGGGGATGTTATCGCACGGTGGAAGGAATACTTTGAGGATCTCCTCAATCCCGCCGTCACGTCTTCCGAGGAGGAAGCAGAGGCTGGGGACTCGGGGTCGGACTCACTCATCACCCTGGCCGAAGTCACTGAGGTGGTTGGAAAGCTCCTCGGTGGCAAGGCCCCAGGGGTGGATGAGATCCGTCCTGAGTATCTTAAGTCTCTGGATGTTGTAGGGCTGTCTTGGCTGACACGTCTCTGCAACATCGCGTGGCGGTCAGGGACAGTACCTCTGGACTGGCAGACCGGGGTGGTGGTCCCTCTGTTTAAGAAGGGGGACCGGAGGGTGTGTTCCAACTATCGGGGAATCACACTCCTCAGCCTTCCCGGTAAGGTCTATTCCAGGGTGCTGGAGAGGAGAATTCGACCGATAGTCGAACCTCGGATTCAGGAGGAGCAGTGTGGTTTTCGTCCCGGCCGGGGAACACTGGACCAGCTCTATACTCTCCATCGGGTGCTCGAGGGTTCATGGGAGTTTGCCCAACCAGTCCACATGTGTTTTGTGGATCTGGAGAAGGCATTCGACCGTGTCCCTCGTGGGGTCCTGTGGAGAGTGCTCTGGGAGTACGGGGTTCGGGGCCCTTTGTTAAGGGCTGTTCGGTCCCTGTATGACCAGAGCAGGGAGCTGTGTTCGCATTGCCGGTAGTAAGTCGGATCTGTTCCCGGTGCATGTTGGACTCCACCAGGGCTGCCCTTTGCCACCGGGAGAGAGTCCTTTTAGGCCTAATTTTAGAGATGGTAAATGCTTACATTTTTATATAACACTTTTCCACCTTCAAAACTCAAAGTGCTTTACAACATGAAACCACTCACCTATTCAAAAGCAGGATTTGAAATGCAAACGTTCGGATCAGTGGACAAACGCTCTTACCGACTGAGCGACTGTCGCCCCCAGAGAGAGAGAGAACCTTTATTTATCCCACAAAGGGGAGATTCCAGAGGACACTGAAACAGGCACTCAGCACTAAAATAAAATAAAGGGCCACAGCGGTGTTCAGTTAGTAGCTGACTATTATCGTGTTCAGTGCAGGATAAAGAGCAGGTAAAGTGACTCCGGTTTAATATACAGCAGATGATTCATGTTCTGTTACAATATTGTACATGACTACTATGGCAAAAGGAGAAATTCAATTTGTCAACTGGACAAAGTTTATTTGGTCGAAAACGTTTCGCAGCTCATCCGAGCTGCTTTGTCAGTTCTGGTTCGAGTGCTGGTTAGACACTGCTTATATCTCGCTGCAGGGAGGAGCTCACTATACTGAAGCTATTCTGAATCTATGTCACCTCTTTGTTTTTGAGTTTCTGTCTTTTGTTTTTCCAATTTCTCTGGCATCTAGTTTAGCATACCCATTCAAGCCCTAATGTCTGTTTTCACACCTCTGACCCTGACCTGGCTGCCCTATTATTTCTTTTGTTTTGACTTCGGTTTGAGAATGGAATTATAAATGGGAGACAAATTATGTCTGACTCCCCCATTCCTGTTTAAAGAAGGATTCTCTTTTTTTGACAAAAATAGCCTCTCTCAAACTCCCCTCTCAAACCAGTTCTTTTCCCTGGATAAGATCTGAACCTCACTGTCCTCAAAAGAATGGCCCGTGGCTTATAGGTGAAGATGTACGGCAGATGATGGTCCACTCTGGCACGCCCGTCTGTGTTGGTACATCCTCTTGTGAAGTGGCTGTTTTGTTTCTCCAGTGTAGCGCTCACTGCAGTCTTCACTACACTGAATGGAGTAGACCACATTGCTTTGTTTGTGGCTCGGTGTTTTGTCCTTTGGGTGGACCAGTTTTTGTCTTAAAGTGTTTGTGGGTTTGAAATAAACTGGGATTTCATATTGTCTGAAAATCCTCTGTAGTTTTTCAGAAACGCCGGCCAGGTACGGAATGGTTACACCCTCCCTCCTGGGTTCTGATTCTCTGTTGTCTTGTTTCTTGTCATTGTCTCTCTTGGTTTTGCTGACAGCCCATTTAGGATATCCACAAACAGAGAGGGCTTCCTGCACATGTAGTTCTTTTTTCTCCTTTTCCTTTGTGCTTGTAGGAACCACTTGGGCCCTGTGTTGTAATGTATTGCACCAGGTATTGGTCGGTGTGTGTGGGCTTCTTGAAGACTTGGAGTCTTGGAAGGTTGACTTGGAGTCGCTGGTCTTCTCCTATTGTTACGGCACAATCTAAGAAAGCCAATGTGTTATCCTTGGCATTTTCATGGGTGAATTTGATGTTTGGATTTACATAATTGATATGGTAAATGGTCACATCTTTATATAGCGCTTTTCCACCTTCAAAGCACCCAAAGCGCTTTACAACAAGGAACCACTCACCCATTCACACACCAGTGTACGCAGACACTGGGGGTGAGGTGGGTTGCCCAAGGACACAACGGCAGCATTCATCTGTGGAAGCTGGAATCGTACTACCAACCTGTGGGTCAGTGGATCTGACCGCTCAACCACTGATGTTTCTTATGTCAAGAGCGGAATTTGAACCGCCAACCGTTGGATCAGTGGACAAACACTCTACCAACTGAGCTACTGCCGCCCTATGTGCAGTAAATCTTGAATTTTGATTTTTGAGAAATTATCGTCCACATAACAATACCAATGTGTGGGTGGAGTGCCTGGATACTCTGTTCAAATTGTTCCATGTACGAGGGGCATTCAAAAAGTTCTAAGGCAAATGCCATAAATTCAAAATGAGTCAAACTAGTTCAACAAAATGACCTTGAATCGTACCACTGATGACTGATAAACACATTTGACAAGTTTGGGCATTCTAGCCTTGTTATTCAAAGAGTTACGTTACATATTGCACAACCCACTTTTTTGAGCCGATCTGAAGTCCGAGCAAACATTAAATTTCAAACAAAACTTCGTTAGAAACCTAAAGAAATTACTGAAGCTTTGCACAATGTTTATGGATGTTTTTTTTTCCTATTTCCAAAGTTGAAGGAACATTTAAAAGGAACAAGATTTCAGTCCATACTTGAAGCGAAGAGGGAGGTTGTGACCTGGTCGACTAGACAAGGTCCAGAATTCTATCTTAGGTGGATGTTATGTAGAAAAATAATTTTGTTACTTTCAAAAATAAACCTGTTTTTTAATTTGTCTTAGAACTTTTTGAATGACCCTCATTGGCAGATTTGGTCAGGTCAAAGTTTGGTTCTCTCTTCTATCTTGGTATCCTGCAGTCTTTTTCTTGCTGCCTACACATGAAAAGAGAGGTCACGTCAAAGGAAACCATCGTCTCATCCAGGTCAAACTGGAGATGCTTCACTTTGTTCACAAATTCGGCTGTGTTCTGTTCTCAGTGTGGTGCTCCGTGTTCCCAGAGGAGCCACGATGGTTTTTAGATAACTACTACATTACTGCATGATTAAAAAACTGGATTTCAGCACTGTAACCCAAATGAGACTCATTTGAGGTTCATTCTACTTTGGATTATCGTCCTGTGAAACAATTCCCCAAATTACACCATTGACATCCAGGCCATGTCCAAAGTTTGGTCATTAAAATAAATCAGCATTACAGTTGTTACCAGTAAAAGCTATACAGTGGTACCTCACCTTACGAAAGACCCAACAAACAAAAATTTCAAGTCACGAAACGCCTTCACGTTAAATTTTGGTCTCTAGATACGAAAGAAAATTCAAGTTACGAAACACGAAATCTCAAAAATTCAAATAATGCGCACTCAGCCACACACATTATACGCTTTTCTCAGACTGGATTTAAACTTTTCTCACATTTGTCTCTCGTTTAAACACTCAAACTTTCATAGATTTTCAACAAAATTATTAATAGTGAAGTGTGGGGGGAAGGGGGAGGGGGGAGAAAACTGTGTGCGGACACGTGTGATAGCGCAGCATGACCCGGCGCGGAGCTGACAGCAGGTCTAGACCTGGACTAAACCTGGACTAAACCAGGACTGGACCAGGACTAAACCTGGACTAAACCAGGACTAAACCTGGACTAAACCAGGACTGGACCAGGACTAAACCTGGACTAAACCAGGACTAAACCTGGACTAAGCCAGGACTAGACCAGGTGGATTAAAGGGCCGCGCGCGGTTCTATTTCCTGGTTTCGTTTCGAGTCACGGCTGAGGCGAGCAGCGAGGGGGACCGCACGCAGTCTGAGCGCATGAACGAACGAATGCAAGAGCCGTGGTGCGGTGGTCCTCTAGACCAGGTCTAGAGGAGGTCTAGCGTCTGGTCTAGACCAGGTCTAGAGGAGGTCTAGAGGAGGCACGGTTTTAGCACGGGTTTCGTTCATGCGCTCAGACTGCGTGCGGTCCCCCTCGCTGCTCGCCTCAGCCGTGACTCGAAACGAAACCAGGAAATAGACCCGAGCGCGGCACTTTAATCCACCTGGTCTAGTCCTGGTTTAGTCCAGGTTTAGACCTTGGTCTAGACCTGGTATAGTCCACATTTAGTCCTGGGTCTACAGTCTCTACGCAGAACACAATGTTACACTATAAAAAAAAGTTACACTATAAAAAAAAAACTTGGAACGGGGCCTTGGAACGAATCAGGCTTTTTCCATTGAAATAGCTACTCAACTTACGAAAAATTCACATTACGAAACCACTTCTGGAACGAATTAATTTCGTAAGGTGAGGTACCACTGTATTGTATTTGTATATTGTATGTCTACCTCTGCTGTTTATGGAATTAAAAATCTCTCATAATAATCCTACAAAAACGCTATGCCTGAGATTTGCCAGATGAGTCTGGTTTTCTCACCTACGCTGTATATTTTTCATCTCGGACAAACCAACTGAACATATATTTGTGCCGAGCTTTTCATAAACGGTTTTGGCCTCGCTGTAAGGACCCCATAACTGTTTATTTGTGGACTTCAGACAGATAAGAGGTTTCACTGTTTGCCAGCTAAACATAAATCTAACATAGAATAAGGTCAGCAGAGGAAAAAGAGGTTTCATGAGGTGGTCATTATAATAGTCAATAACTTTTCAAGACTGTATTTAAGAGGCACGTTATAACTAAGAATTATGACAGTCAAAAGGTCCACAGTACAAACATGTAGGCTTCTCAACACACCAAATGTTTGATAACTCTGTTTCCACTCTCTTTGATAACTATGTTTTGCCTCAGAAAAGCACATAACAAAATGCAACTTTATCTCCATTTCCCTCAAACTGTTGTGACCTGGTTACAGGAGCTGCGGTCTTATCCTACAGAGGGCGCACCATGCACAATCTGATTGGTTTGTCTTGGCCACACGCACCTTCTGTTACAGTGGTCCCTCGCTCTATCGCGGTTCACTGTTCGCGGCCTCGCTGTTTCGCTGTTTTTTTATAGTGTAACTTTTTTTTTATAGTGTAACATTGTGTTCTGCGTCCTGTGTTAGGTGGCTGAGTGGCTAGCACTCATGCTTCACAGCAAGAAGGTTCCGGGTTCGATCCCCGGGTCACCTGGGCCTTTCTGTGTGGAGTTTGCATGTTCTCCCCGTGTCTGGGTGGGTTTCCTCCGGGCACTCCGGTTTCCCCCATCAACCCAAAACATGCTCCAGGTAAAATCCTCCAGCTGAGGTCCTGACCAAACCGAGCAATAAGATCATGGAGATGGGTCCCCGGGCGCCTGAAAGACGAGCTGCCCACTGCTCCTAAAGGATGGGTCAAATGCAGAGAAATAATTTCCCTACAGGGATGAATAAAGCGTGTCTTCTTCTGATTGGCTGAGAGACTAGACCAGGACTAAACGTGGACTAAACCAGGTCTAGACCACAACTAAACCAGGTCTAGACCAGGTCTAAAACTGGACTGGCCCTGGACTAAATTAGGACTGGACCAGGTCTAGACCTGGACTAAACCACTCTTTGCTGGTTTCGTGCGGCTGTTTTGTGGCTCGGGCTGAGAGGACGCGGTCCGGGCGCGGCGGTTCGATCTCATGCTCGCGGCCTCGCGCCGGTCGTGCTGCTCTGTCACGGATTTGACCACAATGAGGGGTGCACGTGTCGCGCACTTCTCCAAGGGGTTGGTGCGCGTCGCGTCCGGAGGTGCTCCTGGAGCCATGTCTCCCCCACACGCTTCACTATTAATACATTTTGTTGAAAATCTATGAAAGTTTGAGTGTTTAAACAAGAGAGAAATGTGAGAAAATGTTAATTCCAGTCTGAGAAAAGCGTATAATGTGTGTGGTGAGGCGTTCACAGCTACATGTAGAATAAATGTAAAATATAAAGTTGTCCTACTTCGCGGATTTCTCTTATTGCGGGTTATTTCTGGAACCTAACCCCCGCGATAAACGAGGGATTACTGTATTGCCAAACTTACATCCATCATGGACGACACCTCTCACCCTCTGCACTGGACTGTTGAGGAGCTGAGCAGATGCCGCAGATCCTTCATCCCCACCGCCATCAGACTGTAGAACTCCATTATATAATCTAAACGTGCAATTTTTTTCTATATTCTCTTTTTTACTTATTTTATTATTATTACCTATCTTGTCTGCATGCACTTTCTTGTTCAAACTTTCTTTTGCACAAAACTGCCTGGAGCTAATGTGGCAAGTGAATTTCTCCTGTGTGAGATCAATAAAGTCTGATCTCATCTTATTACTTCAGATCCCCCAGGATTTCGCGGGCATTTTTTGTGATTGTTGCGGGCTAAAATGCCTGAATTTGCGAGAGCTTTTCCAAAAAGTTGTGATGAAAGTTGCGGTGCTTTTAAGGTTTTTGTTGCGATTTTGTTGCGGGAGGAAGTGAAAGTTGCGATAAATAGTTGTGATTTTCCCTTTTTGTAATTAAAATTGAGTAATATTTTGAATACTGAGTTATTACTGACAAAGAATAATACAAAGACACAGAGATCACAGATATGGTCCTAAAACAACCTTACCAACATCGAAAATAAATCACTACTAGGAGGGGAACTGTTTCGGTCTTTTGCTGTTATTTTTGTGGGCAAATGGCGCCGCAGACATGTTTCTTTGCCATTAGAAGCCGTGTCCCAATTCCCAGAGTGCACAGTTTGGAGCGTGGTTTGAAGGGCATGTGCGTCATTTCTTTTTTGTCCCCTGCACATTTAACACGCGGTCCGAAGACCGCAGTCGTTTCCATGGAAATCGGGGCGTTGACCAAGCGCGTGAAAATGCACGCTTCGCGCAGCATGCACCGCGCGCTACTTCTTCTACGGGAGAAAATGAAGTCGGCGGCTGCTTCCCGTAGTTGCGAGACCTGTCACATTTCGCAGACGGCCATGCGGTCCGCGGAGTGCACTCAGGGCTGAGCAAGTGTGCACCTCCTTGACTGCAGTCTGAGCCCCCTTCAAACCACGCTCCGAACTAGGGACACGGCCGCAGTTTCGTTTCGTCACACGGAAGTAAGGCAGAAGGAAGTTGGTCGACGTGAGTTCAATACGTCGCCGATGATTGGTCAAAATTGGTAAAAATTGCAGGAAAGTTGCGGTCAAAATTGCAACACTGCCCTGAATTCACGGGGATTGGCTGAAGTTACGTTGAAGTTGCAAATCGCAACGTCGCGAATTCCTGGAGGGTCTGAATACTTGTTTGCTGCTCACATTTGTGTTGCTATAATGAATGCCCGTATGTTTTACCACCAAGCCTGCCTCACTTTTTACCAAACGACTGCACTGAGGTTGAAAAAGAACAACCACAAAGTCCCGCTGCACTTTTAATATAATGTTGGACAGCCATAAACTTTCCCTAAGTTAGCCTGCTCTACTTGGCCTAATGAAGATGAGACAGCGCCTATGTGTCTCTGGGCAAGTTATTGGTTGGCCAGTGTCTTTTGTTTTTAGTCCAATCTTCAAGCATTGTGCACTGCAACAGTGTTTGTTTAGTTGTGCTCCTCTGGAGGACTTTTGGTAAATAACCATCATAATGGGATTATTTTGGTTCTGTTGATCACTCATGTCCACTCCGGTCCGGTGCAGGTTTGTATTTCCACCGTCACATGGTTTTTATGTCACTACCTGAGTTAATGCAGATAAAGGCATTTCAACCTTCCAAAATGCAATTTAACTGTAATTTAACTGTTATGTAATTTAGTTGTCGTGTAGTGTACAGAAATAAACACTACAATAATGTAAATGCACCTGAATTAGCCAAAATGCTAGTTTTCATCAGTAGTCCCCCTGCCAGATCGTAATAGGCTCCCTAAAAGTTCATAAATTCATGTAAAAATTATTTCTTTAAAATACAAGTACAGCTAACAGTGAAATACAGTTATAAATGGACAAAAAGATGTCAGTAAAGTTCCAAAAGGTTGGTGGCTGATGCTGACATCATGATAGATTGAACCCTGGGCTAAAACTACATTTTGTGCTTAATGCACATGCTAATGGGACACTGGGGACACAGAATTGCAGTAACCAGCATGCACCATGACCACACTGTGAAAAGAATTGAACACTTTGTAACGCTAATGGACTTTTAGTTGAAATATGTCACTGATTTCAGTCGATATCAGATTTGCCTTGTGCCTTTTTAGTCAGTGCTGCCAGCTACTATGCATTTCCTTTATAAATAATGTATCTCATTTGGGAAATTAGCTACTAGCCAAGCCAAAGGACAGAATACCTCCAGAACACAAATACGACATAATATATGAGATACCATGTCTATCATTCAACAATACATATGTAGGAGTGGCATTCCACAGAAAAAACTTAAAGGTCCCATGGCATGAAATTTTCACTTTCTGAAGTTTTTGAACATTAATGTGAGCTCCCCTACCCTGTTTAGCCCCCCCCCCATGGCTAAAAGTTGCGAAATGTCTAAACTGAGCTCCTTTTCTGCGTTAGAAAAAAACAGAGCTCAAACGGGCGATTCTCAACAAGGCACCTTATTGACGTCAGCTCGAAAAATGCAGCTCCACCCCCGTCTGTCTGTACTCAGCGTCTCTGTAAATCACGCCCAGAGAGTTTGGACGGCGAATGCGCTAGGCAATGCGAAATGCGTTTTTTTATTTGCCTGGAGGCACGTCCGTTTCTAGGCTCGGAAGTCCTTTATCTGAGCCTCTGGACCTTTGAACAGCAGTGGTTTGATTTTATTTTCTGTGGAAATGTGTTTATTTTTCAATGGAACGCTTCTCATCTCTTCTCCGCGCAAAAACGCGGAAATGGATCAGAGAGCGCACAGGCACAGCTGAGAGCGGAGAGTTTGGCCACGCCCCCACCCTCTACTATAGGCCATCTCTGTCCTCCTCATTTGCATTCAAGCAACAACGCCCATAATGGAGTGTTCCAGAGTGACATTTATGACTCTTTCTAATCTTATCTCTGTTTCTCATGCACTGAGTGTTGATTTTGAAGAAGGATTCATTTACAGTATTAGGGAACCATTAAGGAGCCATATAAAAGCATCAAGAAGTACCATGTCATGGGATCTTTAAATCAGCCATTACAAGAGACAAAACCACATTGTGAACTGGAATAATTCCGCTGTCACCCAAATAACACTTTTGGATTAGGGCCATCAAGATCCACAAGCAAGGTCCAAAGGGCATGATTCGGGAAAATAAACCCTACACCTTGTCACACACAGGGGGTGCACGGGGTCAGACAGGAGGGGCTACAAGCTTCTCCCTACAACACAATATATCAGCACCAGAGCATGATGCCTCTGAGGAATGTTTCTCTCACGTACCCTTTGGCACATGCATTCATTTTTGGCCAGACGTGAGACTAACTTCAGACGGCAAAGTAAAACTGAGGTGGACCGTCCAAGTGCATCCGATGAGAGAGCTTCTTTTAAGAAATAAAAAGACGTTATTAGATTTAAAGGAAAAGTAAAGTTTTTTTTACAATCTGAGCCTTATTTCGGTAATAAAACAAGTTGTTTTACTCACCCATAGCACTTTGGTGTCATATGGAGCACTTCCAGAGATGTTTTAGATTAGCGTTAGCCTAGCGCGACTTCTAGCCATAGCTCGGGGCATATAATATATTCCCCGAGCATGTAATATGCCCCGTGCGGGCTCCAAATAACACAAACTTTAGCACTTTTCAAATCATAGAAGCTCAATGTCTTAGTCTACACTTTCGTTTGAGTCAAAAGTGGCCTGTAATCCGAGATTTATCCATAGTTTACAGCTTTGCGTTTCATGTTTGGGTCCCGGGAGCTGAGAGCACAGTCCGCACATGCGCATTGGCCTCCTCATCTACTCGAAACTATGGCTAAATCTCGGATTACAGGCCACTTTTGACCACACGAAATCGTAGACTAAGACATCGGGCTTCTATGATTTGAAAAGTGCTAAAGTTTGTGTTATTTGGAGACCGCAAATAAGTGCCCCGTGAACTCACATTATGGAGATCGCAAATCTAAAACATCTCTGGAAGTGCTCCATATGACACCAAAGTGCTATGGGTGAGTAAAACAACTTGTTTTATTACCGAAATAAGGCTCAGATTGTAAAAAATGTTACTTTTCTTTTAACAATGTACTGAATGGTAGAATACAAAAGCTTTACTCATTTCTCGATCAGATGAGATTGGGCATTGAGAAAATGGCATGGTTTTATTTAGTGCTTTTCCAAGGCTCATCAAATAAGCACTCACCCATTCACCCACACATTCATACACCAGTGCAGGTAACCATAGACCGCGGAACGCATTTGAACTAGGGGGGGCCACATTTGCAAGAGGGTGTCACCGAAATGTTGTGAAGATCCTGTCCCTTGTACCCTCTTGGTTCTTTTTAACACGTCGGGATTGCTCGGTTGATGAGGTGTTATAAGATCCCTGCAGCACTCATTTGAACAGCTCCCGTGGGTCTCATGGCTAAGCTGAGGTGGTGCACCGTTAGCCTCAGAGAGGTTTGGTCGAGTTACCTCAGTTGAACATTCTTCTCTGTTGCTTTGGTCCAGGGTTGAAGGTTGGGGCACAGCTGTCCCATCGGATGGATTTTGCTTTCCTTTAAAATATTCAAAAATCGGTTTGTGTCTTTTCATTTTGGTTGTTCCGTCCATCTATTCCACTCTGACAATGATATCTACACACTGCCACAATCACAACTTCCGCGCGTTTTTTCAGGGCTGCGCTGTTCTATACATTTTGCAACATTTCACGCACGACATATGTGACATCAAAAATATTGGTTTAGGAAATGTTTAAGCGAAGCGCTTGATTAAATTACAGCATGGATTGGGGTTTAAGTTAGATTTTTCTCGACATGATAAAAAAAACTTGCATGCCAACATTTGTTTGTTTGTTTGTTTTTTAATAATCATTTTCAAAAAGTTACCCGGGCCACGGCCCCCCTGGCCCGGGCAGTTCCGCGGTCCATGCAGGTAACTCATCTTGGGGGCAAGATGGGATAAGTGTCTTGCTGAAGAACACGACGACAGCATTCATGTGTGGGAGCTGGAATCACACTGCCTACCCACTGCCTACCTGTGGGTCAGCGGACAAACACTCCTTACCAGCCTCATCAGTGATGCTACTGCTATAAATACTTAATGGAAGTATTATTTTGCAAGTAAATCACCACAGTGCATCATGAAAAGTAGTGGTTTTCCTTTGCTTTCTGCTCGCACATGGCTCTAAATATAACTTTGGATTGTGGAGATTCAGACCTGACCACATCTGATTTGCTAATTTCAGATCAAAGTGATGTCATCATGAAGCGCCCAGGTTTAAGCTGTGGCGAGAATCTCCAATGTACACCATGTTTCACCGTACTTACATCATCTGTTATTCGCTGCAGCACCTTGAGAACTTTTCGGAAGAGGATGAATGTATTTCAAACTCTAACGGAATTCTAAACAAATTCATGTTTGAAATGCTAAAAAAAATTAAAATACTGATGTAAATCAATATTATTTGCCTTATTTGCAAAGGACTTTCAGGAGTACAAAGGGCCCTTGTATCTTGGTTTACCTGTAGACCTTGTAAAATCCTGATTTAGACCTGGTTTCATTGCTTGAGATCATTTTAATATTAAAGGTGCACGATGTCACTGCCTGGAATATTCCATAGTAACACGTATTTATGCCTCACGACAGGTTCAGTTTTCAGAAAGTACATGGCTTTTATTGTTGTTTCCATGTTCTTAATGTCAGGGTTATTTTTCTGCCCCATCAAATATAGATTTATTTCGATCCTGTGTCAAGATCTAATTGTCAGCAGCAGCTACAGCGCCTGATCTTTACCTTAAAGGTACAGTGTGTAGGATTTGTGCCGCATAGGTGGTGTAGGTACCATGCACTTCCTCTTTTGGCTACGGCAGACCTCGAGGGTCACCCGGGCGCGCCGTAACGCGGACAGCTCGCGTACCAGCGCGCACCCGGCGCTGTGCGAGCTCTCGCCGACAACTACGGTATAAATAAAACGCGGTCCTGTTCACTGTTTTTTTTTTCTTTTCGCATGAAAACACACATTCCCGATCATGTACCATGACACTCTACACATCAAATGAAACCTTACAGTCTCCTCTTTTTGACTATGCAATTCATTTCCCGGCACAACAATCACTCCCTGAGCACATGGGGCTTTTATACGGAAAAGCACAAAACGAGGTTTGTTAGTTAGCTTACCTTTGAAGGCTCTGGACAGGTCAAACTCTGTATTTCACCATAAACTTGGTCTCAATTTGTCCGTAAGGATCCAGCGAATAAAATCCAGTAAAACAATTTAGTCCAAAACACGTGTTAGATCCATTACGACGTCTGATCCGGCAGCATGCTTGTGTTGTTTACCCAAAACCACGAGCCTTGCCGAAAGCTAAGGCGGAGCCCAAATGTCGAGAGCCCAAATGTCCTTCTGCGGCTCTCGTATTCAAAATGGCTGCCTCTGCATGGGGAAGATCCCCCTTTTATGTGACTATATCTAAGTCCAAAAGAATACTTTGATTTCATGATGGAAGTGAAAAGGCTTGGAAAACAATGTATTTTTGAATGGGTATCTTCAATTTCAGTAATTAACGGGTAAAAATCTTACACACTGTCCCTTTAAAGAACACATAATATGTGTTCTTTATACATAATGTGTGTTCTTTATACATAATATGTGTTCTTTAAGGTAAAGATCAGGAGCTGTAGCTGCTGCTGACAATTAGATCTTGACAAAGGATCGAAAAATCTATATTTGATGGGGCAGAAAAATATTGACTTTTTGAGTTCTTCTAATGTTCCCTCACCAATTAAGCTTTATTCACATTCCTTTCATTAATCCTGTTTACGATGTTCTCTTGCCTCATTTTTTTGTTTTTCTTTTAATTTTCCCTAAATTGTTACATCAAAGGTAGAAATCCTGAGGTTTCCTGCACAGTTTTTAAGTGCAGAAATGATCAGGCCAGACTATTCCCCATCAAATCTTGTTCATTACAACTGTGTGCCCGACTACATTGCAAAAATAACTATCTTATTTTTTTCACTGTTAAAGATGCACTGTGTAACTTTTCAGGTTGGGGGGGTCCGCTCCCACACTACAATATTAAACTTAAATAACATGTATTTATTCAATTATTTTTATTGCTCAAAAACACCTTAAAACTGCATTCTGTGAGTGGATTGCAGGTAACATCTCAAGTAACTGGACCTCTACCAGAAAAGTTACACAGTGCACCTTTAAGACCAAATCCAAAGGGAACACAGATATACCTATACAGCGGTACCTCACCTTACGAAAGACCCAACAAACGAAAATTTCAAGTTACGAAACGCCTTCACGTTAAATTTTGGTCTCTAGATACGAAAGAAAATTCAAGTTACGAAACGCGAAATCTCAAAAATTCAAATAATGCGCGCTCAGCCACACACATTATACGCTTTTCTCAGACTGAATTTAAACTTTTCTCACATTTGTCTCTCGTTTAAACACTCAAACTTTCATAGATTTTCAACAAAATTATTAATAGTGAAGTGTGGGGGGAAGGGGGAGGGGGGAGAAAACTGCGCTCTGACACGTGTGATAGCGCAGCATGACCCGGCCCGGGGCTGCCAGCAGGTCTAGACCAGGACTGGACCAGGATTGGACCAGGACTAAACCTGGACTAAACCAGGACTAAACCAGGACTAGACCAGGTGGATTAAAGCGCCGCGTGCGGGTCTATTTCCTGGTTTCGTTTCGAGTCACGGCTGAGGCGAGCAGCGAGGGGGACCACACACAGTCTGAGCGCATGAACGAACGCATGCAAGAGCCGCGGTGGTCTAGACCTGGTCTAGACCTGGTCTAGACGAGGTCTAGAGGAGGCACAGTTTGAGCACGGGTCTCGTTCATGCGCTCAGACTGTGTGCGGTCCCCCTCGCTGCTCGCCTCAGCCGCGACTCGAAACGAAACCAGGAAATAGACCCGCGCGCGGCGCTTTAATCAAGATTCAAGATTGTTTATTTGTCATATGCAGAATCAACACAAGGTCAACAATGCAATGAAATGCTTAGGATCAGAAGAACCGTTGACTCGCTAAGATAGTCAAGAAGTACTAATAACATGCAATAATAGTACATGGTAAAAAAAGTGTTGTAAAGTGCAGGGGAAGAGGTAAACAATATAATAAACAATATAATAAACAATATAATAAAATATGTAATAAAAAAACAAGGTACAAGGTGCAGGTAGGATTAAATCAAGATCAAATAAGGTGTAAGTATTTCACAGATTGCACATAATATGGTGTGGTGTAGGTGTAGCATGTGGATTTCGTATTGCACATAGTGTGGTATAAATATTGCACATAGTGTGGTATAAATATTGCACATAGGTTATTGCACTGATTATTGCACATGTAACAGTAATTTACAGTGAGGTAGTGACAAACATGATATATTCATATAGAGCAGCAGCAGTAAACATAATTATGCATAATGAAAGGTAGTTTAGTGCAGTATTATTGAGAGTTCAGTATTATTTAGAGTATTACCCAGAGTTCAGTAGTCTGACAGCTTGGGGGTAATAGTTGTCTTTGAGTCTTTTTGTGTGTGCTGGCAGAGTCCTGTATCGTTTACCAGAGGGTAGCAGACGGAAGAGTCCTTGTGCCGGATGAGTATGGTCCTTAGTGATGCTGCGTGCTTTACGCAGACCCCTGCTGTGGTAAATGTCCTGGATGGAGGGGAGACTGCTGCCAGTGATGTCCTCTGCCGCTCGCACCACCCTCTGTAGTGCTTTGCGGCTCTGAGCGGTGCAATTCCCATACCACACTGTGATGCAGCCCGTCAGCAGGCTCTCGATGGTGCACCTGTAGAAGTTTGTGAGGATGCTGGTGTTCATACCAAACTTCCTCAACTTCCTCAGGAAGTAGAGTCTTTGTCGGGCTTTCTTAACCACAGTGTCTGTATGTAGTGTCCAGGACAGATCCTCAGTGATGTGTACCCCAAGGAACTTAAAACTGCTGACCTGCTCCACCTCAGCGTTGTTGATGGAGATGGGGGGATGCTGGTCTACACGCTGTCTCCTGAAGTCCACGATCATTTCCTTAGTTTTGCTGACATTCAGAGAGAGGCTATTTTCCTGACACCAGCTGGTCAGTGATTTCACCTCGTCTCTGTAGGCGCTCTCATCGTTGTTGGTGATGAGGCCTAGGATGGTGGTGTCGTCAGCAAACTTGAGGATGGTGTTGGACCTGTGCCTGGCGGTACAGTCATAGGTGAACAGGGAGTACAGGAGAGGGCTGAGAACACAGCCCTGGGGTGCCCCAGTGCTGAGGACACATGTGGAGGAGACGTGGCTGCCGATCCTCACCGCCTGTGGCCTGTTGGTGAGGAAGTCCCATATCCAGCAGCAGATGGACGTCCCCAGGCCCAGGGCGGTGAGCTTAGAGACCAGTTTGGAGGGGATTATGGTGTTGAATGCCGAGCTGTAGTCGATGAAGAGCATTCTCACATATGTGTTTCCTCTCTCCAGGTGACTGAGAGAGGTGTGGACTGCTAGAGCAATAGCGTCGTCTGTAGACCGCTTTGCTCTATATGCAAACTGCAGGGGGTCCAGGGTGTCGGGGAGGGAGTCACAGATGTGTCTCTTAATGATTCGTTCAAAGCACTTCATGATGACAGATGTGAGTGCTATGGGCCGATAGTCATTAGGACAGGATGCTGTGGGGGTCTTTGGGATGGGGACTACAGTGGAGGTCTTGAAGATGGTGGGCACGATAGACTGGCTCAGAGACAGGTTGAAGATGTTGGTGAACACCCCGGCGAGTTGGTCAGCACAAGCCCTCAGCACCCGTCCGGGGATGCCATCGGGTCCTGGTGCTTTGCGGGGATTCACTCTCTTGAACGCCCGTCTCATTGTAGCAGTGTCTATACAAAGTACAGCGTCTTCACTGTCCACATGGGGTCTGGTGACAGGCGTGGTGTTAACTGCATCAAACCGGGCGTAGAAGGTGTTGAGTTCGTCCGGAAATGATGCGCTGGACAGTTCCACGGGCCCGCTCCTCCCCTTGTAGTCAGTGATGCAGCGTAGCCCATGCCACACCCGTCTCGGGTCATTGCTCTGCTGGGCAGACTCCACTCTCTCCCTGTAGTCCCTTTGGGAAGTCCTGATGGTCTTTCTGAGGTTGTACTTGGCTGCTTTGTAGGCTTCGGGGTCTCCTGAGTTGAAGGCGGCAGTGCGAGCTTTCAGTTTAGCACGCACCTCCGGTCCCGCCCAGGGTTTCTGATTAGGGTAAGTGCAGATGGAGATTTTGGGCACCGTGTCCTCAATGCACTTCCCTATGTAGCCTACGACAGAGTCTGTGTACGCATTAACGTCACCATCCGCTGCGTCTGCAAACATCTGCCAGTCTGTAGTTTCAAAGCAGTCCTGTAGCACCTCATCAGACATACTGCTCCATTTGCGGATTTGTCTGGGAACCGGTTTTTCCAGTTTAAGCCTTTGTTTGTACGCGGGCAACAGCAAGATGGCGCTATGGTCAGATTTATCAAAGGCTGGGCGGAGGAGGGGTTTGTAACTGTCTTTAAATGGGGTGTAACAATGGTCTAAAGTCTGCCCCCCCCTGGTGGGGAGGGATATGTGCTGGTAGTATTTTGGTAGGACTGTTTTCATATTGGCTCTGTTGAAATCCCCCACCACAATGAAAGCTGCATCAGGGTGTGAGTTTTCAAGTCCATTTATAATCCCATACAGTTGTTCTAGGGCTTCTGTTTTATCAGCTTGTGGTGGAATATAGACTACAGTGAGGATTACAGAGCTAAAATCTCTAGGCAGATAGAAGGGTCTAACTTTGATGGTTAGCAGCTCTAGGGCTGGAGTGCAGCGAGTTGTTAAAATACGTGCGTCTGTTGCCCACAAAGAGTTAACCATAAAGCACACACCCCCACCACAAGACTTGCCTGAGTCCTCCGTTCTGTCCTGCCTGTATATAGTGAAATTGTCCGGGGTAACGGCGCTGTCTGGAATGGTTGAGTCCAGCCATGTTTCCGTAAAGGTAAAAACACAACAGTTCCTCGTGTCCCGTTCGAAATAAATCCGTGCGCGCAGGTCATCCAGTTTATTCCTCAGAGACTGGACGTTTGCAAGCAGGATAGAGGGAAGAGTAGGTCTGTTGTGTCTCTGGCGGGTTCTCCACAGCACACCGGCTCGTTTCCCTCGCCGCGTTCTCCTCCTCTTGCGGCGCCAGAGTAAACAAAGGGGCAGGATGTCCACCGCCGATGCCTCGAAAACCGGCTTAAAGTCCGCGCTTACTGACGGACGTAGCTCCAAAAGTGAGCTACGGTCGTACACATAGCGTGGGAGTGCAGTGCATGTACAAAAAGTGAAAAAAGTGATTGAAAATAAAATAAAAATAAGGTAAAAGGAGCGAGTCGGCACGGAGCGACTGATCAGTGCGTCCATTCTGCGGCGCAACCTGATGACGTGACGCGCAACCTGATGACGTGGTCCACCTGGTCTAGTCCTGGTTTAGTCCAGGTTTAGACCTTGGTCTAGACCTGGTATAGTCCACGTTTAGTCCTGGGTCTACAGTCTCTACGCAGAACACAATGTTACACTATAAAAAAAGTTACACTATAAAAAAAAAAACTTGGATCGGGGCCTTGGAACGAATCAGGCTTTTTCCATTGAAATAGCTACTCAACTTACGAAAAATTCACGTTACGAAACCACTTCTGGAACGAATTAATTTCGTAAGGTGAGGTACCACTGTACATTATTTTAAGTTCTAAAACATGAACTGCCATAACAGGTACTCAAAAGCGTTCTTAAAGCCCAATAATACAAAAAAAAATGCATAATGTGACCTCTAAATTTAACCTTAAGATCAATGTAATGTTTTATTCAAAGTTCTGTACCATTTTTAGCCGTTCAAAATGGCAGTTGTTGTTTATATTTGGACACGGGGATTGTTCCATTAGCATGTAGGCTTTGTGCGCTGAAGCCGGTAATGCGGGCTGACCTGCAAGAGTGGACTGGGTTAAGTGAAGATTTAGAACAGAGGGACACAGTTCAGAGCAGCAGCCAGTGCCTCTGAGATCACTCATTACGGGGCTTAAATTTATTAGCGTTTAAGCAAGCCAGCCTGATCCCATAAGGCATTTTAAAAGACTGCAGGCACAAAAGGAGCAAGCTACAACTGAATGTAGTGGTGAGCTATAAAGAAGATGTGGCAGTCCAAAGAGTCATGAAAAACGTTTGATACTGTAAATGTTGCGTTATATATGGTATTAACATTATCGAAGGGCCCATACTACACTATTTTCTGATCATATAATGTTGTTTCCTCGTCAAAAACATAACTAGACTTGTGTTTTGTTTCATTTACACATGTTTAACACACAAACCCTGCATATCCAGCCTGATTTCTTCTCTGGCTTTTATAAGTTTATAGGATGACGGTCTGAACAGAAGACGCAAAAGTGGGGTCGCGTTTTCACTTTTTATTCCGCGTTTAGACGAGCGTTTTCGGGAGGAAATCTGCGTGCATACGGTGACGCAAAAGTGTGTGGAATTCGATCGGGTATGCATGCCAGGTGGCTCGGTGGTGCTGTGATACATTGTATACATGTAGAATCTTCCTTCTTCTCATCTGCGCCGCGAAAAGCAAAACAAAACATGGCTACTGGTAGCAAAAAAATATTTGTGTGGTCAGACAAAGAAGTTCAACTGTTAGACGACAAAGCAACAAAGGCGCAACAAGGTCCTGCCAAACAAAGTACACTGATATATGGAGCGATGTGACGTAAACGTGTACGCAACGTCAGCAGATTTGACCAGAGTTTTGCGTCTTGGGCAGTGTAGACGAAAACGCTACGGCGGAGCGTATTCAAGTTTTACACTTTGAAGGGCGGTTTCAGTTTTTTGCATTTTTAAGCCCCCAAAACACCGTCACTGTCTAAACAAAAGACACTAAAATATAATATACGTGAAGAGTCCCTCAGTCATCCAGGTAGAATCCATGATAAAAGGAGAAATTCAATTTGTCAACTGGACAAAAAAAAACCTTTCGCTGCTCATCCGAGAGGCTTCGTCAGTTCAGAACTGACGAAGCCTCTCGGATGAGCAGCGAAAGGTTTTCAACCAAACAAACTTTGTCCAGTTGACAAATTGAATTTCTCCTTTTATCACTAAAATATAATATATATTATAAAATAAAATATGTTGACGTTTTTACCCGTAAGCTTGTCGTGTAAACAGGCCCTCTGTTCCACCTTGTGATGTGTGGTAGGATAATACAAGAAGTGCTTCACTGTGCTTTTAAACCCCACACACCTTCACCAGAAACACTTAGATAATCTCAGCCTTGGAATTGCCATTTTCTACTGAAGATAAGATAAGATAATCCTTTATTTGTCCCACAATGGGGAAATAGCAGTGTCACAACGCAAGTTTCAGAAACAGTTGGAAAATATGAGCATGCATCAAAATTAAGATAAATAATAATAATTCTTCTTCTTCTATGACTCTGTGGTGGCATCAGCCATCCTGTACGGTGTGGTCTGCTGGAGCAGCAGCATCACAGAGAAGGAGAGGAAGAAGCTGGACAAGGTCATCAGGAAGTCCAGCTCCGTCCTGGGCTTGTTCTCTGGACTCAGTGCAGGAGGTGGGGGACAGGAGGGTCCTGGTTAAGGTCACCTCTATGCTGGACCATGAGTCTCACCCCCTGCAGGACGCTCTGTCGGCTCTGGAGAGCAGCTTCAGTGACAGACTGATTCACCCTCGCTGTGTGAAGGAGAGGTTTCACAGGTCTTTCCTTCCTGCTGCTGTCAGACTGTACAACGAACACTGTTAACATGTCATTCAACTTTATCTACACTACAATATTCAGCTATACTCCAGAGTCTATTTTTAGCTCTATTTTTAAATTATTTAAGCCATTATTTATTATCTTGTTTTATTGCATGCTACATTTTCCTGCTGTTCTTGATCTGTGCGTTGCAACACTGGAATTTCCCCACTGTGGGACTAATAATGGCATATCTTATCTTATCTTAATAATAAGTATGTACGATCAACTAAAAAACAACACTGTAAGGTTAAAAACTACTGCTTCTTGACGTCACAAGGAACAGATTATTTTGATCTTTGGAGATGTTTACAGACTAGTAAAAGAGCTTTAATACTGTAAATGTAGAGATAATGTATGGTATTGATGCATTACTATTAATTATTAAAGGAGATGTGTGTGAGCATGTTCGTTTACTACTTTACTGTGACAGCAAAACTCCACATTCATCTTTGGGAGTGGTGAAAAGTGCTTATAAACTCATCACGGTGAATAATTAGGATGCTCAGAATGCATAAGGTAAGTGCAGGAATAGCTTTGGAAGAACTATTTCTGTTTTTCACATTTTACTTTAAAAAAACAAGTACAGTACCTTTCATTTCATTTATTTAACCTCCTGGGACCCGAAGAAAAAAGTGTATTTACTTATTTATGTATTTATTTATGGATTTTTATGTATTTTTTATTTTATTTATATTTTTAAAGGGACAGTGTGTAAGATTTTTACCCGTTAATTACCGAAATTGAAGATACCCATTCAAAAATACATTGTTTTCCAAGCCTTTTCACTTCCATCATGAAATCAAAGTATTCTTTTGGACTTAGATATAGTCACATAAAAGGGGGATCTTCCCCATGCAGAGGCAGCCATTTTGAATACGAGAGCCGCAGAAGGACATTTGGGCTCCGCCTTCGCCTTCGGCAAGGCTCGTGGTTTTGGGTAAACAACACAAGCATGCTGCCGGATCAGACGTCGTAATGGATCTAACACGTGTTTTGGACTAAATTGTTTTACTGGATTTTATTCGCTGGATCCTTATGGACAGATTGAGACCAAGTTTATGGTGAAATGCTGAGTTTGAGCCTTCAAAGGTAAGCTAAATAACAAGGCCCGTTGTGACGTGAGCCGTCCTCCTGTGGACCCACCACCTGCTCGGGGAGTGTTTGTTGTGCCGGGAAATGAATTGCATAGTCAAAAAGAGGAGACTGTAAGGTTTCATTTGATGTGTAGATTGTCATGGTACACGATCGGGAATGTGTGTGTTCATGAGAAAATTTTTTCATGCGTATTGTCGGCGAGGGCTCGCAAAGCCCGGGTGCGCGCTGGTACGCGAGCTGTCTGCGATACGGTGCGCCCGGGTGACCCTCGACGTCTGCCGTAGCGAAAAGAGGAAGTGGAATAGCCACCATCCACCTATGCGCCACGAATCCTACACACTGGACCTTTAATTTATATTTTAATTTATTATTTATTTATTTGTTTGCTTATTTATGCATGTTTATTTATTATTTATTTATATTTGTATTTATTATTTATGTATTTATTTGTTTCTTTATTTATTATTATTATTATTATTATTTATTTTATTTATTTTTTTTTATCATAGTGCAGCCACAAACTAGAGTCTATCTCAAAACACTAATGTTAGACTGGTTAACTCAGTGTGCACTATAAAGGACACAAATGAACGGGCGGGTCTCCGGAGGATATGAAAACTCTGCATTGACTTCTTATAGAACTGCAGCTTAATTCCATTTATTTGAGAAAATGTTTGAATAGAAGTTCACACGGGATATTCCCAGTAGAACCATGCCACCATTATGCCACATGTATTTTCATATGCCACCATGACGCGGGTGATGCAAGTGTTGCCGTCTTTCTGCTGTTTTTTAGGTCATTTGTGTATATAAACAAGGGATAAAAACAGTGAGGTGTGCCATGATATAATTTTAGGATAGAGATCTAAAGTAATAAAAAGCATTTTAAACAAGCCTGTTCGAAATATTCTCAATCAATTCTGACATACTGATTGAAAAGTAAACGCATCTTTTATGTTTCAGCTATTGTCATGGAGATGTGAGTGCTCATAACGGCCTCTTTCGCAAAGATCTTAATTTAATTTTTTGAGAAAGTTTGAGAAAAATAAATAAATATTGGACCAAAAAGCCAGTTTTGGCCCCGGGTGATCTCTGGGTGCCGTCTTCTGCTCTGTGCAAAACAAATGTGAATGCCAATAAAGTCCCGCTTGCCTGACCAGCCAGTCCCTCCCACTGTCTGTGCGAATGCAGAAGTCTCTGGAACCAGACGGGGCGGGACACTGAGGCAAATTTGTATCACGTGTCTCTCAATGTGACAATGTGACTTCTTTTACTTGAGATACGCTATCATGCTTATACTGTAATCTCTGTGTTTAAGTATTCTGTGGAAACTGTACTTTGCGACCTAGACTGTGGTAAACAATCTAAGTATAACCGTATACGTTTCCGTAGGTTGGGTGTAATGGGATATCCACCTGTTCCCATCCATCAACTATTGGCTAACTACTTCAACTATTGGTTGGTTAACTACTCCTACTATTGGCTAACTTTTGAGAGCTTATGTCACTGCATACCACAATTCAGTATACAGGCAGCTCAGTTCGGTGTGTACGATGGGGACGACATGTGACCACTGATGAGATGTCTTGATGCCATATAATGTTTGTATTTCTGCCTAATTCAACATTAAATGCTAATAACCTCAATTTCCCGCCTAATCCTGTGTTGATGCCTTTTCTGATCCCTTTCTGAAAGCTCACATACTTCTTTACTGCATGCACGTCATACGCAGGTAAGATGGGTGAAGTGTACTGCCTAAAAACACAACATTATGCAATGTTTAGAGCTGGAAATGAACTACCAACCTTCCAGACCACCACTATGCACCAGTGTCATCTCAGCCCTTAGTTTAATTTCATCATCCATCCTAAACTAATCCATCATATATTCCTGTCTTTTGTGTGCAGCAAATATCAGACTCCACCCATAGACCCGCTAATACGGCCATGTTCCCCCACAGCCACACATACCTACACCAGCAGATGTCTCATGAAGCGTACCCTTTACCTCTATTTGTGAAATCCCATTGCGTTTTAATTCTTCTCGCAGAGTCATATGTGAGAGAGATAAGCATAGGCACTAATTGGCTGTTTCTGCTCAGGCGGATAAATGCCACAGATCTGCCTCGACGGCTCCACTGAAAATAATGAGCTCATAAAGATAAGGATCATGGGAAAATTGCAGATGGGGGACCAGCACTGTTCACTCTGTAGACATGTGCTAATGCGCTATAAGCTAGCTCTGTGCGTTTTGTTTGAAATGAATCGGAGCGCGCTTGTGGAGGCCCAATGCAAGAAAGAGATTTGTTTAATAGAATAAAAGACGGACTTTGTAAATTCATGTCATGCTAATCCCTCACGTTAAAGGCTCTATATTGGGCAAATTGCGTTTTGTAAGCTTTCAACCCTGTTATATTGTTCCATGATCAAATCATACCTAGAGTTGTGTTTTTCTTCATTTGCATGTTTGAGAAATCCTGCATGTTTACTCTTCTCTTCAGAACTCAAAATGACCGCTTGTGTCTAAACACTTGTTAGTATTTGTAACATTACAATAAAAAACAACACTCTAGGGTTTGAAACCTCCTTAAAATGCACAATTTTAAAAATCCACTCTACAATAAGCCATGTAAACTGAATAACTGCTTTAAAAATTTGCATAGAAGATCAACAGCCTCAACAATATTGTCATAAAAACAATAAGGTGAAGAGTGACTAGCTGATGGATAAACCTGTTATGCATAAAAGTGCATCATGGAGGCTGAGTGGTTAGAACTCAAGCCTTTCACACAGGGAAGCTCAGTAAACCACTCAGACTATTGATTTGCCTGGAATGATCCTGTGTGTGGTGGTATATCATCTCATATTCATTCCATTACAGATGCCTCCTGCTAACAGACCTGAACTGACACTGGCACCTGTCACCATGGAGATAAGTTTAAGTTTAAAGGAGAATTAACGTTTTTTTTTTACAATCTGAGCCTTATTTCGGTAATAAAACAAGTTGTTTTACTCACCCATAGCACTTTGGTGTCATGTGGAGTACTTCCGGAGATGTTTTAGATTAGCGATATCTGTTAACGTGAGTTCTCGGGGCACGACGTTGCAGTCACCAAAATAACACAAACTTTAGCACTTTTCAAATCATAGAAGCTCGATGTCTTAGTCTACACTTTTGTTTGAGTCAAAAGTGCCTCTAATCTGAGATTTATCCATAGTTTGGAGTAGATGAGGAGGACAGTGCACATATGTGGAGTCACATCTTATTTCGCTCTCAGCTCTCGGGACCCAAACATGAAACGCAAAGCTGTAAATTATGGATAAATCTCGGATTACAGGCCACTTTTGACTCAAACGAAAAATGCTAAAGTTTGTGTTATTTTGGTGACTGCAGCGTCGTGCCCCGAGAACTCACGTTACAGTGTACGTTCAGTGTCTGCGTACACTGGTGTGTGAATGTATGTGTGAATGGGTGAGTTCCTTGTTGTGAAGCGCTTTGGGTGACTTGAAGGTGGAGAAGCGCTGTATAAAGATGTGACCATAATATACAGACTCCACAGTGTAAGTGCACCACAGTGTCTCATAATCTTAAAGGTCCCATGGCATGAAATTTTCACTTTCTGAGGTTTTTGAACGTTAATGTGAGCTCCCCTACCCTGTTTAGGCCCCCCCCCCAATGGCTAAAAGTTGCGAAATGTCTAAACTGAGCATTTGCGATCCTTTTCTGCGTTTGAAAAAAACACAGCTCAAACGGGCGATTCTGAATAAGACAACTATGTGACGTCTGATTGAAAAAAGAAATGCAAATGCAGTTCCACCCCCGTCTGGATCTCCACCCTCTGTCTCTGGAAATCACGCCCAGAGAGTTTGGACTGCGGAGGAGCTACACAATGCGAAATGCGTTTTTTTATTTGCTGGAGGCACATGCGAGTGTTTCTAGGCTCGGAAGTCCTTTACCCGACCCTTTGGACCTCTGAAACAGCAGTGGTGTAATTTTATTTTCTGTGAAAATGTGTTTTTTTCACTGAAATGCCTCTCCTTTCTGTCTTCGTGCTTCAAACGCAGAAATGGGAGACAGCGCAGAGCAGCACTCAGCGGCGCAGAGGAGCGGGTAGGCTCCTCTAAGCCAATCTGTGTCCTTCTCATTTGCAATCAAGCAAGAAGGCCCAGAATGAGTTGTTCAGAGAGTGAATTTGTGACCATGTCTGTGTAAATGGGTCTTTCTCATGCACAGTGTTGATTTTGAAGAAGGATTCATTTACAGTATTAGGGAACCATTAAGGAGCCATATAAAAGCATCAAGAAGTACCATGTCATGGGACCTTTAACATTTCTATGGCAATGATTTCGATGGACCCTTTCTAAACCAAACTAAAAACATTCCAAATGAAGTTCAACAGTCTTCCTCTTACTCCCTTTGTGAACCAGATGGGGCTGTACCAAAGGCCCTGGCTGCTCCTGTTCATTCTGTTGAGCAGTGCTCTGCGCTCGGGTTGCTCCTGCATTGGGGTAATTACTATTCGCACTCCTGAAGGCTCTGCTGTAAAATTCAATCAGCGCTGGAGCGAGATATACCTCCCACAATCCCATATGTTAGTGCCATAAAGTCCTGTCCATTGATTTCACAGTTGCATTGCCTTTCCCTTTGGATGTATTCAACAACCTGGCCTGGCTTTTGTGTTTCTGCCCTAATAATATCACTGTGACTCCAGGGAGAGCTGCAGTGCACGAAGTTTGGATAATGATCTAGTGATAGTTTAAGAGTGCAAATAAAAGCCCAATACATTTACACTTTTTATCATATTGGCTATTGTGAGTTTCGTAAAATGGGTCCGAAGGAGGTCTGAAGGAAGGCATTAGTCGAAATTGAGGTTATTCAGCATTTTAATGTAAAAATAGCAGAATACAAACGAAATGGTGACGTCAGACATCTTCAGCATTCATGTTGTCAGCTTTAGCAGACCCTCAGAGAAGAGACATCGGCCGTGAAGAGACCTCCCCAGTGGGGGCCCTCACACACACACCACAAGGGACTGTCTTTAAACACAGTATAGACTAGGGATGTCAACAATTAATCGATTAACGATTAATTGTCGATTAAGACGTTGGTCGATCAAAATGCATTAATTGTAATTAATCGCTAATCGCGGACACGCGCACGTGGTCACGAAACAAGGCAACCGCGCTGCGCCAAACTCGACTCACAGCCGGCCGCAGGCACCAACGGCACTGCTCAGCAGCCCCGGGTATACGCGCGAGGCGAGATCGAACCGCGGCGCCCGGAATGCACCTCAGCCTGCCGCTGCTGGTTTCATGCGGCTGGTTTGTGGCTCGGGCACGAAACTCGGGCGGTGGTGAAACTCTGGTGGTTTAATCCTGGTTTAGTCCAGGTCTAGACCTGGTCGAGTCCTGGTTTAGTCCAGGGTTAGTCCACGTTTAGTCCTGGTCTAGTCTCTTAGCCAATCAGGACAGAACACAATGTTACACTATAAAAAAAAAAGTTACACCATTTAAAAAAAAAATTTAAAAAATCTGCGAACCGCGATAGAGCGAGGGATTACTGTATTTTGTTATTCAGCATCAATACATTTGTCTGCTTTTTACTAAGGAATAATTAATTGAGGAATATACAATATAATAATATGATATATTTATGACTCAGTGTTATGTTACTATAGCTTATATTCTTAAAGACCCTATTGAAACACTAAAATTCAGGTGAAAAACGCCACTTATCAGTTAATCGTTAATCGATCGATAAGGTCAATCAACTATCAATTAATGAATTAATCGATAATTTGCATCCCTAGTACAGACTGTTGAATACTTATGACATCAGCAACAGCTAACCTATAGGAGAATAGTTTAGCTATGTAGACCGTATAAGGCCCTGTAGAGACCTCCCCAGCTTTGGCTAAGAAGACCAGTTTTCCCAATAGTCAGCCAGAGTATTGATGGATAGGGAGCAGGTGATGTAGCCAACACAGCCCAGGATAGCCTATGTGAGTATTGAGTTACGCTTAGCTGTTCACAGGACACAGGGTTAAAACACAGAAGAACCAGGTGGAGGTTATAAGTATAAAGAGATTACAGTTTTCATATGTAAGTACACATGTAAATTAAATATGAGATCCCACACTATCGATCTTAAATCTCCAGCACAGGACAATATTTTGCTTTGTTTGACCTGCTGCACCAACAGAGTTCACACTTTTTTATTTTTATTTATTTTAATACTTAAATGCAAAGAGATCGTAGCATAAAACATGGCTGCACAGAGGAGGATGGACCGATGTGACGTAAACGCGTACGTGACGTCAGCAGATTTCACCAGAGTTTTGCGTCTTGGGCAGTGTAGACGAAAACACTACGGCGGAGTGTATTCAAGTTTTACACTTTGGAGGGCGGTTTAAGTTTTTTCCATTTTTAAGCCCCAAAACACCGTCACCGTCTAAACCAGTGGTTCTTAACCTGGGTTCGATCGAACCCTAGGGGTTCGGTGAGTCAGTCTCAGGGGTTCAGTGGAGGTCAAGAGGTAACGCCTCTTGACCTCCACTGAACCCCAACATATCTTTGTAAGCAATCCTTTTTGAGGATGCTGGACATGAAAACGAAGAAAAGGAACAGACTTTGCTGTGAAAATGACATGAGAGTGGCACTTGCCAACGTAAAGCCGCATTTCTGAACTGGTTTCTCAAAGGCAACAGCAGAAGTCACACTGATTTGCAGTAAATATTCATTATTATTGTAGTCTGATGGAAATTAGTTGATAGGTGTGTGATAAAACGTTAAAATAATAAAAAGCATGAATACAATAAGTTCATTATTGGAATACACAAGGTTAAGAATTAAAACCATTTAATTGTGGTAGTATTAAAAAAGGTCATGTCTTTGTGAAAAGGTCTGTAATTTGTTGTGAGTTTATGCATTGTATTGGTTTTGTTCTTTGAACACAGTGATGTTAATACACGGTTCATTTTGTGCACCAGGAAAACATATACCTATGTCTTAGATTTGAAAAAATAAAAAAAAATTTCAATAAAGAAGGGTTCAGTGAATGTGCATATTAAAGTGGTGGGGTTCAGTACCTCCAACAAGGTTAAGAACCAATGGTCTAAACGAAAGTCACTTCCGCTAAAATATTTTGTCATTTTTACCCCTAAGCGTTCTCGTGTAAACAGGCCCTACTACTGTTGCACATTTGGCAGAATTGACAATAAAGTTGACTTTGACTTGACTTGATTTTGATTTAACATTCCCCCAACAACATTTTTTTTTTTTACATTCCTAGTAAGTGTCAAAAACCTTCCAGGCCTCACATTTTCACTTCGCTCATTACCCCTGAAGTAGCTTTAGTGGGACCAGCCTTGTCCCTGTTCTCTTCCTCTCTCTGGCTCTCACTTCCAGAGATCTGCACTGTGACATATGGTCCGCAGTAATAAAGCTCTGACAGGTACTTAATGCTGATTGATAAAAGCCCCAGGGATCTCCACACACACTCTCTGGGACACTCCACTGTCACTGTGTGTGCTCACGATAACACACCCTAAACGTCTCACTGCAAAGCTAAAGTAAGCGTTTAGCACAGTCACCCTGCAGCCAGAAAACTGCAGTTTTCACTCTGAGACCATTGGTGGTGTTTTCTGTGTGGATTTAGCATGTTCTTTCAATGATAGTAAGTAGGAGATGAACTAACAACAGATGATACAGGACATGTCCCCATAAACATCGGCGATATCAGCCGAAACGTGTCAGCGAGGTAAATACGTCTCCTACTGTATCTGTGTCTCTAAAAAGAAACCAAGAAGTTAAAGGTCCCATGGCATGAAATTTTCACTTTCTGAGGTTTTTGAACGTTAATATGAGCTCCCCTACCCTGTTTAGCCCCCCCATGGTTAAAAGTTGCGAAATGTCTAAACTGAGCATTTGCGATCCTTTTCTGCGTTAGAAAAAAACACAGCTCAAACAGGCGATTCTCAACAAGGCACCTTATTGACGTCAGCTCGAAAAATGCAGTTCCACCCCCGTCTGTCTGTACTCAGCGTCTCTGAAAATCACGCCCAGAGAGTTTGGACCGCGAATGCGCTAGGCAATGCGAAATGCGTTTTTTTATTTGCCTGGAGGCACGTCCAAGTGTTTCTAGGCTCGGAAGTCCTTTATCTGAGCCTCTGGACCTTTGAACAGCAGTGGTTTAATTTTATTTTCTGTGGAAATGTGTTTATTTTTCAATGGAACGCTTCAAATCTCTCCCCCCGTGCAAAAACAAGGAAATGGATCAGAGAGCACAGCTGAGAGCTGAGAGCTGAGAGCTGAGAGCGGAGTTTGGCCACGCCCCCACCCTCTACTATAGGCCATCTCTGTCCTCCTCATTTGCATTTAAGTCCCATAATGGACTGTTCAGAGAGAGAAAAATTACTCTCTCATCTTATCTCTGTTTCTCATGCACTGAGTGTTGATTTTGAAGAAGGATTCATTTACAGTATTAGGGAACCATTAAGGAGCCATATAAAAGCATCAAGAAGTACCATGTCATGGGACCTTTAATGTACAAAAGATTAAATGAATGTTTTTGCATTAGTATAGTAAGTAGTTTTATCATTGCCAAATAGTGACAACTCCTGTGCTTGTCTCCATAGAAATGAATAATATTAATTTTAAAGGCGCTATAGATTTTTATTTATTTTATTTTGTTTGTTTATTTCATTCATAAAGTATAAAAAGACATCAGTAGTGTAATAACAATACCAAAATTTAATAAAAGGGAGCAGAAAGAAGAGTAATCTTATGTTATCTGCCCCTCTTCCTTTTTCCAGGCAATAACACCGAGAGTGACTATAAAACATGTCATCAATACATTCCATTTCAATCACAATTATTAATCAATTGTGAACACGAAGCTTCATTTTTATGGACAACAACTTTGTTTTCTTTTTCATACACACACATTACACTGGATTTTATGTATTTTTTTATAGAATACATCATGTTGAATGGTTTGCAGTGGTCTGAGGTTATTCTGCGTTTACCTTATACATTCAGAGCATCCTAATTATATAATTCGATGAGTTTATAAGCACTTTTCACAACTCTCAGAGTCATATAACCCTTTAGTACACAATGGACTAAGGCTGCGTCCCATTTCTCTGTCTTACCCCTTCGTCTTACCCCTACCCCTTGGTTTTGTGGGTTCATGTTCATTTGATTAAGGTCTAGGGCCACAACCGAGGGCTGCATACCCCTTGAAACGAAGTAAGCTCTCGACCAGACTTGAAACGAAGGGGTACTCCTACAAGCTCAGGCAGGTTTTGGGATCAGGACGGCAGCGTCACATCGACCAGCCGAGGAGTTGTAAGTTGTAATTATCGATTAAGAGTTTAGCAGGTTTACAATTATGTTCTACGTTACTTTTAGTGAACTGTTGTTGCGGTTTTAATTGTAGTGATGTCTGTTTAGCCGACGTTATCGTTTTCATCGAATTTTCATGCATAAACAAACTAGTTTTTCTGTCGAGCTGAGGTACCCGATAATCCTTGACATTTGTTTACGTTTGTTTGCGTCAGTTGTCGTCGCCTCTGTAGACGTAGCAGCTCAGGTAGAGGCGAGGGACGATGACGCAAACGGTAATCGAGTGGCGTCCCATTTCTTAGGGGAACATTCGTACCCCGAGCCCTCTCAGCTCGGTACCAAGGGGCAAGACAAAGACGTAGATAAAGGGGAAGGGGTAGTACCGTGTAATGGCCACAGCCTTATTTTGACCTCAAGAGCTGCTTATAAAATATATCTTTACTGGGCTCAAATACATGGTAGAGGGTTTTTAATGCCCTATTGTGGAACATTCCAAACAAAGCCATATCATATCTATGGAGACAAACAGGTAGAAAAGTTCCAGAGAACACCTTTAAGCTCTACTCTCGATGTTAGTGCTACAGTAGTTACTTTAGGGATGATTAATGTGAAGTCTTGCCCAAGGAGACAATAACAGAATTGCCCCAGAGCTGAGATTTGTTGCTACTACTATTATTTAGACATTTTATGACCATTATAGCTGCCGTTTCAATTTTTAAAATATAATTTGTAGGCTATGTATCCAAGTAATTTCCCTTGTGGACCAATAAAGTCTACAGTGTAATAAAATTGTACTGAACTATTTGGATACTTTTACATCCCTAGTAACAACGCATATGATAACACCATGTCTAATAGCAGATATAACTTTTGAATATACTCCTCTATGCTGAACATAAATGTCAAACCAAATTGTACTTAAAGCAGTGTATTCATTGGCGTGCTGTTGGAAAAGCATTGAATCCTCTTCACAGCCATGTCTATTGTGATTTTCTAACATTTACCTGGATGTCTGGAGAAGTGCCATTATCTGACAGAGACAATTAAAGCGTATCGCACATATGTAGTGTGTGTGGGTCGCCAAATGAGCCTGTCCATTCTTTTCAGCTGAAGAAGGTGCTTAGATTTTCTCTGTTCACATTCCATCTCCTGCTCTGTAATCAAGCTCACCCAGTAGTTAACCTTTTAAAATACAATGGGCGATAGTTTGCGCCGGCAAACTAACCAGGAAGCTGTATCAAAGGCGCTTGTTTCCATGGAGATGCTTTACCTTCAGTGTTCCAAAGTATGGCATTAAACGTATCACTGTTTACAGAGACGAGCAGGAGACGCCACCAGGCCAGTTTACAGGTGAGATCTGTGAAGAAGTGACCCCACTCACAGTAAGAATGCATGGCAGCACGGTGGCGGAGGGGCTAGCGCTCATGCTTCACAGCAAGAAGGTTCTGGGTTTCAATCCCCGTGTGGCACGTTGGTATGGCCGTAAGATTTGGGTCGCCCGTGCCTTTCTGTGTGGAGTTTGCATGTTCTCCCCGTGTCTGGGTGGGTTTTGTGGGATCTCATATTTAATGTATATGTGTACTTACATATGAAAACTGTAATCTCTGTATACTACTGGTTCTTCTGTGTTTTAATCCAGTGCCCTATGAACAGCTAAGCGTAACTCAATACATACATAGACTATCCTGGGCTGTGTTTCACCTGCTCCCTATCCATCAATACTTTGTCTATTCAAGCTATTTGGGATACTCTGTAACTGGCTGACCTCAACTAAAGCTGGGGAGTTCTTTACATGGTCTGCATAGCTAAACTATTCTCCTATAGGTTGGCTGTTGCTGATGTCATAAATATTCAACAGTCTGTACTGTATTTAAAGACCCTTGTGGTCATGTGTATGTGTGTGATCTGACCCCCACTGGGGAGTTCTTTTTTTGTCCCTCTTCACGGCCAACGTCTCTCTGCTAAAGCTGACAACATGAATGCTGAAGATGTCTGATGTCACCATTTCGTTTGTATTCTGCTATTTTTACATTAAAATGCTGAATAACCTCAATTTCGACTAATGCCTTCCTTCAGACCTCCTTCTGACCAATTTTATGAAACTGACAGTTTCCTCCGGGCACTCCGGTTTCCCCCATCAACCAAAAACATGCCATAGGTACCTCCAGCTTAGGTCCTGACCAAGCTGAAGCAAGAAGATCATGGAGATGGTCCCCGGGCGCAGTAATGTGCTGCCCACTGCTCCTAATAACAGGATGGGTTAAATGCAGAGAAGAATTTCTCCTGTGTGAGATCAATAAAGTCACTTCTTCTTCGCAGGGGTGTGACATTTAGAGCAATAATAACATCCACTATTGAATAAATGTATCTTATAAAACCTTACAGGCAAAGCGATAGCATCTCCATAAACCAATTTTCATTATCACTAGAATAGTATTTAAAAAAAAGTCTTTAATTAAAATTGATTTTATTTATTTATTTGTGTAGCAGTGCAAAGCAGGAGCCAAAACAAGCAAATTAGAGTTGCTGTCTTTGAGCGGATTTTGGAAGGTACCCAATTCTTGACAAATGCTACGAAATAGTGCAAACCGCCTCAGAATTTGTTTTAAAGTTTAGTTGTTGTGGTGACATTTGTCTGGCAAACCCAGAAGGATATCTCTCTGTATTTTTTATATCGATGATCAGGCCTTGACTTGTTTCAGCGACATAGATGCAGTGAGCTCATTTGTTACACATATTATTTTTGGAAGAAAGTTATATTTCGCTCACCTCAGGTTAATGATGTAACTTTTTGGTTGGGAATCCATCATCCTTGTTGGTTCTATGGATTGCTCAGCTCAGAATGTTTCACAGTCTGACATTAAACATGACTTTTATAGAGTTACAGGTGGTTTTAAGGCTGGGTCCATTACTCTGTCTTACGCCTTCCCCTTTATCTACGTCTTTGTCTCGCCCCTCGATACCGAGCTGAGAGGGCTCTGGGTACGAATGTTCCTCTAAGAAATGGGACACCACTCGATTATCATCCATCGCCTTTACCTGAGCTACTACGTCTACAGAGGCGACAACGATTGACGCAAACAAACATAAATGTCAAGGATTATCGGGTACCTCAGCTCGACAAAAAAACTTGCTTGTTTATACATGAAAGTTCAATGAAAACAATCATGTCGGCTAAACAGACATCACTACAATTAAAACTGCAACAACAGTTCATTAAAGTAACGTAGAACATAAGCGTCATAATTGTAAACCTGCTAAACTGTTAATCGATAATTACAACTTACGACTCCTCGGCTGGTCGATGTGACGCTGCCATCCTGATCCCAAAACCTGCCTGAGCTTGTAGTCGTACCCCTTCGTTTCAAGTCTGGTCGAGAGCTTACTTCGTTTCAAGGGGTATGTAGCCCTCGGTCGTGGCCCAAATTAGAATCGGGACACCCCTTGCTCTCACATAAACGCTCAAAACCAAGGGGTAGGAGTAAGACAGCGACATGGGATGCAGCCTTAAAGGAAAAGATAAGATAAGATAATCCTTTATTTGTCCCGCAATGGGGAAATTGTAGTGTCACAACGCAAGTTTCAGAAACAGTTGGAAAAAAGAGCATGCATCAAAAATTAAGATAAATAATAAGTATGTACAATCAACTAAAAAAACACAACACTAAGGTTAAAGGCACGTTTTTACAATTTAATTTACAATTTAATTAACGTTTTTTACAATTTGAGCCTTATTTCGGTAATAAAACAAGTTGTTTTACTCACCCATAGCACTTTGGTGTCATATGGAGCACTTCCAGAGATGTTTTAGATTTGCCTAGCGCGACTTCTAGCCATAGCTCGGGGCATATAATATATTCCCCAAGCATGTAATATGCCCCGTGCGGGCTCCAAATAACACAAACTTTAGCACTTTTCAAATCATAGAAGCTCGATGTCTTAGTCTACGATTTCATTTGAGTCAAAAGTGGCCTGTAATCCGAGATTTATCCATAGTTTACAGCTTTGCGTTTCATGTTTGGGTCCCGGGAGCTGAGAGCACAGTCCGCACATGCGCACTGGCCTCCTCATCTACTCGAAACTACGGCTAAATCTCGGATTACAGGCCACTTTTGACCACACAAAATCGTAGACTAAGACATCGAGCTTCTATGATTTGAAAAGTGCTAAAGTTTCTGTTATTTGGAGACCGCAAATAAGTGCCCCGAGAACTCACATTACGGAGATCGCAAATCTAAAACATCTCTGGAAATGCTCCATATGACACCAAAGTGCTATGGGTGAGTAAAACAACTTGTTTTATTACCGAAATAAGGCTCAGATTGTAAAAAAACGTTACTTTTCCTTTAAGCTAAAAAAAATACCTAGAAAAACAGGCATCCTGACTGTGAGAGGAGTTGCCTCTCCACAGATCTGACATGGTTTGGTCTCCATGTCGATAGAAACGGCACACACATTCCAGAGAAAGCCATAGCATCTCCATGGAAGAAAAGCATGAGACTATAAAAAGTCCACCAGAAAAGTCATCTGTAACCGGAGAAATTCGCTGATGAAAATGGCGGCTCACATTTTAGAAAAGTATTGGAGGAGTGTGTATTCTGGATCCCAGGGAAGCGTGAAATTTCCATCTTTTCAGTGTCACTTATAATTCTGACCATTTATTTTAGGCATGACGCCCTTCAACTTTAAATTTCAACAAGAATCGAGTTATTCCACATGCCTCGATCTCCATTAAATCTTGGCATTGACAAAACTGTAGCCAATCTGTACTCAGACCAAATTAGCAAAGGAAATACAGTGGTACCTCACCTTACGAATGACCCAACAAACGAAAAATTCAAGTTACGAAACGCGAAATCTCAAAAATTCAAATAATGCGCGCTCAGCCACACACATTATACGCTTTTCTCAGACTGGATTTAAACTTTTCTCACATTTGTCTCTCGTTTAAACACTCAAACTTTCATAGATTTTCAACAAAATTATTAATAGTGAAGTGTGGGGGGAAGGAGGAGGGGGGAGAAAACTGCGCTCTGACACGTGTGATAGCGCAGCATGACCCGGCGCGGGGCTGCCAGCAGGTCTAGACCTGGACTAAACCAGGACTAAACCTGGACTAAACCAGGACTAAACCTGGACTAGACCGGGTGGATTAAAGGTCTATTTCCTGGTTTCGTTTCGAGTCACAGCTGGAGGACCGCACGCAGTCTGAGCACATGAACGAGACCCACGAACGCATGCAAGAGCCAGGTCTAGACCAGGTCTAGAGCAGGTCTTGTTGAAAATCTATGAAAGTTTGAGTGTTTAAACGAGAGACAAATGTGAGAAAAGTTTAAATCCAGTCTGAGAAACCAATCAGGACGCAGAACACAATGTTACACTATAAAAAAAGTTACACTATAAAAAAAAAACTTGGATCGGGGCCTTGGAACGGCTTTTTTGGCTTTTTCCATTGAAATAGCTACTCAACTTAGGAATTTTTCACGTTACGAAACCACTTCTGGAACGAATTAATTTTGTAAGGTGAGGTACCACCAGTGTTGTATAGTAACGAAGTAATAATACCTCACTACTGTACTTAAGTACATTTTGGGAGACTTTGTACTTTACTTCAGTTTTTAAAAAAATTATAACTTTTACTTTACTACATTTCCGAATTTAATTGCATACTTTTACTCCCATACATTTTCAATGTGCCGTTTAGTTACTTGTTACAAAAAAACCCTCTACTGATGCAAGGAAGTCAGGACGTGTCTGGGCTTGTTCACTACTTGCGCATGACAATCAGCCTACACCTGCTGGTTTCATGCAGCTAGTTTAATCAATCAACATCCCCACACAACCCAGATGTTTTAAAACAAGAACATTTACTACACGTCATTAGTGCTACCGTACCATAATTATTAAATTACAAATAACGTATTTTGTGCCTGCATTTACTTGCTCATAGGACGGCGTTTCATGGATATCACCAAACCCAATATCTTCGACAGTGGGTGAGCCAAACATGGTGTTTTACAGTAGAATTAAGGGCCCAATTGCAAAAAACCCTCTTCCTCCAAAAACACTCCTTCAGTGGTGTTATGTTTGCCTTATTTTCAGCACTGTTATTTAAAAAAAAACAAATATTAAATTCAGACTGCCTTTGCTTGATACTTTTACTTGTACTTTTAATTACATTACTTGAGTACATTTATTTTTACATTACTTGTCATACTTAAGTACAAGAAGTTCCAGATACTTTAAGACTTTTACTCAAGTAACATTTCAGTCAGTGACTTCGACTTTTACCAAAGTCATTTTTGGGAGGGGAACCTATACTTTTACTTGAGTTTGATTTTCCAGGACTTTATACAACACTGGGTACCACTGTAGATTCAAATGACCCACTTCCAATGGCAGTTTTCTCGAAGCAAAAACATCCTCAACAACAATTACAAGTCTGAACAACAACTGGATCTGTTATGTTAGAACTGTCACCCACAGTTTGAACTCGATGATTCGGTTTATTGTCTCTTTTCAAACGTCTGCTCAATGGTGACAACGGTTTCCATTTTACACTGTCAGACTTTTCTATTTGGCCGAGAAGATATTTGTTCCAGAACCTGTCACAATAAAATGTAAATGTGCAGTGTGGCTTCTCAGGAGTCAATAATGCTCCACCGAACTGTTCTGTACTTATTATTACTTTGTCTGCAGTAACAATATGGAATTAAATTTATTGATCTCCAAGTTTTGTCACCGTACTAACAATGAAAACCCGATTTCGATAAGGAACAGACTTGATACTCAATACCGATTCTGATACCATGATGCCAATTTAAGACAAAAATAAATTGTCTAAATATAAATTTAGACAATAGAATGTGATTATCAGGTCTTATATTTCATAAAATTGATTCTTGTGATCTTTAAGCCATGTTATAATTTTAGTTTCATTCAACCATGTTTGAGTATTTCTGCATTATTAGTTTGTCTGCATCTCCAAAGCTCAAAATGCTCCGTAAAATCACCTTTTTATACAGAGCTTTTCCACATTCAAGGCACCCAAAGCGCTTTACAACAAGGAACCACTCATCCATTCACACACCAGTGTACGCAGACACTGGGGGTCAGGTGGGTTAAGTGTCTTGCCCAAGGACACAACGGCAGCATTCATTCATCTGTGGGAGCTGGAATCGTACCGCCAACCTTTGGATCAGCGGACAAACTGAGCCCAACCAACCAACTGAGCTACTGTTCCACCTTGTGATGTCATGACATGGTAGTTTAAAGGTCCCATGGCATGAAATTTTCACTTTCTGAGGTTAAAAGTTGCGAAATGTCTAAACTGAGCATTTGCGATCCTTTTCTGCGTTAGAAAAAATCTGAGCTCAAACGGGCGATTTTGAACAAGGCACCTTATTCACGTCAGATCGAAAAAAGAAATGCAAATGCAGTTCCACCCCCGTCTGTCTGTACTCAGCGTCTCTGTAAATCCCGCCCAGAGAGTTTGGACCGCGAATGCGCTAGGCAATGCGAAATGCGTTTTTTTATTTGCCTGGAGGCACGTCCGAGTGTTTCTAGGCTCGGAAGTCCTTTATCTGAGCCTCTGGACCTTTGAACAGCAGTGGTTTAATTTTATTTTCTGTGGAAATGTGTTTATTTTTCAATGGAATGCTTCAAATCTCTCCCCCCGTGCAAAAACACGGAAATGGATCAGCTGAGAGCTCAGAGCCGAGAGCGGAGAGTTTGGCCACACCCCCACCCTCTACTATAGGCCATCTCTTTTCTCCTCATTTGCATTCAAGCAACAACGCCCAGAATGGCCTGTTCAGAGAGAGAAAAATTACTCTTTCTCATCTTATCTCTGTTTCTCATGCACTGAGTGTTGATTTTGAAGAAGGATTCATTTACAGTATTAGGGAACCATTAAGGAGCCATATAAAAACATCAAGAAGTACCATGTCATGGGACCTTTAAGGTCGTTTTCACACCAGGAAAGTCCGATAGTTCACTTGCTTTGGTCCGGACCAAATTTTTTTAAAAATTTTGGTGCGGTTCACTTTCACACTGCAGTTTTTCCCCAAGTGAACCAACATCTATAAACAAAACCACGTGTGCTGAGGTCGCTCAGACACTGGACAGAAATGAGCCGTGTCCAAACACAGAAGGAGGAGAATCATGGTGTTACTGTTGTCAGTCTAGCCTTAGCGATATGGTTTACTCAGTTTTTACAGTTCGCACAAATGTTTGAGGTTTACACTATTTTACAATGATAAAAGGAGAAATTCAATTTGTCAACTGGACAAACTCTAAAACAAATAGTTGAGATAGGTTCAGAATAATTTCAGTGTAGTGAGCTCCTCCCTGCAGCGAGATATAAGCAGTGTCTAACCAGCACTCTAACCAGAACTGACGAAGCAGCGCGGATGAGCTGCGAAACGTTTTCGACTAAATAAACTTTGTCCAGATGACAAATTGAATTTCTCCTTTTATCATGGATTCTACCTGGACGACTGAGGGATTCTTCACTATTTTACAATCAATTTCCAAACGACGAAGACACAGGGCAAGACGGCTACAGAGGACAGAACTCATGTGTGAGCATCAAGTTCTGACTCTTGCTCTTCACGCAAAACGTAAGTAAGCCTCATAAGTTTCGTTTCGTTTCGTCAGCCTCGGTTTCCCATAATGCTCGACATACGACGGGAACTCGTTAAGTACAAAAAGCCAACTTGTGTCGGATCGAGTCCGGTCTGCATTCTCACCTCAAACGAACCGCACCAGGATTCGAATGGAATCGTGCCGGGACTCAGCTTTTTAGGTGGTCTCGGTTCGCTTGTTTGCTCCAGATCAAGATTTTTGGTTTTTATTCACACCAGAACAAAAGGTCCGAATCAAAGGAGCAAATGAACTCTGGCTCGTTTTAAACGAACCAAACAAGGCAGGTGTGAAAATGACCTAAGTTAAAATCTACCTTTTACCTTTCCAGGGTTGAAATCATCCAAATGATTCTAGTGAAAGTATATGGAGCTTAGAAACACAGTGGAGCCCATTCTGTATGACCACATGACATCACAAGGTGGAACAGAGTGTTTTCTGTTTGAGAACTCAGCCTAAATCTGCAGGGTTTGTGTGTTAAACATGTGTGTGAGTGCGGCGATCCGCCTCACTAGCCTCGGCCTCGGTGTTTCTTGAAGTTTCTTTCCGACGAGTCACGTAAAGTAAATAAAGAGTCTTGAATCCAAAGGTTTGTCTTTTCTATCTTTACTAAAGTGAAAGGTCAGAGTGGGTACAAATAAGGTGAATAAAGAGGGAAATGGAAAGATGAATTTCTGAGGCTTGTGGTTTTCCTATGCGTGTTGTGTTAGGCTCTGTATGTGTTGTGATGTCCTTCTTGACGTCTTTGTGTGTCGTATAGTGGTGAGCTCCTGCCTGTCACTGGGAGACCGGGCTTCCTTGTACTTCGTGGCTCCCGACAGGACTCACCCTATGTTGCGTTGTTGACGATGCTATTCGACGTCCTTCCTTGCTGTCCGGATGTGCCTTGTAGCGGTGCGTATCCCGTCTGTCACACGGGAGACGTCCGATGTTACACTCTTACGTGACAATTACGTGGCGTTACATGACGACCTCATGACGTCCTCATGCGCTACCTAACGTCGTTCTTGACTTCCCTACGTGACGTCCTCACGTGACGTTTACGTGACGGTCAAAAGACTGTGTAGCTTCTGTGGCCCGAGGCGTCCTAATACCTCGCCAACTCTTGGCTCGAGATAACCTCCTGGCCACCAGACCGCGGCTTCTTATCCACACTGCCTACGTAGCGTGATCTCTTTCTTCTTGTGTGTGTATCTTCTGGTGTGTCTTCTTCGGTGTCTGTGTCCTCTATGAGTCAGTGTGGTTCCTACGTCTGTATTTATAGCAGGTAAGATCAAGGACAAAAGAACAAGGAATAAAGATCAACGTGGACCAATCAGGATGCATTTCCTGAACCTGAAGGCGGGACAGGAAGTGCTGTTATAAAACAGAACATTTAGAACACAGAATGTACGAAATGGCTCTTACAATGTGTGAATGAAACAAAACACAACCCCAGGTGTGTTTGTGATGAGGAAACATCAGAAAATAGCGTAATATGGATCTTTGAAGTAATAATACTTTCTTTTATATTCCCGTGCGGTCTTATATCTGTGTAATCCCTCAGGTTCCATCGTGCTCCATGGGTTTATACTCGTCTGTGTGCTCTTATACTTGTTCTGATACAGCTCAAGATCATTCTAAAGCTGTTCAGGAAAGCTTCATTTCTGTCCTGTGAATGAGACTTTTTTAGTATCGATACCTGCTCAAATGAGTATCTCGTTCTGATACTTTTGACTAGGCTGAGGTCTTCACTAGGCAACGCTACACATTTCATTCCATTGCATTTTTAACACCACTGAACTCTCAGCGGTGTTTGCACGATAACAAATAAGGAATGAATAGATTTAGTAGCTTTCCATTTATAGAATTACACAGATAAACAAGTAAAACACCAAGGATTACGATTTCAAAAATACGTTTAATGATAAGAAGGTGCACTATGGGGGAGGATCTGCCAGCGGCTTGTCTCCATGGAAATGTTATAACTTTGTCTGGAATTTACTACAGTATGATATTAAACTTTATTATTAAACGACCTCACAATACAAATACACATTTACACAAGTATTTTAAAGCAATAAAATTTAAGCTGCGCAACATTCCGTGAAAATCAATTACATTTTAATAGAGAAGAGCAGGTGGCAACTCCCTAGGCAGAAACGTGACATAGTGCACCTTTATTTATTTATTTTTTTACAAGAGGGTATTGACGGAGAGCCTGGTATTATCTTCAGTAGCCCATGTTAAATATACAACTCTGGAAAAAAATAAGGCTACGTTCACACTGCAGCCTGAAGTGACCCAAATCCGGTTTTTTTTGCCTCAATGCGACCTGTATCTGATCTTCTAATGACAGTCTGAACGACACAGATCCGATTTTTTCAAATGCGATCCAGGCCACTTGGATATGTGGTCCTAAAACCGATACATATCCGATCTTTTAGCATGCGACTTCAGTCTGAACGGCCAGGTCGCGTTCATCCGACCTGGACGCGTTTCCTCCAGCGAGAGTGGTACAAGTCCGCGCTCACAAATGTACACAAACGTTCTTCTCCTCATGCGAAAATAGTATATGAACTCCGTGTCAGTGAAGCGGCGAAGCACGTAGCAATCCCACCCCTCCTGCCTGTGACTCCACACCAACACGTTCATTTCTACGGACGTTGCTGCCACTGCCCCACAAAACGCTGTGGCCAAAAACCTCGTCCTTCTCCTTCTCCGTCTCCTCCTTAAAACAAATAAGCTGTACATGTTCTGGCTCCGGTACGAAAGCAACTTTAGGCGACTTCTGTAAACATTGAGCGTGTTCGCTGCGTGTGACGTCATCGTGTCCTCCAATGCGCATGCGGGACACTTTTGAGGCGTTTAAAGTTGACACTGGAGATCACATACAAGTCGCATTTAATTGGAAATGTGAACGACCTTGCAAAAAAATCTGATTTCACAAAAACATCGGAATTGAGCATGAAGCCCTGCAGTGTGAACGTAGTCTAAGAGACCACTGCAAAATGAAGTTTTTCTGATTTTACTACTTATATATATATGTTTGGGCAAAAGGAACAAGATCAAATTCATTTTAAAACAACATAATACTAATGTTTACAGTTAAGAAGAGTTCACAAATCAATATTTGGTGCAATAACCCTTATTTTTAATCACAGCTTTCATGTGTCTTGTCATGCTCTCCACAAGTCTTTCACATTGTTCTTGGGTGACTTTATTCCACTCCTGGTGCAAGAACTGAAGTAGCTCAGCTTTGTGTTTGTGTTAGAATTCAACAGACGCTGGAATGGAATGGCTGTAATCAGTAGTCGAGTTGTAAAATGAAACCAGGGGGGATGGTGAAATTTTTCACCAACGGGGGGCATAAAGTTAAGCCCTCCCCCATCACTGACATCACTGTGGTGTTTCAGGGCAGGGCAGAATTAGAAGGTACTTTGTTAAAATGGAAATGCTTTTATAACAAAAAGTCCATATAATCATTCAATAATTCAATAATACACAGGATATATGTTATCACACACGTACACACACACACACACACACCTTAGTCCTGGTTTAGTTCTGGTTTAGACCTGTTTTAGTCCTAATAATAATACATTTTATTTATAAAGCGCTTTTCAAGACACTCAAAGACGCTGTACAAGAGGTAAAATCAGTAATAAAACAGGTAACAAAACAATAAACAATCAGAAAAACATTAAACATTAAGAAACATTAAAAGCAGTTTTAAAAAGGTGAGTCTTGAGCAATTTTTTGAAGGTGGGGAGGTCAGAGCAGTCACGGAGAGGTCGTGGGAGTGAGTTCCAGAGGGTGGGGGCAGCAATGGAGAAGGCTCTGTCACCCCAGGTTCGGAGCTTGGTCCTGTAGGGGAGGGACAGGAGGTTGGTGTCGGAGGAACGGAGGGAGCGGGATGGGGTGTGGCGGTGCAGAAGGTCAGAGAGGTATGATGGGGCCAGGTTATGGAGGGCTTTGTAGGTCATGAGGAGGACTTTGAATTGGATACGCTGAGGGATGGGGAGCCAGTGGAGGTTTTGGAGGACAGGAGTGATGTGGTCTCGGGAGCGGGTGTGGGTGAGGAGGCGGGCAGCAGAGTTTTGGATGTATTGGAGTTTGTTGTGAGTTTTGGAGGGTAGACCATAGAAAAGGCTATTGCAGTAGTCGATTCGAGAGGTGATGAATGCATGGATGAGTGTTTCGGCAGCAGAGAAAGAAAGGGATGGGCGGAGTCGTGCAATGTTTTTGAGATGAAAGAAAGCAGTCCGGGTTATGTAGTTTATGTGTTGTTGGTATGAGAGTGTGGTGTCAAAAAGAATGCCAAGTCCTGGCTTAGTCTTGGTTTGGACCTGGTTTAGTTTTGGTTTAGACCTGGTTTAGACCTGTTTTTAGTCCTGGCTATGAATGAATGAATGAATGAATAGTCCTGGCTTAGTCTTGGTTTGGACCTGGTTTAGTTTTGGTTTAGTCCCGATTTAGTCCTGGTTTAGTCCTGGTTTAGACCTGGTTTAGTCTTGGTTTAGTCCTGGTTTAGACCTGGTTTAGACCTGGTTTAGTCTTGGTTTAGTCCTGGTTTAGTGCCGAAATAGATGCAGAAATAATCTGATAATATGACTCACCCATAAGAATGTGGTCAGATCCATTCTAACAGTTTGCCGTGTTGTCTTTAATAATCCGGAGCTCCGGAGAAAAGGACATAATCCCGAACGTATCCCGTGTCCCGAGGCGAGAGTTCCTTCTTACGTAGCATTGACGTAGCAAGTTAAGGATTCTTCTTCTCTTGGAAATGCCGCGTAAATATCAGGCTCACAGCTGATCGGCGAACAGGCGCAAACACAACAGCGGCAATCGTCATGATTGGCGGGAGCGCATATCGGTGCGTAATTATGCTGCAACATGATTGGTAGCTGGAGCGCACTGGCCATTTTGACTTAAAAACGGCGAAATTCGCCAAAAGTTTAGGGATTTTCATGCCTGATTGATAAAATGCCATAAGGGATGGAAGAAGGGATGCCCGTTTTAGAAGAGGGATGATTTGGACTATCCCCCCCCCCCATCCCCCCTCAACTTGAGTACTGACTGTAATACATGTAGAGATGCTGATTTTAGAAAAAAATGCAGTGGTCCAGAGCTGTACCTGTGAGACGTAAATTACTTAATTCATGTAAAAGTATTACTATTATTTTAGTGTCAAGTCACAACAGTATTAAAAACAGCTTTATATTTGTTTCCCTGGTGAAATAGAAAAAAAAAATCACACACCACACAGCGATGTTTCATATTTTTCTCACTGTTTATGTGTCATTTGTATTTATTTCCATCTTTGCTTTACCACAGGCACAACGCTGATACTGGAACGTTACACCCGGAGCCTGCAGTGGCGGACTCTGCATACCAATCCCCTGGACTGCGCCGCTAACAGCCTGTCCTTACCACCACCGGAGAGTACAACACACTCGGAGAGGATTAAGCATGCATTACCAAAGTACCTCCCTGGAGCTGTGGAGAGTCTGCTGCTACTGATTACGTAGGTTAGACCGGAGCTTCTAACACTGCTAACCCTATGGCAAGCTGGGGATGGTGCTTCTAATACAAACGCCCCAGCAGCATCCTCAATAAGCCCCAGCCCGAGCTCGCCTGGGGATGTTTAGGCACATTCTTATTACCAGGGAATAGCGGGCATGGAAACAGGCAGTTCTTTTTAGTCCCCCGTACTGAAATTCACAAATCTTACTATGATATTGGATATGTTTTGTTCAAATATAACAAAGTTGAAAATGTTGAAGAATGATCTGGTAATGTTCATTCATATATAAGATATTTGCATGTATTACAATTAGAGCTGTCACACGATTTAAAAAAAATCGAATTAATTACAGGATTTTTAATTCATTAATCTAATTAATCGCATTTTAATCTTGTGAGAGAGAGAGATTTAAAGCCCCAGTGTGTAGGATTCGTGGCGCATAGGTGGATGGTGCTATTGCACTTTCTGTTTTAGCTACGGCAGACCTCGAGGGTCACCCGGGCGTGGTCCCGTTTTGTTTTTGTTTTTTTCTCTCATGAAAACACACATTCCCGATCATGTACCATGACACTCTACACATCAAATGAAACCTTACAGTCTCCTCTTTTTGACTATGCAATTCATTTCCCTGCACAACAATCACTCCCCGAGCACATGGGGCTTTTATACGGAAAAGCACAAAACGAGGTTAGCTTACCTTAGAATGCTTTGCACAGGTCAAACTCTGCATTTCACCATAAACTTGCACTCAATTTGTCCGTAAGGATCCAGCGAATAAAATCCAGTAAAACAATTTAGTCCAAAACACGTGTTAGATCCATTACGACGTGTGATCCGGCAGCATGCTTGTGTTGTTTACCCAAAACCACGAGCCTTGCCGAAGGCGGAGCCCAAATGTCCTTCTGCGGCTCTCGTATTCAAAATGGCTGCCTCTGCATGGGGAAGATCCCCCTTTTATGTGACTATATCTAAGTCCAAAAGAATACTTTGATTTCATGATGGAAGTGAAAAGGCTTGGAAAACACTGTATTTTTGAATGGGTATCTTCAATTTCAGTAATTAACGGGTAAAAATCTTACACACTGTCCCTTTAAAGAGAGAGAGAGGCAACCCACTTTGCGATTGAATTTGTCAGTTTCTCTGTGTTCGTTTTGCTCATTCGTTTCCCAAATTTTACGAGCGTGGTTTGTGTACTCACGCTCGCTCTATCACCGGGAACAATGGAACTTGTCCGGACGTGTTTATCGTTCAAATGATCCGTCAGGCTGGAGCAGCTTCGGTGATCGGAAAATTCTCTTTGACAAAAGCTACAAATCACTGCGTTCTTGTTGATCGTCCCATTTACTGTCGTTAATTGCAAGCTGTTCTTACCTGTCTGTTTTAATTATTTGTAAGATTTTAAGTTTTTAATTTATCTTAGACGTGATGCTTTTCTACTTTTTAACTCATTGGCTGCCGGAGACGTCTATAGACGTTCGGGCGAACCCAACCGTTGATTGCCAGAACGTCTATAGACGTTCAACACGTTTTTCAGCGGGGGTTGCTAGGTTACAGCCTGGAGCAACTTTTGAGGTGTAATTCACATCTCTCAACCTGTAGATGGCGATCTTGTATCATTATTTGCCGATCAGAGCCGGGGAAGAAAGGAGGAGTGCAGTGTGTGTATAGATGTGTGTAAGATGGCGAGGCCAGCGAACCCGGAAAAGCAGACAACTGTTGATCAGCGCCTATGGAGCGATCAGATCGCTCTTGGGACCCAGAATCCTGGATCAGGGGATCGCAGAGACAAGCCGGATCAAGCAGCGAGGTCTGAGCAGAGATCTGCTGTGCCCGAGGAGGGGGCGTGTCCTGTGTGCGCTGCGCGGATCAGGGAGTCTCCTCAGAACTACGACAGCTCCAAAGAAGAAGTTTACTGACTTGGAGCAGTAATGGTGCTGTATGGTAATTGTAATGAATGAAGTTGTGTGTGTGTGTGTGTGTGTGTGTGTGCGTGCGTGTGCGTGCGTGCGCGCGTGCGTGTGTAGCTGTGTGTGTGTGTAAAGGTGTATGTATGGGTTTGTGTGTTTGTACATATATATATATATATGTGTGTGTGTGTGTGTGTGTGTAGGTGTGTGTGTGTGTGTGTGTGTGTGTATTAGTTTTTATTATGGGTCTGTACTCTGGGCCTCAGACAAAGCCTCAACAAAGTTCTATTTTATATGAAAAGATATTATTATATCCTGTAAACATCTCTTGGCACTATTCACAGAGCCTTATATTCTTATATTTGTAAATAAAAAATGTACTTTGTCATCAAAAATCTCTTTCTCTGTTATTTTAGATGTTTGAGGTGTCACTAAATCAATAAATATTGATGTCAAAGTCACTGATCTGCTCGAAATCCTTCTCTGAACTCAACGCTCGTTTTCTCCATTTCTTGCTCAAAAACCAGTGTTTTTGCTGAAACTTCCCTATGTTCTACTATCAGTTATTTGAGAACCGAAAAGGTTAGAAACATTTTTTTTCCAGGTGAAAGAAGAGGGTCTAGGCTTTATTTTGATGTGTGCCATGTTTATATAGTCAAAGAACTCAGTATTCTGTGAGTCTTGTAAAATCAGTGAAAATTCTCTGAATCTCTGGCACTCTACAGGCTTAGATTTTGAAAACAGGCTGGCAGTGAAAGAGTTAACCAGGCCTGCAAATGTTTTTACAGGGAGCCATCTGTTCACCATGGCAACGGACAACAGATAAAAACTAGCCTCTTGGCTAATTCTGGCACGTTAAACAGTTACTGTTGGTCAACTTGCACTGTCCGCTATAAATAAATAAAATAAAAATGAAAAATGAAAAAAAAATCTTCGTTCTTTTTATAAATAAACTTGCCGTTCAAAGGCCCAAGCAGCGATTTAAAATGCGCACGCATTGAATTGCCGCTCATAATTGAGTTAATTTTTATAACACATTAATTTGCTGTGTAATTAATTAATCTAATTAAACTGACAGCCCTAATTACAATTATTTAGTGCAGTATTTAATTAAAGGTACACCATGTCAGTTTTCTGCTCATCTCCAGGTTATGTTGTTATTGTTTTGCCAGTAATGTTCCACACTATTTTACAGAGGTGTGGACTCGAGTTATGTGACTTCGACTCGAGTCAGACTCGAGTCACGAATTTGATAACTTTAGACTCGACTCGACAAAATGTACAAACACTTGCAACTCGACTTGGACTTCAATATCAATAACTCGTGACTTCACTTGGACTTAGGCCTTTTGACTTGTGATGACTTGCTTCGTCCAATGAAAAAAAAAAAAACTCTAAAAGTATGTTGATAAGGACCGCACTCGTTGTACTTGTGAATCTGCGAAAATGTATGCAAAGAGCATGTGCGCGCGGCTTACACAACATCCAATCACAGTAGATCTACTTTGCTTTCATTCGACCGCATCCAAGGCAAATTGCACAACAAATGATGCGGAAACAAGCATCCACGCGCCAGTTTGCAAAATAATGCCGAAGGTAAAGGGGACTCGAAATGACTTGAAACTAAAATGCTAGGACTTTGGACTCGACTTGAGACTTGTGAGCTTTGACTTCGGACTTGACTCGGCACTTGGATACTCTTGACTCGGGACTTCACTCGGACTTGAGTGCAAAAGACTTAAGGAAAATTAACGTTTTTTTACAATCTGAGCCTTCTTTCAGCAATAAAACAAGTAGTTTTACTCACCCATAGCAGTTTGGTGTCAATTGGAGTGGTATCGCAGAACTTATGTTGTAGCCGTTCTGTTCTTCTAATGATCCCGTATCCGTTAGCGTGAGTGCTTGGGGCATTACTTTGCGGTGTCCAAATAACACAAACTTTTCAAATCACAGAAGATCGCTGTGTCAGGGTAGACTTTTAGTGGATTCCAAAACGGCCTGAAACCCGATATGCAGCTATAGTTTCATTTGATGACGTCATCAGAGAGGACAGTGCGCATGCGTGAACTCAGCTGTTTTGTAAACACCGCTAGTCCGAAAGAAGCTAACACCGCTCTGAACTTTACTTTTCTGTTGCGATATCGGGTTTCAGGCCATTTTGGAATCTACTTTTCAAATCACAGCGATCTTCTGTGATTTGAAAAGTGCTAAAGTTTGTGTTATTTGGACACCACAAAGTAATGCCCCGAGCACTCACGCTAACGGATACGGGATCATTAGTAGAACAGAACGGCTCAACATAAGTTCTGCGATACTGCTCCAATTGACACCAAACTGCTATGGGTGAGTAAAACTACTTGTTTTATTGCCGAAAGAAGGCTCAGATTGTAAAAAAAACATTAATTTTCCTTTAGACTTACTTGGGACTTGCCCAGCAATGACTTTGTCCCACCTCTGCTATTTTATTACGCTGTTCAATCCTAGGTTTATTCAACTCTACAGTATACAGTGTACCTACCTCACCCTCTGACCTGTGAATTGGCCTAAATAGTGAACGGTAAAAGTGCTTTACATCAAGGAAACTGTCACACATTCACACACCAGTGTACACAGACACTGGGGGCAGCGTGGGATAAGTGTCTTGCCCAAAGACACAACAACAGCATTCATCTGTGGGAGACGGAATCGCACCGCCAGCCTGTCGGCCAGTGGATCTGACCGCTCTACCAGTGTCGAGAGTGGGATTCAAACCGCCAATCTTCAGATTAGTGGACAAACGCACCAACTGAGCTACTGTCGGCCTGGTGGTGTTGACTGCTTCGCTCCGTGGAGATAGATGAGTTTAATGCCATACTGTGGAGTATTTCTGGTGAAGCGATAATGTTTGAGAAAGGCAGGTGGGGGATGCTCCAACAGAACAGTTACATAGTGTTCCTTTAGGTATAGTCAATGAAATATTGTAAATTTTACTCCAAATCTAATCCATGCAGAGCCAGACTTGTTCAGTGGATGTTATTTGTTTAGCACGGAAATCTATTTAGTATTCTGAATTTAAAATATATATACTTGTGTAATTATGACATTAATCTAACCTAAGAGGTATTGCAGTTACACATCTTACCTCAAGGTCTGAGAGTTATGGGGCTCTTTCCTTTATTGGAAGCTTGAATCTCAAATTGTGATTCATAAAATGGTTCGTAATTTTAAAAAAAACAGACTGTCCAAATGCTGCAAGATTTGAATCAGAATTTACTTTGAATAATTGATACAGTTCTCTGTGCATAAACTGTTTCTGAGAATCTGCAAAAGGCTTCTGTCTGTTATTATAGTTTGACAGAAAATACCCTTGAACTGGAAATGTTTGGAAGTTTTCACCGAGTCCAGCCTGGACTCCACTGGTGAAAACAACTTTGCAACGGGTAAATCAGTTTGTGCTTCTAATGTGTGTGATGAAACACACAGCCTTCAATTACAAGACCCTGGATTTATTCTGAACAAATACAAAAATCAGGCCTATGGTGAAGTTTGAAAGAAAGATGAATACCAGTTTGAACAGTAGCAGTAAATTATATATTAGATTCTCATATTCTCAGTGGACGGAACACGGTTATTCATAACATATTGAATACTTACAGTAAAATGTATTATTTTACATGGTACAATCAGTGTACTTTTTCTGAATACTTTCACATTGAGACACATTATATTCTAGTGTAAAATACTGTTCATTTTGAAGCCTAAATTGCGTGACGAAGTACCAGGATGGATTATAGTGGTCTGAACTATGATCCAGGACCAAATGGGCCTCAGAGCATTTTTTGTCGGCCCTCAGACCAAAAGTGGTACTTTTTACTGCTCATTCTGAAAATGTCACTAGCATCACGTTAACCTCATTAAATGTGTGGTGGCTCAGGCAAGATACCCTTGTTCAAATATGAATGTTTCATCATCTGCTGTTTGCTGATGATGTTGTCTGGATGGCTTCATTTGACAGGGACCTCCAGTGTGCACTGAGGCGATTTGCAGCCGAGTTTGAAGCGGCTGGGATGAGGAACAGCTCCTCCATATCCGAGGCCATGGTTCTCGACCGGAAAAAAGGTGGAGAGTCCCTGCCTCAGGTGGAGGAGTTCAAGTATCTCGGGGTCTTGTTCACGAGTGAGGGGAGGATGGAGCGTGAGATTGACAGGCGGATCCATGCAGCGTCGGCAGTGATGTGGATGATGAGCCGGAAGGCAAAGCTCTCAATCCCTCACCTATGGTCATGAGCTCTGGGTAATGACCGAAAGGACGAGATCACGGATACAAGCGGCCGAAATGAGTTTCCTCCGCAGAGTGGCTGGGCGCTCCCTTAGAGATAGGGCGAGGAGCTCAGTCACACGGGAGGAGCTCGTAGTAGAGCCGCTGCTCCTCCATGTCGAAAGGAGCCAGCTGAGGTGGCTCGGGGATCTCTTCCTCCTGGATGCCTCCCTCGGGAGGTGTTCCGGTGGGAAGCGGCCCCAGGGACACGCTGGAGGGACTATGTCTCTCGGTTGGCCTGGGAACGTCTCGGTGTCCCCCAGAGGAGCTGGAAGTCTGGGAGTCCCTGCTTAGACTGTTGCCCCCGTGACCCGGTTGAAGAAAATGGATGTTTCATTGTCCTGTAGACTTGAACAGCCCCTCATATTTTCCTTTCAATTTAGGAACGTATAAAATACCACCAAATGAAACATAACAGCATGTGAGTACAGTTTGTATTGTACGTGTACTTTACTTCCCAACACTGCAGATTCCTCCTAATGTCCATTTTCAGTGACAGGGCTTCAGTGGAGTGTTGGCCCATTAACCCAAGGGTTGATGGTTTCACTCCCCCGACCAGTCCATAGTGATATTGTGTGTTTGGACAAGACACTTATCCTCTTTAAATGTGTGTAACAGGTTTGTGTGTGAGGGTTCCAGGTATGACTTCCAGATTGTGTGTACCCTTATATGTGGAACAAGCAAAGGCCTGTCCTCCAGCTCGGTGCTCCTGTCCTCCAGCTCGGTGCTCTTGTCCTCCAGCTCGGTGCTCCTGTCCTCCACTCGGTGCTCCTGACCTCCAGCTCGGTGCCCCTGACCTCCAGCTCGGTGCTCCTGTCCTCCAGCTCGGTGCTCCTGACCAAAATTATGGCTAATGACCTTTGGTCAAAATAATCCACTGTCTGCTGAGGCTGTGTCTGTAACACTAAAGTGTTTTATTGTCCAAAACAAGAAGCTAGCTCGTTATTAACTTACAAACTAATTGTGGTGTATAGACGCTTTCTGTTACATTTTTTTTTGTATGAAAAGCGCTTTATAAATAATGTTTGATTGACATTATAAATAATGTTTGATTGACATTATAAATAATGTTTGATTGACTGATATAATAATGAGATATTAAGATGCTAGGAATGCGTTAAGAAAATGAGGGATACGTTCTGCAAATGGTTAAAATATAACTTTACTCAGTGGGATGGCAGTATATATTAACGACTATATATAAAGCTTGTTGGATTCTCAGTGATGAGATGAATACTTTGAAAATATATTTAGTTACTGAATACTTGCATTAAAATGTATTTTGGAAGGTATTCTGTTACAATGTGTAATGAGAGTAAAGCGTCTGTTTTATGTCTCAGACTCACAGTAGTAACATACTGTATCAATAACACTTGTCCTACTGTAAATGCGATTAATCAGTTGAATACTACAGTGTGGAACATTCCGGATAAGGCAATAACATCTCCATGGACACAAAAAAAGTAACAGACCCTCCACTAGAAAAGTTACTTGCACTAGTGCTGTCAGGCGATTAAAACAATCACAGGATTTGTAATTAATCTAATTAACGGCTTTTTTAATCTCGTGAGAGAGGGAGATTGAGAGAGTGAGTGAGAGAGAGAACCCACTTTGCGATTGAGTTTCAGTTTTTCTGTGGTCTCTGCTTATTTGTTGGTTTGTTGATTTGGTGAAGTGCGCTCACGCTCGCTCTATCACCAGTAACGATGGAACTTGTCCGGACGTGTTTATCGTTCAAATGATCCGTCAGGCTGGAGCAGCTTCGGTGATCAGAAATTTTTTTCTGACAAAAGCTACAAATCACGGCGTTCTTGTTGGTCTTCGTTCTTTTTATAAAAAAACTTGCCGTTCAAAGGCCCTGGCAGCTATTTTCTCGCCGCACGCCAAATTCAAAATGTGCGCACATTGAATTGCCACTCATAACTAATTGCGCAAATTTTTATAACGCGTTAATTTGCAGTGTAATTAATTAATGTAATTAAGGCATTAAACTGACAGCCCTATATTGCACCTTAAAGGTCCCATGACATGGTACTTCTTGATGCTTTTATATGGCTCCTTAATGGTTCCCTAATACTGTAAATGAATCCTTCTTCAAAATCAACACTCAGTGCATGAGAAACAGAGATAAGATGAGAAAGAGTCATAAACGTCACTCTGGAACACTCCATTATGGGCGTTGTTGCTTGAATGCAAATGAGGAGGACAGAGATGGCCTATAGTAGCGGGTGGGGGCGTGGCCAAACTCTCCACTCTCTCCTCTTCAGCTGTGCCTGTGCGCTCTGGCTGGCCCCACTTCCGTGTTTTTGCGCGGAGGAGGAGATGAGAAGCGTTACATTGAAAAATAAACACATTTCCACAGAAAATAAAATTAAACCACTGCTTTTTCAGATATCCACAGGCTCAGATAAAGGACTTCCGAGCCTAGAAACACTCGCAAGTTCCTCCAGGCAAATAAAAAAACGCATTTCGCATTGCGTAGCTCCTCCGCCGTCCAAACTCTCTGGGCGTGATTTACAGAGACGCTGAGTACAGACAGACGGGGGTGGAACTGCATTTTTCCATCTGACGTCACATAGTTTCCTTGTTCAGAATCGCCCGTTTGAGCTGTGGTTTTTTCTAACGCAGAAAAGGATCGCAAATGCTCAGTTTAGACATTTCGCAACTTTTAGCCATGGGGGGGGGGCTAAACAGGGTAGGGGAGCTCACATTAACGTTCAAAAACCTCAGAAAGTGAAAATTTCATGCCATGGGACCTTTAAAGAAACGATTTCCATAGCACTAATGATAAACCTAAAATACTAAATACAAATATTATTACACATTCAAGATCATACTATGTGGAATATCATGTTGAATGTAACAACAGAAATCCGTGGTTTATATACTTGTGCCTTGGGTTCTCACATGTTATTAATTTAAGCAGGATATAACTTGATATTTCTTCCATCACTCAAAATAACAGTGCTGGAAACAGTGTTACTGCGGTGATCAGAGAGCGCAGAGTCGTGGGCCTCGGGGGAAGAGATGATGAAGTCCTGGGGCAGTGCTGAGGCCTTCAGGGACCTCCGGATATGAAAGCACGCAGCTCCTACCTGTCATGACCCCAAGAAGTTAAGCGAAAAGTTAGAACTGCAAACAACTACTGGCAACGACTGGAGACACGGAATGAGGGAAGTTTATTAAAGGGGCCGTGTGACGCTATTTTCTGATCTGCGTTGTAATGTTGATTCCTCTTCATGAACTCCACTTGTTTTGTTTCATTCACACGTTTAACACACAAACCCTGCAGATTTAGGCTGTGTTCTTCTCTCTCTGTTCCACACAAACAGGAGTCTAATTCAGGTGACGGGTTGATTAGGAGTGTTTAACTGGTCTGTGGGAGCCAGAACTCTTCATGGTTGATAGAGGATCAAATATTTATACAGCTCTGGAAAAAAATAAGAGACCACCATTTTTCTTATACTTAGATTGTTTACCACAGTCTAGGTCGCAAAATACAGTTTCCACAGAATACTTATACACAGAGATTACAGTATACACATGTACAGTGGTACCTCACCTTACGAAATTAATTCATTCCAGAAGTGGTTTCGTAACGTGAATTTTTCATAAGTTGAGTAGCTATTTCAATAGAAAAAGCCTGATTCGTTCCAAGGCCCCGATCCAAGTTTTTTTTTTTATAGTGTAACTTTTTTTTTATAGTGTAACATTGTGTTCTGCGTAGCGACTGTAGACCCAGGACTAAACGTGGACTATGCCAGGTCTAGACCAAGGTCTAAACCAGGACTAAACCTGGACTAGACGAGGTGGATTAAAGCGCCGCGTGCGGGTCTATTTCCTGGTTTCGTTTCGAGTCACGGCTGAGGCGAGCAGCGAGGGGGACCGCACGCAGTCTGAGCGCATGAACGAGACCCGTGCTCAAACCTCCTCTAGACCTGGTCTAGACCACCGCGGCTCTTACCTGCGTTCGTTCATGCGCTCAGACTGTGTGCGGTCCCCCTCGCTGCTCGCCTCAGCCGTGACTCGAAACGAAACCAGGAAATAGACCCGCACGCGGCGCTTTAATCCACCTGGTCTAGTCCTGGTCTAGACCTGGTCTAGTCCTGGTCTAGACCTGGTCTAGACCTGGTCTAGACCTGGTCTAGACCTGGTCTAGTCCTGGTCTAGTCCTGGTCTAGTCCTGGTCTAGTCCTGGTCCAGTCCTGGTCCAGTCCTGGTCCAGTCCAGGTCTAGACCTGCTGGCAGCCCCGCGCCGGGTCATGCTGCGCTATCACACGTGTCAGAGCGCAGTCTTCTCCCCCCTCCCCCTTCCCCCCACACTTCACTATTAATAATTTTGTTGAAAATCTATGAAAGTTTAAATGAGAGACAAATGTGAGAAAAGTTTAAATCCAGTCTGAGAAAAGCGTATAATGTGTGTGGCTGAGCGCACATTATTTGAATTTTTGAGATTTCGCGTTTCGTAACTTGAATTTTCTTTCGTATCTAGAGACCAAAATTTAACGTGAAGGCGTTTCGTAACTTGAAATTTTCGTTTGTTGGATCTTTCGTAAGGTGAGGTACCACTGTATAGTTCTTATGACTATATTGTAACCTGTATAATCACAATCATAAGCAGTTAACTCATTCACTGCCGGCCTGTTTTCAGAATTCTAACCCCAGAGTGCCACAGGTTTCAGTAGAATTTCACTGATTTTCCAAGACCAACAGAATACTGAGTTCTTTGACTATATAAACATGGGACACATCAAAATAAAGTGTCGACTCTCTTCTTTCACCTGGAAAAAAAAAATTATGTTTCTAACCTTTTCGGTTCTCAAATAACTGATAGTAGAACATAGGGAAGTTTCAGCAAAAACACTGGTTTTTGAGCAAGAAATGGAGAAAACGACCGTTTAGTTCAGGGAAGGATTTCGAGCAGATCAGTGACTTTGACATCAATATTTATCGATTTAGTGACACCTCAAACATCTAAAATAACAGAGAAAGAGATTTTTGATGACAAAATACATTTTTTATTTACAAATATAAGAATATAAGGCTCTGTGAATTGAAAATTCGTTCAAATCAATAGTGCCAAGAGATGTTTACAGGATATAATATCTTTTCCTATAAAATAGAACTTTGTTGAGGCTTTGTCTGAGGCCCAGAGTACAGACCCATAATAAAAACTAATACACACACACACACACACACACACACACACGCACGCACACACAGACACACACAGACACACACACACACACACACACACACACACACACACACACACACCCACACACACACACACACCCCCACACACACACACACACACAACTTCATTCATTACAATTACCATACAGCAGTATCACTGCTCCAAGTCAGTAAACTTCTTCTCTGGAGCTGTCGTAGTTCTGAAGAGACTCCCTGATCCGCGCAGCGCACACATGACACGCCCCCTCCTCGAGCACAGCAGATCTCCATAGGCGTTGATCAACAGTTATCTGCTTTTCCGGGTTCTCTGGCCTCGCCATCTTACTACTCTGGCCAATACACCATACACACGCTGCACTCCTCCTTTCTTCCCTGGCTCTGATCGGCTAATAATGATACAACATCGCCATCTACAGGTTGAGAGATGTGAATTACACCTCAAAAGTTGCTCCAGGCCGTAACCTAGCAACCCCCGCTGAAAAAAGCAATTGACGTCTATAGACGTCACGGCACTCAACGGTTGGATTCGAGGGGACGTCAATAGACGTCTCCGGCACTGAATGAGTTAACAGTGACATTACATCTCATTTAAAAAGATTAAAAAAATAATGCTATACCAACTGACAAGCTATGCAAGCTCTGTATACTCACATTGTACAATCTGAACTGCATCTTGCATCTAACTGTAAACTAACTGTAAACTTGAATCACAAAGAGTCGCCCTGATCAAACCTCCAGGTGTGGTAAATACGTGCGGCCCCCCGTGGCGTTCCCTGGGATATCTGAGGAGGAAAAGACGTGTGAATATTGCAGAAGACACAGCTCGTACGCAGAGCCGTCTGTGTGGGAAACAGCCCCAGGCACACGAGAGGTAAAAGTCAATCTTCAGCTCGGACGGCGAATGCACAGCTGAATAAAAATAAATCTTTAAGAATCGCATTGGAGCCGTGAGGTACTCCATTCTCACAGGGACCAAGTGATGTTAAATAGATTTTTTTTGGGTCAATTGTTACACTATTTTCCCTGGATAAAAAAGAAAAAAAGCAGACCTGGAGTTATGTTTTGATGACGTCATGTGTATTTTGTTATATACAACTCTGGAAAAAAATAAGAAACCACTGCAAAAGTATCCGTTTTTCTGATTTTACTACTTAAAGGTTTGTGTTTGGGCAAAAGGAACATTTCTGTTTGAGTCTATAAACTACTGACATTTCCCCCAAATTCCAAATAAATATTATGGTTTAGAGCGTTTATTTGCAGAAAATGACAAATGTTCAAAGTAACAAAAAAGATCCATGTTTTCAGAGCTCAAACAATGCAAAGAAACAAGATCAAATTCATTTTAAAACAACATAATACTAATGTTTACACTTAAGAAGAGTTCACAAATCAATATTTGGTGCAATAACCCTTATTTTTAATCACAGCTTTCATGCATCTTGGCATGTTCTCCACAAGTCTTTACATTGTTCTTGGGTCATAGTTTAGACCTGGTTTAGTCTTGGTTCAGATCTGGTTTAGTCCTAGTTTAGTCCTGGTTTAGTCCCCTTTTTAACATTGTTTAGTCCTGGTTTAGACCTGGTTTAGTCTTGGTTCAGACCAGGTTTAGTCTCTATTTTAACCTGGTTTAGTCCTGGTTCAGATCTGGTTTAATCCTAGGTTAGTCCTGGTTTAGTCCAAATTTTAACCTGGTTTAGTCCTGGTTTAACCCTGGTTCAGTCCAAGTTTAGGTCTGGTTTAATTAGTCCTGGTTTAGTCCCCTTTTTTAACCTGGTTTAGTCTTGGTTCAAACCTGGTTTAGACCTGGTTTAGTCCAAGTCTTTCACATGGTTCTTGGGTCCTAGTTTAGACCTGGTTTAGTCTTGGTTCAGACCGGGTTTAGTCCTAGTTTAGTCCTGGTTTAGTCCCCTTTTTAACCTTGTTTAGTCCTCGTTTAGACCTGCTTTAGTCCTGGTTCAGACCTGGTTTAGTCCTGGTTTAGACCTGGTTTAAGATAAGATATGCCTTTATTAGTCCCTCAGTGGGGAAATTCCAGTGTTGCAACGCACAGAAGACCTGGTTCAGACCGGGTTTAGTCCTAGTTTAGTCCTGGTTTAGTCCTAGTTTAGTCCTGGTTTAGTCCCCTTTTTAACCTTGTTTAGTCCTGGTTTAGACCTGGTTTAGTCTTGGTTCAAACCTGGTTTAGTCCTGGTTTAGACCTGCTTTAGTCTTGGTTTAGACCTGGTTTAGTCCCAGTCTTTCACGTTGTTCTTGGGTGACTTTATTCCACTCCTGGTGCAAGAACTGAAGTAGCTCAGCTTTGTGTTTGTGTTGGAATTCAACAGACGCTGGAATGGAATGGCTGTAATACATGTAGAGATGCTGATTTCAGAACAAAAATGCAGCGGTCTCTTATTTTTTTCCAGAGCTGTATAAATATTTGATCCTCTACCAACCATTAAGAGTTGTGGCTCCCACAGACCAGTTAAACACTCCTCATCAACCCGTCACCTGAATTAGACTCCTGTTTGTGTGGAACAGAGAGAGAAGAACACAGCCTAAATCTGCAGGGTTTGTGTGTTAAACGTGTGAATGAAACAAAACACAAGTCGAGTTCATGAAGAGGAATCAACATTACAACGCAGATCAGAAAATAGTGTCACACGGCCCCTTTAATAAACTTCCCTCATTCTGTGTCTCCAGTCGTTGCCAGTAGTTGTTTGCAGCTCTAACTTTTTGCTTAACTTCTTGGGGTCATGACAGGTAGAAGCTGAGTGCTTTCATATCCGGAGGTCCCTGAAAGCCTCAGCACTGCCCCAGGACTTCATCATCTCTTCCCCCGAGGCCCACGACTCTGCGCTCTCTAATCAGACCCCCCAGGATTTCGCGGGCATTTTTTGTGATTGTTGCGGGGGTAAAATGCCTGAATTTGCGGGAGCTTTTCCAAAAAGTTGTGATGAAAGTTGCAGTGCTTTTAAGGTTTTTGTTGCGATTTTGTTGCGGGAGGAATTGAAAGTTGCGATAAATAGTTGCGATTTTCCCTTTTTGTAATTAAAATTGAGTAATATTTTGAATACTGAGTTATTACTGACAAAGAATAATACAAAGACACAGAGATCACAGATATGGTCCTAAAACAACCTTACCAACATCGAAAATAAATTACTACTAGGAACTGTTGCTTTTGCTGTTATTTTTGTGGGCAAATGGCGCCGCAGACATGTTTCTTTGCCATTAGAAGCCGTGTCCCAATTCCCAGAGTGCACAGTTCGGAGCGTGGCCTGAAGGGCATGTGCGTCACACATTTCGACAGTACACCGGTGCGACGGCTGCTGTCCCACTTCTTTTTTGTCCCATGCACAGTTAACACGCAGTCCGAAGACCGCAGTCGTTAAGCGGTCCGCGGACTGCAGTCTGGGCTGACCAAGTGTGCACCTCCTTGACTGCAGTCTGAGCCCCCTTCGGGCCGCGCTCCGAGCTGTGCGCTCTGGGAACTGGGGACACGGCCGCAGTTTCGTTTTGTCACATGGAAGTAAGGGAGAAGGAAGTTGGTCGGCGTTCAATACGTCACTGATTATTGGTCAAAATTAGTAAAAATTGCGGGAAAGTTGCGGTGATTGGTCAAAATTGCAACACCGCCCTGAATTCACGGGGATTGGCTGAAGTTGCGTTGAAGTTGCAAATCGCAACATCGCGAATTCCTGGAGGGTCTGACTGATCATACATGTAGAGATGCTGATTTCAGAAAAAAATGCAGTGGCCTTATTTTTTTCCAGAGCTGTACATCATATTTAATACATTTCAAGAGTTTCCTGTGTTTGGCCGGATGATGTGATGATGTGACTGTTTGTAGCTCAGTTTGTCCACTGATCCGACAGTTGGCGGTTCAAATCCCGCTCGAGACATAAAACATAATTGTTTGATTAGTCAGATCCACTGACGCACATGTTGGCAGTGAAAGTCCCACAGTTGAACACTGACGTTGTGTCGTTAGGCAAGACACTTTCCAATTCACCCCCAGCACACACGTGTGTGTGTGAACGGGTGAGTGGTTCCTTGATGTAAACACGTTTGAGTTTAAGTGTCTTGAAGTTGGAAAAGGGCTCTATAAAAATGTGACCATTTACTATTTGACGTGTTCAGCATTTTGAAAACAGAAACCATAAACCAAAACACAAAATACAAATATCCTAATCTGTTTGTGTATAGTACTTTTTAGAAAATCGTGGGAGAGAACTAATTTAACTAAGCAGGACTTTGCTCTAAATAATTTACTAAATTAATAGAACTTCATCCTTCTGCTTCACTTTACTTACCTTTAAAGGAGAATTAACGTTTTTTACAATATGAGCCAAGTTGTTTTACTCACCCATAGCACTTTGGTGTCATTTGGAGCATTTCCGGAGATGTTTTAGTTTAGCGATATCCGTTAACGTGAGTTCTCGGGGCACGACGTTGCAGTCACCAAAATAACACAAACTTTAGCACTTTTCAAATCATAGAAGCTCAATGTCTTAGTCTACACTTTCGTTTGAGTCAAAAGTGCCTCTAACCTGAGATTTATCCATAGTTTGGAGTAGATGAGGAGGACAGTTGCATGTGCGGAGTCACAGCTGATTTCGCTCTCAGCTCTCGGGACCCAAACATGAAAGGCAAAGCTGTAAGACGTTTGGACCATCGTGTTTGCAGTACCCACTTCAGTCAGGACCATTTTTTACCAGCAAAGGAAAAGAAAGAAGGCCAGCGGATTCAGCGCACGATTCTGAGAAGTAATGTGAAACCGATGGCTGTTCTCTGCTGCTCCTAAAACTGTCTCCGCTTCATTCTTTCCGTATCCATTCTGTCTCCTCATCCGTATACTCCTCTTCAGTCCTCAGTCCTCCATAAGTCCTCTTCAGCCTCAAAGTCCCAATCTTCTGCCATGTGACACTCGCAACAGAAACGTTCTGAGCGTCTTCTTATCTGCAAATCAGCTGTGACTTCGCACATGCGCGCTGTCCTCTATGATGACGTCATCAAATGAAACTATAGCTGGATAGTTTCAGAGCTAGACCCTGGATAGTTTCAGGGTCTAGCTCTGTTCTGACCCTGAGAGCGAGCAGACGTCTCTCTTTTTCCTCTCTTATCTATTGCTCCTGCTGTCTGCGTGCCTCTCTTGTTTTTGTCATTTTCTCGCTTTTTGGAGCAGATTTTCCAAATTCCAAAAGATGGATGTGATCAGCTGGACCCTCAGCGCTATTGATACTCTTTTTTCACGGAGGGGTGCCGCTCCGGGAGAAGCGGCGTGTCCGGATGGTACTTTTGCTGCTGGATATGCGAGGGACTCGTATCGTGCGTGGCAAGTCGTATGTTTGGCACCAATGTACCTGGAGGATGTGGAGGATATTTACGTATTCGGATTTCTGATAGCTGGACATCTGTTAATTGGCCTGGGATTGTCCATGATCTATCGCATAATTTGTAAACTGGCAGCTTGTAAAGAGTCCCCTAAGCTGTCTGCCGAAATTTCGAGCCATTGTGAAGGGGTTGGAGATCTTGTGAAAGGAGTACATCAGAAAGTGGGACAGGTTGAGGTCCTTTTGGAAGGATTTCAACCGAAGGAAACATCTCGACGTTTGGATATCATCACGGGGATGGTGACAGAACTGTATAAAGCCAACGCAGCGCAGTCTGTGCGCCAAGAGGAACTAATGAGATCTCTCATGAATCTTCATGGCGATATGAAGATGGGGGTCTGGCACCCGAGCTCAGTCTAAATTATTTACCTGGGTCTCTAAAAATGTATTTTATTATTCTCTCCTGCGAAAATCGGTCCCAAACACTTATCTGTGTTTTGACTTGGCCTCCCTGCATAAACAAGGCCAAGGCCACAGAATGTGGTTTGTTATCTGGACTCTACATAAACATGGCACACACTCTTACACTGTCACTGAAAACAGAAATAGTAGAATAGTAGAATTCCTGTCTTTAGAAAGGTCTGATCTCTGCTCTCGGTTCAATCAACTTCATTGATTTCCAATCTGACCCCTTCCTTATGTAACCAACAAAAAAGATCACCTTATGTTATATCTCCAATTGTTTTTCTGTCATTACATGTTGTGAAATTGTCACTGATTGTACTTATTGCATCTTTTCTGTTCTGCATCTCCCAGTCGGCGGCGCGCGCAAGTGCAGCGGCCCCTCCCCTACCCACTCTATCACTGTCCTGCCTGGTTAGTGGGGAAACGAAATTTCAAATTCATTCTATGTACATGTACATGATTGTTTTTCGACAATAAAGCAAACTATGACTATGACTATGACTATGACTATGATATCGGGTTTCAGGCCGCTTTGGACTCCACTTAAAGTCTACACTGACACAGCGATCTTCTGTGATTTGAAAAGTGCTAAAGTTTGTGTTATTTGGAGACCGCAAACATTTGCCCCGAGAACTCACATTAACGGATATCGCTAAACTAAAACATCTCCGGAAATGCTCTAAATGACACCAAAGTGCTATGGGTGAGTAAAACAACTTGTTTTATTACCGCAATAAGGTTCAGATTGTAAAAAACATTAATTCTCCTTTAAAGAGCCCGCATTGAATTAGAAAGCATTTTATTATAATCAGGAAATGTGCTTTAGCTTGGTAGTTGGTTACCTTTACCATGATGGCAAAACACCACACTTAAGAAAGCGCTTATAAACTCAACATGAATAATTTTGATGGTCGGAATTTCATAAAGTGAGGAATAACCTAGTTCTGTTTTTCCCATTTTTAAGGCAGTAAAAAGCACAGCACTTTTAACTTCACAGCGACAGTTTTCAGTATTATTCAAACATTTGCAATTCATGAAATGAAAATGTCGACATATTTGGTCATCAGTGGTTTAATCCGCCTTTGCCCAGATTACATTTCCCTCCCAAATAAATGCAGAATAAGTTATGGATTTTCCACAAGAACTGGCCTAAGGTGTGTGGAGTCTTCCCTCTGCTGCCCTCATGATGGATGAAATTTAGACATATTTCACAACCTCTCACCATACTCGGTTTTATCTTACACTTCAGGGTCTCTCCGGCTAGAGGTTGCTGCCAAGTTCGCCGCACTGGCCCCTACCTGACCCCTGGCAAGTACTGCCGTGTCAGTGAGAGGACCTGGTGAAAAATGATGACTGGACACGTCAATGGACAAGAATTTATTCAGGTGTTGGACTGGAAGGTTTCAGGGCCTCAATAGCGTGCTCTAAACTGCGAGTATAAAGATTGTACAATTCGTGGCCGTGTTGAGCGTGATTTACCTTTGAGAAGTGCGCATATTATTTCTGCTGTAAAATATGATGTAAATGAGAGCGTTCAGTGAGTGCCTCTGCTCCTGTGGGTTATTGACTGGGTGGGGGGGGTTATACTTCCCAACATTTTCACATTGCGTTTGGATTAAGGTTATTAGCTTAAATTCTTGTTGGTAATTTTAAAGCATTTACAATGAATATTCATCCACGAAGCTGTCAGGATGCTGAACTCTCTCCCTGCCCTCCCTCCCCCAATGACACTGCTGCTTAAATGACACTTAAATGACACTGACACTGGGTCCCATGGCATGAAATTTTCACTTTCTGAGGTTTTTGAACATTAATGTGAGCTCCCCTACCCTACTCTTTGTTATGGTAATGTGATGTGTGAGCTACTGTGTCCAAGTAATTTCCCTTGTAGATCAATAAAGTCTAAGTCTAAAAGGTTTGCAGCCGTCTCTCCAAAGTACTATTTTATTATTTTTGCTCTTATAGTTGTGAAACATCTGACAACACCCAATAAACAACTTCATTTGCATTTCCTCCACCTCAGATTTCGTGCATGTTGGCAACAAAAGCTCAGTTTTGCATTTTCATTCCCTCATAGAAGCAAAGATGTGCTGTGTCTTCTTTAGCGCTTCTGAGAAACTGCATCTGGTTTTTGCTCCACTTTTATTGTTCGGAGTGTCTATGCACTCTGGGTGTTAACAGTGAAATGGACATGATTCTTCTATTTACACGCATCAAGGAAAAAAGGTAATGTGACGCGTCTTGCCTGCGTCATTTTCTGTGAAAAGTGCGAGAAGCTGGATTTGAGAATCCGACCAGACCTTCTCTGATCAAAGTTAACTAATTTAACAAAAGGTAAGTCAAAGTGGCTACAAAATATATTTGCAGTGCCTGTCCGACCATTACTATTTGTGTAATTAAGTTTAAAGCGTCACAGCAGGGGTCGGCAACCTTTACCACTCAAAGAGCCGTTTGGAGCCGTTTCACACAGTAAAGAAAACACTGGGAGCCACAAAACCCTTTTGAAATTTAAAATGAAATAACACTGCATATAACGGCTTTTTGCCTTTGTGCCATAGAATTACATTTTGAAAATGAATGAACTAAAATAAAATACATTTTAATTAAATACACTGGTCCCTCGCTATATCGTGGTTCACTTTTCGTGGTCTCGCTGTTTCACAGATTTTTTTAATTCCATTTTTTTAATAGTGTATCAACGCGCATTTCTGCGTCCTGATTGGCTAAAGGACTGTAGACCTTTGCTGATTCGTCATTCTCCTCCGTGTCTCCTGTACAGAATGTGTTCAGTTTGTCAGATTTATATAAATGTTGTATCGCAGTGTGAATCTGAAGTGCTGTATGTTTGCAAGTTTTCTCCCCGACAAAACCCGCCACAGCGAAGCGGCGCCAGGACGAAGAGGCTCGGTCATAAGAACTGTGAAATACACACCAAATACACTTTGGTTTCATTCTATAATACTGTGCTTTTTTGTTGAAAATCTACGAGTTTAAACAAGAGAGAAATGTGAGAAAACGTTAATTCCAGTGTGAGAAAAGTGTAGAATGTGTGTGGTGAGACGTTTACAGCCTTAAAACATGAAGAATAATTGTAAAATATAAAGCTGACGACTTCGCAGATTTCGCTTGTCGTGGGTTATTTTTAGAACGTAACCCCCGTGATAAACGAGGGACCGCTGTACTGAGCCGCATCAGAGGGATCAAAGAGCCGCAGGTTGCCGACCCCTGCATCACAGCATCATGGGCAGTTTATTTAGTGTGTGTTAGCGGTTAATAGTTAATCTATTTGTCAGTCTGTTGGAATCAAGTAAGATAATGGTAACATTACTAGTGTCCCATATTTATTAAGCTGTTTGGCTTGATAAATGAGGCCCTCAGGACACTTAACACAAACCCTCACTAAAGCTGTTGAAACTATGTAGTAGTAGTAGTAGTAATAGTAGTAGTAGTATACCTCATCCTAAACCTTGCAATCATTGGATACATTTACAGTGGTACCTCACCTTACGAAAGACCCAACAAACAAAAATTCCAAGTTACGAAACGCCTTCACGTTAAATTTTGGTCTCTAGATACGAAATGCGAAATCTCAAAAATTCAATGCGCGCGCAGCCACACACATTTTCTCAGACTGGATTTAAATTTTTCTCACATTTGTCTCTTGTTTAAACACTCAAACATTCATAGATTTTCACCAAAATGTATTAATAGTGAAGTGTGGGGGGAAGGGGGAGGGCGGACACGTGTGATATGACCCGGCGCGGGGCTGCGAGCACGAGACCCGTGCTCAAACCGTGCCTCCTCAAAACCAGGTCTAAACCAGGTCTAAACCAGGATTAAACCAGGATTAAACCAGGATTAAACCACCTCTTGCCTGGGTTCGTTCATGCGCTCGGACTGCGTGTGGTCCCGAGGGGAGGCACATCCCCTCCCCTCCTCGCTGCTCGCCTCAGCCGTGACTCGTGAGGTACACCGGCAGAGCTAGCACGAAACCAGGAAATAGACCCACACACGGCGCTTTAATCCACCTGGTCTAGTCCTGGTTTAGTCCTGGTCCAGTCCAGCTATAAACCTTGTTTAGACCTGGTTTAGTCGACGTTTAGTCCTGGGTCTCTTAACCAATCAGGACGCAGAACACAGTGTTACACTACAAAAAAAAAAAACTTGGAACGGGGTCTTGGAACGAATCAGGCTTTTTCCATTGAAATAGCTACTCAACTTAAGAAAAATTCACGTTACAAAACCACTTCTGGAACGAATTAATTTCGTAAGGTGAGGTACCACTGTATTTGTATTTTTTTTTTTTTTTTTTTTTCCCTGGCAGCACGGTGGCTGAGTGGCTAGCACTCATGCTTCACAGCAAGAAGGTTCGGGTTGCCCGGGCCTTTCTGTGTGGAGACTGCATGTTCTCCCCGTGTTTGGGTGGGTTTCCTCCGGGTACTCCGGTTTCCCCCACCAACCTAAACATGCGCCATAGGTAAAATCCTCCAGCTTAGGGCCTGACCAAAGCATAAATAACAAAACAAAATCATGGGGATGGTCCCCGGGTCAAATATAGAAACAACTTCTCCTGTGCGAGATCAATAAAGGTCAATCTTCTAATCCTTGACCACTGTAAGGCGCTTTGTGCTACAATTTTGTATGAAAAGCGCCTTATAAATGTTTGATTGATTAATATTTTGTACATTGTGTAACTAAATCATTTCTGTTTTGTGGTAGAAAATGAAAAGGAAGTACAAGATATTAAAGGTGAACTATGTAACTTTTCTGGTGGTTCTTGTTGCCATGGAGATGTTACCGCTTTCCTTGGAATGTTTCACAGAATGGCAGTAAACGCATCTACCTCCATGGAAAAAAGAAGGTGGAAAAAAAAACAGTCCAAGTTACAGGGCAGATCTGTGGAGATATTTTCAGATGACTTTAATGCTATATTACGGAACTTTTTTTAAAGCATTTTTATTATAGGTTCCAAGATTTTTTATTCACTTACACAATAACTGAAAACTGAATGAATGGAACTGGATCCACAACTGCAATTTCCTCATGTGGGCTGAGGTCTGTAAGCCATTATGATCTCGCATTTGTCAGGGCGCAGAGGAGCAGAGAGGTGCATGCTGGGTCTTGTAGTGCGCGGCTTATTTGAAGAGGTGGTGCCAGGTGGTCGGGAACAGCTGGTTTCCCATGATGCCGCGCTACAGTCAGGAGTGTCACGATCCACTTCCTCCATCTGCCCTTCAGTCTGTCCAGCAATTGGGTTTTTCATTCTCTTCTCCCAAACGTTATTCAAACTATTTATTTTCTCCACAAGAAGCGTCTCCGAACCACCTCTTGTCCTTGTTTGGTCTTTGTCCCATAGCGAGAAAGTTTATTTGCAAGGCCGATAAGAGCAAATGTGATTTTCTGCAAAAATATAGTGAAGGATTACAGGAATTGTTGCTTTGTTTCTTTTCAAAGTTGACAACAGGGATGAAAGTGGCCAAACATGAAAAAAGCGGAAAGTCGTCTTCGCCCCCCCCCCCCCCCCCAGCTGGAAAATTTTAAATTTCTGAAATTTGGATTTCTATATGCTATATGTTAGCAATACAGTAAAACTGTACATAAAAGTAAAAAAAAAACACATTTTATTAACAGGTAGGCCTACTAGTAGTATATATTGGATTTGTTTTTGCTTTGCACTTCGTCTAATCAGAGGCATTGAGGAGGAGCTTATGCGCTGAAAGGCGCAGGTGAAAAAGCGAGGAGCGACGCGTTAAGTGAGGCACGGGCAGGTAGGATGAGGTATATAGGATGTTTTATAAAGTTTAACCTGTGTACACGCAATGGTACAGGCTGTTATGAAAGAGCTGCGCTCGCTCACTCACTCGCTCGGTCTGCGGCTCCAGACACGGGCTCGCGCGGCCCGCAGTTTAATACAAAGTTTAATACGAGATACACGTACTTTTGTTCTGAATACGGGACGATTCTGTTTTTCAAGGGACTGTTGGCGACCCTAAACACAACTATACATATATATATATATATATACACCCAAAATCTTTCTCAACCAATTTGCACAGATATTTAAAAAAAAAAAAAAAAAATTAACCCACAGCTGGAAAAAAAAGCGGAGATCCGCTAAAAAACGGAACTCTTTCATCCCTGTGACAAGGTCTCATGTGGATTTGATGTTCGGGTCCACCTTGATTTCAGAAATTGTTACAGCCAAAAAGACACACAGAGAAAAATAGTCACAGTCAATGTTGAAGTAGAATGAAGCAGTTTAAATGAGGCTAAAAGCAATAGCAGAAACAGTAGGTTCAAATGTGAGTGGTGGAATGTCACATGACGTAAAAGTAAAGTGGATAGTTTTTATATTTACTTTACTACATTTAAAGGGACAGTGTGTAAGATTATTGATACCAAGCTTGTGGTGAAATACAGAGTTTGACCTGTGCAAGGCCTTCTAAGGTAAGCTAAGTGACAAACCTCATTTTGTGCTTTTCCGTATAAAAGCCCCATGTGCTCGGGGAGTGATTGTTGTGCAGGGAAATGAATTGCATAGTCAAAAAGATGGTTTCGGACCAAAGTTGTTGATGTCACAGCCTTGTTGGGACATGGTGGTCGTCCACCAACCATCCATCTGGATCATCCAGGGTTGCACGGCACTCATCAGTGAAAATGAGTCTTCATGTTTCTGCTTGTGAGCTTTGTTTAAGGGTGGCCCAATAGAAGGTTTATGCATAAGTGCAAGCCTTTGACAGACCCGGGCAAACTCTTCCACAAAGGGCCAATGTGGCTGCAGGGTTTTGCTCCAACCAACCAAGAGCTTCAACTGTCTGAAGACTGAGATCAGTTGATTAAATGAGTCAAGTCTGGTGTGCTGCTGCTTGGGTGGAAAGAAAACCTGCAGCCACACCGGCCCTTTGTGCCCAGGTCTGGAGGATCCTACACCTTGATGTTTACAGGACTCCAGAGGCACCTGCAGCTTCAAATACCTGTTTGCTGCTTTGTAATGGATCTTTAGCAGCTGCTCTCTTAATCCAATGTATTTGTCTGGCAGAAACCTTCCTCATTGTGCCTTTATCTGCATGAATCTGTGTGTGACTCTGAATCAGCTAGTACGATGATCACGCTTAAGTTTTCATGAAATATCTAAGGTTTTCATACCTTGTCCAAACTATTTCATGCTTTTTGGCACTAGAGAGATCCTTTTTCTTTCCCATATTGCTGCTTCATAATGTGGAACGTCCTTCTTTTGTTTTTCCTTTCATTGGAAGTACCTGTCAAACTCATTGGCACAAGTGTGTGAGATGATTTCACATAAGACCATTTATGAGTTTCACTGGGAAACTAAACATTTTACCTTTATGACACTTAAACACAATTTGCATAATAATTTGGAATGTGGTGTATACTCCTACATTTTTCAACAAAACTGAAAGGTATTTTTTATGATCATGTCAGGCCTGCTGAAAAGGCCGAGGGTTTATTTTTTAAATATTCATAGTTTGAGCAAACAAAAATATACAAATAAAAATAGCTGCCTGAAATACTTTTACTTTTTCATTTTATTTGTACTAAAATGACTACACAGTGCTGCCAAAAATGTGAATCATCAATTCAGAAAATTAAAGTTAAGAAGGAAGTAAGATAAGATAAGATAAGATAAAACTTTATTGATCTCACACAGGACAAATTTACTTGTCACAGTAGTTCCAGGTAGGGACAGTGTAACCCGCATTCAATACGAGATGTCCTGTTCTGCTCCCTGAACTTTCCAGTTCCTTTAAAGGTCCCATGGCATGAAATTTTCATTTTCTGAGGTTTTTGAACGTTAATGTGAGCTCCCCTACCCTGTTTAGGCCCCCTTCCCCCCATGGTTAAAAGTTGCTAAATGTCTAAACTGAGCATTTGCGATCCTTTTCTGTGTTACAAAAAATCGGAGCTCAAACGGGCGATTTTGAACAAGGAAACTTATTGACGTCAGATCGAAAAAAGAAATGCAAATGCAGTTCCACCCCCGTCTGTCTGTACTCAGCGTCTCTGTAAATCACACGACTGCGAATGCGCTAGGCAATGCGAAATGCATCTTTTTATTTGCCTGGAGGCACGTCCGAGTGTTTCTAGGCTCGGAAGTCCTTTATCTGAGCCTCTGGACCTTTGAACAGCAGTGATTTAATTTTATTTTCTGTGGAAATGTGTTTATTTTTCAATGGAACGCTTCAAATCTCTCCCCCCGTGCAAAAACAAGGAAATGGATCAGCTGAGAGCTCAGAGCCGAGAGCGGAGAGTTTGGCCACGCCCCCACCCTCTACTATAGGCCAGCTCTTTTCTCCTCATTTGCATTCAAGCAACAACGCCCATAATGGAGTGTTTGAGAGAGATATTTATGACTCTTTCTCATCTTATCTCTGTTTCTCATGCACTGAGTGTTGATTTTGAAGAAGGATTCATTTACAGTATTAGGGAACCATTAAGGAGCCATATAAAAGCATCAAGAAGTACCATGTCATGGGATCTTTAAGTTCACGAGTTTTATTTCCCTCTCGCTGTGGCATGGTCTGTCAGCAAACTTCAACCAAAGTACCCGAACTCTCTAAAACTATGCATTTTACTCAGCAAGGTCAGCTTTTTGCCGAGATATACAGGTATACGTAACTATCACAGAAAATTACAACCGTGTAAAGTGGCGCTAAAATGTTTTATTGAGCAAAGTCGCCAACTGCTCCTTTCAAATCCCCCATAGCGCCTCCGTACATGTTTACCAGTCGGACCGTGCTCAGAGTGTAGATAGAAAGAAAGAAAGAAAGAAAGAAAGAAAGAAAGCTATGCCTTTATTAGTCCCACAGTGGGGAAATTCAAGTTCTGCATTTAACCCATCCTGTTATCAGGAGCAGTGAGCAGCACACGCCCGGGGACCATCTCCATGATCTTCTTGCTTCGGCTTGGTCAGGACCTAAGCTGGAGTACCTATGATGCATGTTTTGGGTTGGTGGGGGAAACCGGAGTGCTTGGAGGAAACCCACCCAGACACGAGGAGAACATGCAAACTCCACACAGAAAGGCTCGGGTGACCCGGGGATCGAACCCGGAACCTTCTTGCTGTGAAGCATGAGTGCTACCCACTCAGCCACCGTGCCGTGTAGCTTTAGCCCGTGGAAATCAAGCTAAATACTTTTACAGTATTTATATTTGTTATTGTAAACAAGCCGAGTTGCAGGCAATACTTTGATTTAACAGAGTTAAATACATAGGACTGCCCTTCATAATTGCTGTCTAGTTTGAACACTTATTTTTCTCTGTCCTTGCTGGAAGGCGGCTGCTTGTTTTCTCGCTCCCTTATCTACTGCTCTGTGTCTGTGTGCCTTTCTCTCATCTTTGTCCATATTTCTCCTGTTGGAGTAGATTTTCAAATTCTAAATTATGGAATTGATAAGCTGGTCCCTCAACGCAATTGGCTTTTTTTTTCACGAAGAAATGTGGGTTCGGGAGAGCCGACTAGAACTATTTACTATTCTACTATTTTATTTATGTTTTCTGATCCATCGCAGAATTGGAATGCCTGCAGCAGAGAAAGACCCCGAGCTGTCGGCTGTCATTTTACACCACAGTGGAGCCGTTGAAGACCAGGGAAGGTCTAAATCAGAAGGAGACACAGATTGAACTGTACCATCTCCAATCTGTGGATATTCCCCTGACGCTCGGATACCATCACGAATATGTTTGTAGAACTGTGCAAAACAAGCGGCTCAGTCCAGGAGGGAGGACTGGGAGTCACACGGCCCTGCTTGGTCATATGAAGTTGGGGGACTTTGCAGAACCAGGTTTCGGACCAATTGCCCGTTCATCTGAGTTCTAAAGTGTATGGATTATGTGCATTTTTCCCTAATTAATTATTCTTCCGGAATCTCTGCGACAACGGGACCCTTTGTTTTTTTGACTCTGTTCCCTCGGACTCAACAGTCCCAAGGTCACAGCTGTGATAACGGCTCACATGATATCAAAAGAACATAACATAAATTGGCTAGGACACAATGACATGTATTTATAAAAACACTCTGCCCTCTCACGTAGTCTGCTGCCTCAGATTGTCAATAATATATTTCTTTGTTTTCCATCTCGTTCCCCCTCCAAGCAAAAAAGACCTCAATGTTTACTGTTCCACTGTATTACGTCATATGTGTTTGTGACCATTGTGACTGTATCTGCATTTTCTATTCTGTTTATATTCTTGTTCACTGAAGAGAGAGGGGGACATTAGCGCCCCCATGTCGGCTGCTTTAAAGTCCATGGACCCGTCCATTTCCAAGTCTTCTCATTGTTTACAATGACAAAGGCTTCTTCCATTTGCCTGGAAGAATCCATGACTCATCGCTGTACCAGCGGCGAGTCTGGTAATGCTTGGTCCAGAATGCGCTGCTGTTGCGCTTGGACAGACAGCTAAGTGAACCAATCAGAGAACAGTTAACGGACAGCGACGTGAACCAAGCCGGTAGGAAGCAATGCAAAAACATCTTTTTTGAAAAGAAAGGCCTCTAGAGCTGTCAGCTGCTGTGGTTTTAAGGAATCGATGTGTTTTATGTCATTTAAGACCAATTTTACAGCTGAATGGAAGGGACGTTGCGGGCAAAGGCGGGTGCACTGACGTCACCATCTTTGAACGAATCAGAATCGTAGAGTCCGTTGTTAACCGGGGGAGCGAGGGTGGAGCGAGGGTGTCCAAATGGTATCGCGCTGTATAGGAAATACAGAGAGATATCATTTGGCTGGCCAGGTAATTCTTCCATTATTTTGGCTAATACTAAATTGCCTGAGGAGTTTTGTATATTATCAAAACCAGCTGATATGTAGTTACGTGTTTATTTAATTCCAATGTTTGTTGCGCAACACTTATTTATGAACTCTGAGTATTTTGACCAGTGTTTGGAATTAACACTTTATTACAGTTATAATTAAGTGCACTTGTCTTTAATGACCTAATTGAATATTTTGATTGCTATAGTAACTGATTATCGATGCATGATTTATTTAACAAATTCAAATGAACACTTGGATGAATAATTAGTTATATTAATTTTGATTATATTAATTATTCATATCTGTTTAATGGTTAACGCCCTGATTATGTATATTTTTCCCATGTATGGTTACACATTATTTAATTTGATTTAACTTGTTCATATTGTGTTACATTATAATAATAACAATGTTATTTATTTTGAATAAAATACTTATTTGTGTTTTGGCCTTCTAGGTCAGTTTTTTTAATGGATGGAATCCACTTTCACAAATTGCAGCTCAACAAACCCCCAGATGGCGAGCTAAACAACTGTGCGGTAGACAGCTTCTACCGCTTCTTGAACTGTGAATCATAAATTGCGATTCTCGAACTGATGAACACTGATGAACTTCAATAGCAATAAGAAGAAGAAGTGACTTTATTGATCTCACACTGGAGAAATTCTTCTCTGCATTTTAACCCATCCTATATATATATATACATATATTAGGAGCAGTGGGCAGCACACACATTAGGGCGCCCGGGGACCATCTCCATGATCTTCTTGCTTCGGTTTGGTCAGGACCTAAGCTGGAGGTACCTATGGTGCATGGTGCAAAGTTCAGTTTTATTGAAGAAGTTAAATGAAACTGAACTTCTTCTTGTAGGCACCAAATCCACCCTAAGTAAGATCAATCATTTCTCCATTCACATCGACGGCTCCTCCATCTCTCCCTCCCCTCAGGTTAAGAGTCTGGGTGTCATCCTCGATAGCACCCTCTCCTTCACCTCTCACATAAACAACATCACCCGCTCTGCCTACTTCCACCTCCGCAACATACATCGTCTCCAGCCCTCCCTTACTCCTCAGTCCACTGCTGTACTTATACACAGCCTCGTCACTTCCCGCCTGGATTATTGCAACTCTCTCCTGTTTGGTCTCCCGCAAAAAACTCTCCATAAACTTCAACTGGTTCAGAATTCAGCCGCTCGCATTGTCACACATACACCCTCCATCAACCACATCACACCCATTCTACAACTGCTCCACTGGCTCCCCATCACACACCGCATTCAATACAAAATCCTGCTCCACACATTCAAAGTCATCCACAACCTCGCACCTCCATATCTCACAGACCTCCTCCATATCTCCACACCTGCTCGCTCTCTGCGCTCCTCCTCCTCTCTCCAGCTCTCTGTCCCCTCTGCCCGTCTGGTCACTATGGGGAACAGGGCGTTCAGCTCTGGAACTCTCTCCCTCCTGACCTCCGCAACACCGACACACTCCCAAACTTCAAGACCAAACTCAAAACTCATCTGTTCGAACTGGCCTTTTCACTTCAACCATAACTGCACTGTCCTTTTAAATGTTTTAATGTTTTACTGTTTTTAAAAGTTTTATTGTTTAAATGTTTAACTGTTTGTTTTTAACTGTTTGTATATTACACTTGTTGTAAGGCGACCTTGAGTGTCCAGAAAGGCGCCTAATAAATAAAAATGTATTATTATTATTATTAACTATTGTGGCGAAACCCTGTTATTTTTGTTTAACAGACTCAACTTATTTTCCCCCCAGCAAAATTGGAACTTGAACTTTTTTGGTTATATTTAATTTGTCAAGTTTTAAATAGCACTATTAATTGTCTCTCATTCAAATATACATATATAATAACTACAGTCCTGTTGTACATTCTTCAATCACACCTTGGGCTCCTTCAGGAACCACTCTTCTGTTTCCGCTAATATTCGTAGCTGCTGCCGAGCCTTAAATTAGCGTACGTACAGAGCAAAGGGCATATATCGGTGCCGGTGAAAACGGTCTGATCTGCAAAATGATGTCTTGAAAATAACCGATGAAACATTACTCAAACATATAGGTCTGATTCCCACGATATGATTTCCATGTCAACAAAATGAACCATGGGCGTGGGGGGGGGCGTGGTTTTGGGTAAACAACACAAGCATGCTGCTGTATCACACGTCGTAATGGATCTAACACGTGTTTTGGACTAAATTGTTTTACTGGACTTTATTCGCTGGATCCTTACGGACAGATTGAGACCAAGTTTATGGTGAAATACAGAGTTTGACCTGTCCAGAGCCTTCAAAGGTAAGCTAAGTAACAAACCTTGTTTTGTGCTTTTCCGTATAAAAGCCCCATGTGCTCGGGGAGTGATTGTTGTGCCGGGAAATGAATTGCATAGTCAAAAAGAGGAGACTGTAAGGTTTCATTTGATGTGTAGATTGTCATGGTACACGATCGGGAATGTGTGTTTTCATGCGAAAAGAAAAAAAAACACAGTGAACGGGAGACCGCGTTTTATTAATACGTTTTTGTCGGCCGGGTACGCGCGCGCGGGTACGCGAGCTGTCCACTACGGCGTGTCCGGGTGACCCTCGAGGTTTGCCATAGCTAAAACAGGAAGTGCCATAGCCACTATCCGCCTATGCGCCACGAATCCTACACACTGGACCTTTAAAACGTTGCTCTATCCACTGTTCAAGCTTGAGTACGTGTTATTTTCACACATTCACCTTAACACAACTCCCTGTACAATAAGTACAGACCCACCATAAGTAACAGTACAGCAGAGTGTGTGGATGTTATTTGTGCAGAAGCTTCAGTGCCTTATCTTCACCTCAGGCTACATCATAAGCACTCCTCCCTCAAAGGCAGTGTCCTCGCCGGTGTAAAGTGCATGTAGTCCACCGGCCATTACAGCTCCGAACCCAATCACCACTAAAACATTCTCCTTGCCCTCCGGCCCTCCTCCCTCTCCTCTCAGAACTAAATGTATGTGGTCAGAGCTGGAGGAGTGCATCTGTCTAGCCTGAACATTTGGTATCCAGCGGAGACGGAGATGGGTTCAGCTGCTGGGAAGGTAATCTATAAAGTTCAACTAAATATAAGCATACAGGTGTTACAAAGTCTTCAGAACTGAAATTGTACAAGTTTAAAATGTGTTGTTTAACACTGCGTATTTAGGCTGAGTTCTGCTCTCTAACAGAAAACACTGTTCCACCTTGTGATGTCATGTGGTAATACACGTGCTCCACTGTGTTTTAAAATGTAGATAACAAATAATACTATGGCAAATCTTGTAATATCAGTCCACTACTGCAGTGTTTCCCAACCAGGGGTACGCGAGCACACTGCAGAGGGTACTCAGCAGTGTCGCTGGGAGATTTTCTGGAATTTTTTAATTCTAATTTGAGTAAATTTGAGTTAAAGGTCCCATGGCATGAAATTTTCACTTTCTGAGGTTTTTGAACGTTAATGTGAGCTCCCCTACCCTGTTAAAAGTTGCGAAATGTCTAAACTGAGCATTTGCGATCCTTTTCTGCGTTAGAAAAAAATCAGAGCTCAAACGGGCGATTTGGAACATGGAAACTTATTGACGTCAGATCGAAAAAAGAAATGCAAATACAGTTCCACCCCCGTCTGTCTGTACTCAGCGTCTCTGTAAATCACGCCCAGAGAGTTTGGACTGCGGAGGAGCTACGCAATGCGAAATACATTTTTTTATTTGCCTGGAGGAACTTGCGAGTGTTTCTAGGCTCGGAAGTCCTTTATCTGAGCCTGTGGATATCTGAAACAGCAGTGGTTTAATTTTATTTTCTGTGGAAATGTGTTTATTTTTCAATGGAACGCTTCTCATCTCTCCCCCCGTGCAAAAACACGGAAGTGGGTCGCGGAGCGGAGAGCTTGGCCACGCCCCCACCCGCTACTATAGGCCATCTCTGTCCTCCTCATTTGCATTCAAGCAACAACGCCCATAATGGAGTGTTCCAGAGTGACATTTATGACTCTTTCTCATCTTATCTCTCTTTCTCATGCACTGAGTGTTGATTTTGAAGAAGGATTCATTTACAGTATTAGGGAACCATTAAGGAGCCATATAAAAGCATCAAGAAGTACCATGTCATGGGACCTTTAAAGAAAAGAGAGAAGATGCCTCAGAATTGAATTTTCAAATTAAGGAGATGAAATAAAATTATTTTCATTTAATAATCTGTTGTATCATGTTCTACTTTTGGAGAATTATCAACACGTATGAGTGAGGGGGTACTCGAGGTATGGCAAAAAGGCTCAGGAGGTACACAAAAAAGGTTGGGAAACACCGCACTACTGCATCGATTTCTCTTCTATAAAGAATTTTACTTTGGTATAGACTCCATTCCAGCTTGAACTGACCAAAAAATGTATCCGTGTGCAGATAAACTATAACCCCAGGCTCAGACGTCCAGTGCAGTGCTGGTGGTGCCAGTGGAGGTACCGCAACGGTCTGAAATAATTCAGTTGGATTCTATTTTTCCCTTCATAAATGGAGTTATCATATGAACACGTGGTCTTTGTGCAGCCTGTGCGAGGCATAATATTTTCAAAAATTGTTAGAAAGCAAAATCCAAATTAACTGCGTGAACACAAGCAATTCTAAAGCTAATCCAGTGGGAACAATACAAAAACTAGCTGGCTTATTATTCAGTTTTTATTCAGTTCTTAGCCTTACAACTCAGAACAAATCCTGCCTGCAGCACAAGTTCAATGGAACAGGTAAAGGTTAGTTATTCTCCTCTTTAATTAGTCACGGAAAATAAAATCCTGCAGGCCATTGTAAGAGCTCAGGCAATATTTCCATTTGAGAAGATTAACCCAGGTCACCAATTCATCTTTCGGAAAAACAAGTTAAAACCAACTAATTTCAGTCATGATGTTTATATATACTCTGTGGATTTAAAGGTCGTGCCATTTAACCTTGTATGGATCACTGCTCTATTTTTCTTAGGCGTTCCACAAAGACTACGCTTCACTATGTATTCTGCTGGTCACGGAGGCTAACTTAATGTCAAAAAACGCAAAAACTGTGCAAATATGAATTACAAGTGTGATAGCAGCAGTTAAGTTTATCTCACTTCTGCTAAAGGATGCGATATTAGTGTAAAATGAGACCGGCCAGTGCAAAAATCAGTTCATTAGATCATATTAAGGTGCTTGGAGTAGAGCCACCTCTCCAATTTGACAATATTGAATATGTTTTGATGAGCTCACCTGAAGCAGTCACCTGTCCCTCTCACAGACAGTGGTATACAGTGGTACCTCACCTTACGAAATTAATTCGTTCCAGAAGTGGTTTCGTAAGTTGAGTAGCTATTTCAATGGAAAAAGCCTGATTCGTTCCAAGGCCCCGATCCAAGTTTTTTTTTAATAGTGTAACTTTTTTTATAGTGTAACATTGTGTTCTGCGTAGAGACTGTAGACCCAGGACTAAACATGGACTATACCAGGTCTAAACCTGGACTAAACCTGGACTAGACCAGGTGGATTAAAGCGCCACGTGCGGGTCTATTTCCTGGTTTCGTTTCGAGTCACGGCTGAGGCGAGCAGCGAGGGGGACCGCACGCAGTCTGAGCGCATGAACGAGACCCGTGCTCAAACCGTGCCTCCTCTAGACCTCCTCTAGACCTGGTCTAGACCACCGCAGCTCTTGCATGCGTTCGTTCATGCGCTCAGACTGCGTGCGGTCCACCTCGCTGCTCGCCTCAGCCGTGACTCGAAACGATACCAGGAAATAGACCCGCGCGCGGCGCTTTAATCCACCTGGACTAGACCTGGACTAGACCAGGTCTAGTCCAGGTGCAGTCCTGGTTTAGTCCAGGTCTAGACCTGCTGGCAGCCCCGCGCCGGGTCATGCTGCGCTATCACACGTGTCCGCGCAGTTTTCTCCCCCCTCCCCCTTCACTATTTCACTATTCACTTCACTATTAATAATTTTGTTGAAAATCTATGAAAGTTTGAGTGTTTAAACGAGAGACAAATGTGAGAAAAGTTTAAATTCAGTCTGAGAAAAGCGTATAATGTGTGTGGCTGAGCGCGCATTACAGTGAACCCTCGTTTATCGCGGGGGTTAGGTTCCAGAAATAGCCCGCAATCAGTGAAATCCGCGAAGTAGGACAATTTTATATTTTACAATTATTCTACATGTTTTAAGGCTGAAAACGCTTCACCAGACACATTATACACCTTTCTGAGACTGGTATTAACATTTTCTCACATTTTTCTCTTGTTTAAACACTCAAACCTTTGTAGATCTTCATCAAAATATATTAATAGTGAGGGGGGGGGGGCACGTGACACGCGGACACGTGCGCGCGGACACGTGCGCGCGGACACGTGTGTTTGTTTTGGTACCACATATCCATGCCATGTGCGAAAGTCGAGTGGAAAGCGACCTGGATATAATTTTGGGCAAGACTCAAGCCAATGCTAACAGTGCCAAACCGCTAACAGACGCCTCTGAGCACCAGCCCTCACCACAAGACCAGGTAAGACCAACCTGCGCTCACAAGAGTTGGTTGCATTTCACCCCGGCTCCAAAGTCAGTCCGCCCCGGAGTTTGGGGCATGGCTATCAATGCGTCGCCAATACTCCACAGCTCTCTAGGACGGGGTCGGGTTCGTGATGGGGAAGACCCACTGTCTCCTCTCTGCGCGCGAGTGTCCTCTCCCGGCGGCTCCCTCGAATGCGGCTCTCCCCGCTGCGGGCTCCCTCGGCCGCGCGGCGTCCGTCCATGTTGATTCTTGGCTCTTCCATTTGTCCAGCTCGCACTCAGTCTCTTCCATGGCAAGTAAACAAAGGCCACACCTCCTGTCACCCAGGCACTCTCGTGAAGGAAATCAGAGACTCTGTCCCTACCACCCTGCGTCACCATCCCTGGTCTAGACCTGGTTTAGTCCTGGTTTAGACCTGGTTTAGACCTGGTTTAGTCCTGGTTTAGTCCTGGTTTAGACCTGGTTTAGTCCTGTTTTAGACCTGGTTTAGTCCTGGTCTAGTCTCTTAGCTAATCAGGGCGCAGGACACAATGTTATACTGTAAAAAAAAGTTACACTATTTTTAAAAAAAAAAAAAAAAAGGAAAAAAAAATCCGCGAAACAGCGAGGCCGCGAACAGTGAACCGCGATGCAGCGACGGTTCACTGTATTTGAATTTTTGAGATTTCGGGTTTCGTATCTTGAATTTTATCTAGAGACCAAAATTTAACGTGAAGGCGTTTCGTAACTTGAAATTTTCGTTTGTTGGGTCTTTCGTAAGGTGAGGTACCACTGTATATAGGTAGACATAGATGGCCTGCTAGCCTCGTTCCAAATAAACGTGAGCATGGCGACAGTAGCTGAACTGGTAGAGTTTTTGTCCACTGATCCGAAGGTTGTAGGTTTGAATCCCGCTCTCGACGTAAACATCATTGGTTGAGCGATTAGATCCACTAACCCACAGGCTTGCGGGGTGATTTCAGGTCCCACATGGTGTCCTTGGGCAAGACACTTAACTAAGACTACGTTCACACTGCAGGGCTTAATGCTCAATTCAGATTTTTTTGTGAAATCTGATTTTTTTGCGAGGCCGTTCACATTTCCAATTAAATGCGTATTGTATGTGATCTCCAGTGTGAACTTTAAACACCCCAAAAGTGTCCCGCATGCGCCTTGGAGAACACGATGAGGTCACGTGCAGTGAGCGTGCTCAGTGTTTATGGAAGTCGCCTAAAGTTGCTGTCGTACCGGAGCCAGAACATGTACAGCTTATTTGTTTTAAGAAGGAGACGGAGAAAGAAAGACAAGGTTTTTGGCCACGGCGTTTTGTGAGGCAGTGGCAGCAACGTCCGTAGAAATGAACGTGTTGGTGTGGAGTCGCAGACAAGAGTGGTGGGATTGCTCTGTGCTTCGCCGCTTCACTGACACAGAGTTCATATACTATTTTCACATGACGAGAAGAACGTTTGTGTACATTTGTGAGCGCCTACTTGTACCACTCTCACTGGAGGAAACACGCCCAGGTCGGATGAATGCGTTCAGACTGAAAGATCGGATATGTATCGGATTTAGGACCACATATCCAAGTGGCCTGGATTACATTTGAAAAAATTGGATCTGGGTCGTTCAGACTGTCATTAGAAGATCAGATACAGGTCACATAGAGGCAGAAAAATCGGATTTGGGTCACTTCAGGCTGCAGTGTGAACGTAGCCTAATCTTACCGTCAGTGTCTGTGTACATGACTGTGTGAAGGGGTGGATGATTTATTGACGTGTAAGCATTAAATCTGTGTCAGCAAATTATTCTCTAAGCCAACGTGGAATTGTACTCTGAATGTTCTCCAACAGTCATGTCATACAACTTTGATTATTATTGAACTTCGAGATGTTATGACTGTGATGTAGTCAATTTATTCCTGACAGAGCTATATGTACGCGTCATAAACTTAATGATCTGATGTACTTTGGTATAGCCACGTCTCATTTTTAAATGACACGAGTTGAAGTTCAATTAAATTGTCGACTATATAATAATTCAGTGCTTAGACAGAGAGCGGTGGGGAAGAGATCATCTGCAATCGTATGACCTGTACCTGCTGAGCTGAAAATAAAGTGCCTGGATGTGAAAGTGCTTTCGTCTCCTGGTCCTTGATGACATCGCCTTCTGAGTAAACTGACAGATGCAAAGCGCTTTGAGTGTCTTGAAGATGTAAAAGTGCTATATAAAAATGTGATCATTACCATCGAGGTCGGGTTCTAATGGACTTCTATTAGCCTCTCTTTCTCCAACCGATGCCGTCAGGCTCATAATTTCTGACCTTAAAATGTCGGAAAAGCATTAGTGACCTCACATTCCCATAGTCCACTTTTATGTACGCTATATGAGCCCTTCTGCTTGTCCTGCACAGCGCTTTAGGCCCCTGTTCGTCCGTCCCACTTTTTAGTTTATGTCCCACTTTTTCAATGATGACGCGTATATATTGTCTAAAAAGTGAGATTCACATAGAAACTTTTACCTCAGCGGTAGCAGTGATGCTAAGTTAAGTGTTGTTTCAATCTCTGTAACAGTAAAACTCCACTTTGCCCCCAGAAAGTTGTGAAACATGCTTTTCATTTCATTCATATTAGGAAATTATCAAAATAAAAAATGAAAAAACCTTAAAAGACCACATGCTATTGTCCATTCTTAACTCACTTGAGGGTACAGTACTGTACATAATGTAAGGGACTTTTTTTTGTGGCAATTTAAAGCCAGGTTTTTTGTATTTTAGCTAAACAAATGACAATATAACCCACCCTTTACTGCTGCGAGTATCAAATAGGTCAAAATAAGGACACAAATCGATAGTTTTTGTATAAATCTGCTGTCCCAGGTTTAAAAAAAAAAGACATCTGTTTACCTAATATATGAAGAATGGGTTTGGACAGCAGCTAACAGAAAACAAAGTTGACAAGCTGGAAGAGGCTCTCCACTAGGCAAAGTTAGTCAGGTTTGTGGAGATGCAAGCCCGCTTAGTTAGGACCATAAAGAAGTGGACTAAGCAAGTGTGACGTCACCCAAAAGCCGTTTCCCAATTCAGCGAGTGCACGGTTTGGAGGGTGCTTGGAGGGGGAGGTGCGTCATATCCGGCGCGACAACTGCTGTTCCATTTCATTTTTGTCCCATACACAGTTAAGACGCGGCCCGAACAGCGCAGTCGTTTCCATGGAAATCGGGGCGTGGACCAAGCGTGCAAACATGCACGCTTCGCACACTTAAAAGCCCCAGCATGCACAGCGCGGCAGGATATATGACTACAAAGATGGACTCGCCAGCAACATCGCCATGTGACAGTTGCGACTTCACTATAAAATGTGTGTACTGGTTCACCTCACCTACAACTATGCTACATGAAACTCTTCATAAACTACGCTAAACATGTGTGACGGTAGCCGTAACGGCATAGATCACGGCACCTGTATTACCGTTCACATGCTTTTCTCCTCACACTTCTATATTTCCTTTGCTGTTGTAATGCTGGATATTCTACAGTATCGCCATGTCCCAATTCCAAGTATTACTGGTCGCAGTAGAATAATATTTTTGTCTTTAGGGAACAAGGAGCAGACCACCCGGCTCATTGAGCTGAGGCGGGACCTGTTCCATTTCGCAGACGCCCATGCGGTCCACGGACTGCACTCAGGGCTGAGCGAGTATGCACCGCCTCGACTGCAGGCTGAGACCACGCTCCAAACCGTGCACTTGCTGAATTGGGAAACGTTTACAGTGGCAAATAATTAGGAATATGAATTTATTAACGGACCAAACAAAAGCGAAATAAAAACATCCGGATCGTGTGAGGGGGTTAATATGAACATTTGAAGACCAAAATGATGAGGCTCACTGCAGCAGTTACAGCGAGTCTGGTGCTTTAAAACACCTTTAGAACTGAGAAGTGGTCCTTGGGGATTCGAACATCACCTGTCCATTATGGCGGGTCGCCAGGTACTAAGTAAAGGTCATCTTTGGTCTTCACTTCCATCCATCACTTTCTCTGGGCTTCTCCTCTTCTGCAATATTCCAATGTAAGTCAATGGGAGCCAGGGTCAGAGGGAGCCGGAGGCGCCCGTATGCCAACTTCCTAGCACGTTAGCCATGTCGAAATATGCAATCTATGGTTAGGACGCATGTATTTTTAACCACAATCACCAAACCTTGCCCATTCTATGCAGCTGAAAACCCACCAACACAAAAAGTACTCTCAAAAGATTCCACCACAACTTACTCATCAGACTAATCGAAACTGAACATCCTCACACTTAAAATTCCGAAGCCAAGACAACAAACTAAACCCAAACGTCTTAAATAATCCATCACGCTGTCTGGTGCTCTAAACCACCTTTAGAGTTGAGAAGTGGTCCTTGGGCATTCGAACATCACCTGTCTATTATGGCAGGGCGGCAGGTACTAAGTAAAGGTCATCTTTGGCCTTCACTTCCATCCATCACTTTCTCTGGGTTTCCCCTTTTCTGCTCCCGTCTCTGTCCTTTCAGCTCCACGTGGGTCTAATCGTCATTTTGGAACATTCTCCATAGAGATAGATTATGTTTTATGCCTGAGGAATACTACAGCCAAATGAACAATTCAGCTCTGGGAAAAAATAAGACCACTGCATTTTTTTCTGAAATCAGCATCTCTACATGTATTACAGCCATTCCATTCCAGCGTCTGTTGAATTCCAACACAAACACAAAGCTGAGCTACATCAGTTCTTGCACCAGGAGTGGAATAAAGTCACCCAAGAACAGTGTGAAAGACTGGGACTAAACCAGGTCTGAACCAGGACTAAAGCAGGTCTGAACCAAAACTAAAGAAGGGATGAACAAAGACTAAACCGGTTTAAAAAGGGAACTAAACCAGGACTAAACTACAATTAAATCATACCTAAACTTGGACTGAACCAAGACTAAACCAGGACTAAACTAGGACCCAAGAACAATGTGAAAGACTTGTGGAGGCCAAGACGCATGAAAGCTGTGATTAAAAATAAGGGTTATTGCACCAAATATTGATTTGTGAACTCTTCTTAAGTGTAAACATTAGTATTATGTTGTTTTAAAATGAATTTGATCTTGTTTCTTTGAATTGCTTGAGGTCTGAAAACCATTTGTCATTTTCTGCAAATAAATAAGATTTTTTATTTAGAATTTGGGGGAAAATGTTGTCAGTAGTTTATTGACTCAAACAAAAATGTTCCTTTTGCCCAAACACAAACCTTTAAGTAGTAAAGTCAGAAAAACTGATAATTTTGCAGTGGTCTTTTTCCAGAGCTGTATTTCCATGGAGACAGGCAGGGAGAAGGTTAGAGTCAGTCAGCCCGCTTACAGTTAAGACAAATGCTTTTCTATATTTTTACGTAATAATGTGCAAAAAATTAAAAATATACAGAATGGTTTTCTATGGAGTAAGAAAGAGGACAAAATAACGTGTATTCACAAGAAATTAATCCACGCGAATGTCGTCATGCATATTTTGGATATACACCCGTCTTTGGTTGTAGTTGAGCATAAAATGATAAAAGAAGAAATTCAATTTGTCAACTGGACAAAGTTTGTTTGGTCGAAAACGTTTCGCCGCTCATCCGAGAGACTTCGTCAGTTCTGGTTAGAGTGCTGGTAAGACACTTGCTTATATCTCGCTGCAGGGAGGAGCTAATTAGCTAACTACTTTCCGAAACTATCTCGCCTATTGGTTTCTGACTTTTGTTTCTCTGTTTCTCCAATAGGCGAGATAGTTTCGGAAAGTGGTTACCAGCACTCTAACCAGAACTGACGAAGCCTCTCGGATGAGCGGTGAAACGTTTTCGACCAAACAAATTTTGTCCAGTTGACAAATTGAATTTCTTCTTTTATCATGGATTCTACCTGGACGACTGAGGGACTCTTCACGCATCTTGAGCATAAAATAAATATTTGCAAACTCTAAAATGAGGTGTTGTGTGTTTGATATTTGTCAGAATACAAATCTAAAAGTTACGACATCGAAAAGTTACGAGTACCGTCTTAAGTACGAATACGAATTTCTCAGATGGAATAAAGTGGACAAAAATACGTCATTTTAGAGTTTGCAAATATTTATTTTATGCTCAACTACAACCAAAGACGCGTGTATATCCAAAATATGCATGATGACACGTTATTCGCGTGGATTAATTTTATTCGCGTGGATTAATTTCTTGTGAATACATGTTATTTTGTCCTCTTTCTTACTCCATAGTTTTCATATTAGTCTACTTTTAACCACAAACTTGAGAAGTGGGCCATGGGCATCCGAAGTCCATGTCCATTATGGCAGGTCGCCAGGTAGTAAGTAAAGGTCATCTTTGGCCTCCGTCCATTGCTCTCCCTGGGCTTCCCTTCTTCGACTCCTGTCTTCTGTCCTATCGTCGTGGTGGTGGTCCAATTGTTGCAGTAGGAGGACACGTCAATGTTATCGGCACGGTCCAGATGGGAGGCGGGAGGGGGACGGGCTTTGGGAGGCTGCCCCGGTGGCTAATTACCTTCAGTTATCGTCATCACGTGGACATTCCCTTTCCACAGCTATTTGCAGCAAAACAAGTCAAAACGTAATAATTAGATGCTTAAAGGGGGGAAGGATGGAAATTAGAACTGAATTAGAGAAAATAGAAGACATGTTGTGATTGTCAATTTAGTCATTAAATATTGCATCTCTTACATGGTTTAACACCTTTTCTTCACTCTCGGGGGCATTTCTTTGACCAGTTTTATGTGGTTAAACTTTCTGATTTTCTTTTGTGGATATGAGATTGTTGTGTGGCATTATTTTCATTAGTGTTGCTATTTAAAGGATAATTAAGGTTTTTTACAATCTGAGCCTTATTTCGGTAATAAAACAAGTTGTTTTACTCACCCATAGCACTTTGGTGTCATTTGGAGCATTTCCGGAGATGTTGTAGATTAGCGATATCCGTTAACGTGAGTTCTCGGGGCACGACGTTGCAGTCACCAAAATAACACAAACTTTAGCACTTTTCAAATCATAGAAGCTCGATGTCTTAGTCTACACTTTCGTTTGAGTCAAAAGTGCCTCTAATCCGAGATTTATCCATAGTTTGGAGTAGATGAGGAGGACAGTGCACATGTGCTCAGTCACAGCTGATTTCGCTCTCAGCTCTCGGGACCCAAACATGAAAGGCAAAGCTGTAAGACGTTTGGACCATCGTGTTTTCAGTACCCACTTCAGTCAGGACCATTTTTTACCAGCAAAGGAAAAGAAAGAAGGCCAGCGGATTCAGCGCACGATTCTGAGAAGTAATGTGAAACCGATGGCTGTTCTCTGCTGCTCCTAAAACTGTCTCCGCTTCATTCTTTCCGTATCCATTCTGTCTCCTCATCCGTATACTCCTCTTCAGTCCTCAGTCCTCCATAAGTCCTCTTCAGTCTCAAAGTCCCAATCTTCTGCCATGTGTCGCTCGCAACAGAAAAGTTCTGACCGTCTTCTTATCTGCAAATCAGCTGTGACTGAGCACATGCGACTGTCCTCCTCATCTACTCCAAACTATGGATAAATATCGGATTAGAGCAGTGCTTCTCAAATAGTGGGGCGGGCCCCCCTGGGGGGGCGTGGCGTGATGCCAGGGGGGACGCGTATGACCCTGCGAAACATGTTTTTTTGCTGTACTGTACTAGAACTAAGTGTAATTGCACATCAACAACAGTAGTTGGCAGTGGCGTTCTCACATGCGATTTACGCACAGTCTCACCATTAACAAAACATCCTCTGTCACAGAAAAAACACGTATATTCCACTGAGTCGTGTCCTTTAGTCCGACAGAAGCTGACGCATCAGTGGCACAAGGAGAGAGCGTTTTTTTTCAGTGCTTTTAGCTTATGCAAATGAGGTGGTTTTAAGTTTCATTTCTGTAAAACGTAAACAAATGTGCGCAAAGCTGCATTAAAAACACATTAATATTTGAGTCCTTAGTGCAGTCTTTGTTGTAAGTTTCTTTTTTTTGTTTATAATGTTAATAAAAGGATACAATGGTGTTCTCATAACAATTTTCTAGACAAATAATACTATTTATAGTCGCGCGCAGGATGGGGGGCGTGAAATATTTTCTTCTTCCTAGGGGGGGCGTCACAGAAAATAATTGAGAAGCACTGGATTAGAGGCACTTTTGACTCAAACGAAAGTGTAGACTAAGACATTGCGCTTCTATGATTTGAAAAGTGCTAAAGTTTGTGTTATTTTGGTGACTGCAACGCCGTGCCCCGAGCACTCAGGTTAACGGATATCGCTAATCTACAACATCTCTGGAAATGCTCCAAATGACACCAAAGTGCTACGGGTGAGTAAAACAACTTGTTTTATTACCGAAGTAACGCTCAGATAAACAAGAACTTTCTTTTAAAATGTGCTCAATTTAGTGGCACGGACATCAACAGACTGGGATGTTATTAGATTTTTTTTTTTTCAGACCAAGAGTTTGTTTTCATACTTGACAGTTTCGACTGCTCTAGCTAGCGGAACCTTCCTCAGAGTGGTCACGTGATGTTGCTGTGACGTGTCCGGTCAGCTGATTTTTATACAGGTTTTGAAGCTGTCGTCCTACCGGTGGAGGCAGGACGACGGCGCCATCTGCAGTCCGACTTCCTCAGGACAGTATCCCAGGAGTGTGAGTAAAAAAGCCCCCTCGTCTGTAGTCCCAGGGGCATGTTTCCATATTTCGACTTTTTTTAATCCAGCGACGATGTTTGTTGTCCTCTGTCCCAATGATGTTCATGTTCATGTCATCCTGCCTCCAAAACCTGTATTGGTGGGTTTCAGATGACATCACAGCATTCTATAGGCCAATGTTATTTAATACAGATGGGGGGATGCTAAAATTAGTAATAGAAATTATCAGGTTCCATATTTGGGGGTTCACCTTTCCAATATTTCAAGTACAATGTAACCCGATGTGGAAAACTGTTTCTTACATACTCCCCATCTGGGAGTATGAAATTCAAGAATCTGAAAACCACAAATAAATCAGCTGACCAGATATGTCACAGCAACATCACGTGACCACTCTGAGGAAGGTTCTGCTAGTGAGCCGTCGAAACTGGTATGAAAACAAACCCTTGACCTGGTGAATAAGATGAATTATCGGAAGACCAAATGAACCTCATTGGACAGACTGGTATTTGATTTTTTACAATTTGTGTACTATGATAATAGTGTTGGCTGCAAATAAATAAACTGCTAAACTGTGGAAGATTATAAACCAAATCAACAACATTTCCATGTAAAAAAGCAGGAGGAGGGTCTCCTTCAGGCCAAATAAGGGACAGGTTTGTGGAGATAAGGACACATGATTTTCAATATTTTTCAATCTAATTATCACAACCAAAGTTTTTTGTTAATTTTTTGTTAATAATAGTATAGGATTTTTTATTCTTTACCATTTTTCTTTAATTATGTACAACCATAAGCAAAACAATGTACTTTTCTATGTTTTTTTTATATGTACATGAGAGGTTTAAGTGTGAAAATGGCACAGCATGGTAACTGTATGAGAGCTAGGTCTCTAGAAGTTCCTTGAACCTCTGCCTACCTCCACTTGAGTAGAACTATATTTGTATTCCTTATATATACATGTTTTTGTACTGACAAATTCAAGTTAAAGTTCATCAGACTGGAGTTGTGGTCACTCAGTGTCTGCCAGCTGGACAGACAGAGCAAAGGTGAACCTTGAATAAACTATAAAGCTAGAAAATTGGTCTGTTGCTTGGTAACTGCTTCTCAGACATATATACAGCTCTTGCAATTATGTATGCTTCAAAACTTTAAAATAAAATTAACTTTTCAACTTACATTAAATAGTATGTTTAAACTCATTCGTTCTCTGCACTCTGGCACTGGTCATTGCCTTAACTACAGTGCATTGATACAGTATGTTCCCTTAACTTGTAAACATCTGCTTACGGCCGATGTCGCCGTACCGCATCCGCCGTGAACATCCGCTTAAAGTGAACAGGCTAATACAGCTAACCTGGGCGCAGTGATACGACTCAAGAGAAAATATGCGAATGCGAATTACGCTGCTGAATTTTTAGCAGACAACTGTTTGTGATGCAAATATATCACTTTTTGGACAAATGTTTTGAGAAGAATAACAAGCTTTATTAAAGGAAAAGTAACGTTTTTTTTTTACAATCTGAGCCTTCTTTCTGCAATAAAACAAGTAGTTTTACTCACCCATAGCAGTTTGGTGTCAATTGGAGCAGTATCGCAGAAGTTATGTTGAGCCGTTCTGTTCTACTAATGATCCCGTATCCGTTAGCGTGAGTGCTCAGGGCACTGCTTTGCGGTGTCCAAATAACACAAACTTTAGCACTTTTCAAATCACAGAAGATCGCTGTGTCAGGGTAGACTTTTAGTAGATTCCAAAACAGCCTGAAACGCGATATCGCAACAGAAAAGTAAAGTTCAGAGCGGTGTTAGCTTCTTTCGGACTAGCGGTGTTTACAAAACAGCTGAGTTCACGGATGGGCACTGTCCTCTCTGATGACGTCATCAAATGAAACTATAGCTGCATATCGGGTTTCAGGCCGTTTTGGAATCTACTAAAAGTCTACGCTGACACAGTGATCTTCTGTGATTTGAAAAGTGCTAAAGTTTGTGTTATTTGGAGACCGCAAAGTAATGCCCCGAGCACTCATGCTAACGGATACGGGATCATTAGTAGAACAGAACGGCTACAACATAAGTTCTACGATACTGCTCCAATTGACACCAAAGTGCTATGGGTGAGTAAAACTACTTGTTTTATTGCCGAAAGAAGGCTCAGATTGTTAAAAAAAAAGTTACTTTTCCTTTAACTGTCCTGGCTAACCTACCGAAACTGCTTTCACGAGCTACGTTACCGGAGGAGAGCCGGGATCACATCACACTGTCATGGGTAAGTCAGTGTTAATCTCTGTTAAAGGGGAAGCCATACAGATTATTAAAAAAAACAAAAAAAACGCCCTTTTAGGGCCTGTTTACACGAGAACGGTTACGGGTAAAAATAACAAAATATTTTATCGAAAGAGCCTTTCGTTTAGACGGTGAGAGCGTTTTGGAGGCTTAAAAACGCCAAAAACTGAAACCGCCCTCCAAAGTGGAAAACTTGAATACGCTCCGCCGTAGTGTTTTCGTCTACACTCCCCAAGATGCAAAACTCTGGTCAAATCTGCTGACGTCATGTACGTGTTTACGTCACATCGGTCCATATATCAGTGTACTTTGTTTGGCAGGACCTTGTTGCGCCTTCGTTGCTTTGTCGTCTAACGTGGTCTGAAGCAACAGTTGAACTTCGTCTGACCACACAATTTTTTTTTGCTACCGGTAGCCATGTTTTGTTTTGATTTTCGCGGCGCAGATGAGAAGGAGGAAGATTCTACGCATGAGCACGAACATTGTGATAATGTATCACAGCGCCACCTAGCCGCCTGGCATGCATACCCAGTCAAATTCCACACACTTTTGAGCCACCGTATGCACGCAGATTTCCTCCCAAAAACGCTCATCTAAACGTATAGTACGTATAATATAAAGGTAACCTAAAGCTGACAAGAGTGAATGTTAGGTACTATACAGGACATCTGTGATCTATCTACATGTTAACCTGTACTGCCATCTCATTATCTCACCATTCCCATCGATAATCATATTTTCTCTAGGGATGCAAAGCACATTCATTTTGCATTAAATTGATGTGACACAGCCAGCAGTAAAAGGAAGAAAAAAATCTATTCATCTCACCTGGTAAGACCCGATTCATTATTTGTGTTTACAACATTTTAAAGGAGAGATGCTCTACAATCACTGTCAGTTATAGCCTATAGTTATGTGGAGGCGGAAATGGCTAGGGACACGATGTCAATACCAAACTGTTTTACTATTACCCCTAATAAAAGGCTTGGCAAATGTAGCTGAAATTCTTTGCAATATGAAAAATATAGTCATAAAATTGCCAAATACTATGTTTTGGGTTTATGCAATGCCACATCTTTTGAGAATTTTTATAACATGTGTCAGCCAAAAAGCAATATATTAAGCATAAAAGTTCACAGCCGCAGATGTCCGTCGGTGGTTTGAAGTGGTTACTTTGCACTGAAAGATCAAATTGCGTTAGAATCAATAGCGTGATTGACAACCAGGGAGTTTTATTAACTGAAACGGCCAGAGAATCAATAACAACTCTCAGATTGTAATTATTCACTTCAGTCTAATTTCCTTTAATATCCATTTTGAGCAGGCTTAGAGCTATCAATACATCACTGTAGAATGTAGATCTAGAATTCCAATCAGGGCTCTGGGATGGCTGCGGCTTTGAAAATCTGTAGTTTAAGAGCCTGTACTTGTTTTTTCCCATGTATTTGAACTAGGGCTGGGAATATTAACGCGTTAAACGCGATTAATCGCGATTAGAGTTATGATCGCGAACAATTTTTTAAATCGCGATCAGAGTTTGCCAGCATTTTCCGTAATTCTACCATCCATATGCAGCTCATTTGGTTGTATTAATTAAACTCATTGTCGGTTAAACGCGCTATTTTGAGTTTGCTAGTATTTTGTTCCTTCTACGCATCCGTAGGCAGCTCGAGCGGGCTTCAATCATTTATTTACAATTTCTCAAAGTAAGCACTATTACTGGTTCATTGTTACTTTTTCCTTTCTCTGCACTTTTTTGAAATAAAAAAAATGGTGAGAAATACTTTGCATTGTGAGTTTAACTTTAGATTCGAACGGTCTTACTGCAAGATATCAATTTTAAACATGCAAAATAAATCACGATTAATCGCGATTAACTATGAAATTTCTGAGATTAGTTGCGATCAAGAAAATTAATCGTTTGACAGCCCTAATTTGAACCAATTTTTTATGTCCCTGGGTTAGTCCTGGTCTGTTCCCGGTCTGGTCCTGGTCTAATCCCGGTCTGGTCCCGGTCTAGTTCCGGTCTGGTCCCAGTCTGGTCCTCATGTCTTAGTCCCGGTCTGGACTTCCTACAGATCCAGTGACTCATGTCTGGGCTCCTCGTGCATCCAGCGGGACTCCCGGAGCCCCCCCGGGTCCCCCCTCTATAACATCTATATAAATGTGTCAAACTGAACACATTCTGTATGTACAGGAGACACGGAGGAGAAGCAGGACGCACAACACAATGTTCATACACTAGAAAAAATTTTTTTAAATCTGCGAAACAGCGAGGCCGCGAAAAGTGAACCACTGAGCGAGGGACCACTGTATATGTAATATATAATATAACTTTGCCTGCCTGGTTCTTAATGTCTACAGATTTATGTAGGAAAGAGGTGTTTTCCCTCAGAAACAAAACAGAACAGGGCAGAGCAGAAACTAGTGTCATATGAAAATAAAGTATCTGCTCTGTTTGCAAAACTACTAAAGTCCCACAAGATGACGCTCAGTATCATTAGCAGTCATGCTTTTAGGTCTGGTATAAACTTACTTTAAAGGAAAAGTAACATTTTTTTTACAATTTGAGCCTTATTTCGGTAATAAAACAAGTTGTTTTACTCACCCATAGCACTTTGGTGTCATATGGAGCACTTCCAGAGATGTTTTAGATTTGCGGTTAGCCTAGCGCGACTTCTAGCCATAGCTCGGGGCATATAATATATTCCCCGAGCATGTAATATGCCCTGTGCGGGCTCCAAATAACACAAACTTTCACACATTTCAAATCATAGAAGCCCGATGTCTTAGTCTACGATTTCGTTTGAAGCAAAAGTGGCCTGTAATCCGAGATTTATCCATCGTTTACAGCTTTGCGTTTCATGTTTGGGTCCCGGGAGCTGAAAGCGAAATAAGCTGTGACTCCGCACATGCGACTGTCCTCCTCATCTACTCGAAACTATGGATAAATCTCGGATTACAGGCCACTTTTGCTTCAAACGAAATCGTAGACTAAGACATCGAGCTTCTATGATTTGAAAAGTGCTAAAGTTTGTGTTATTTGGAGACCGCAAATAAGTGCCCCGAGAACTCAAGTTAACGGATACGCTACAACATAACTTCTACGAAACTGCTCAAAATGACACCAAAGTGCTATGGGTGAGTAAAACTACTTGTTTTACTCAGATTGTAAAAGGCTCAGATTGTAAAAAAACGTTACTTTTCCTTTAAGTCTGTACTTTGGACTCCTACTCAGTTACAGATTGTATTCATGGAAATATTTCACATTTAAAAAGTTTACTCCAACAGAGTTAGTTTTCAGTGTGTTGACTTTTACCAACTTTCAGCTCGGATTTATTTATATTTTGCGATAAGAATTTGTGGAGGGCTTTCCTGACTTTGTTCTCATGAAGAAGCATTTTTTTTCTTTCTTTTTTTTTTTTTAAATCCAAAAACATAGAATATGGAAAAAAGCCGGTGTGGGCGTGTGGCTGTCAGGCGGTCACACTGAGGTACATGCATTTAGGGAGAACTAATGGGCTGCTATACTAGTACACACTGCACTGGTGTGTGTAATGTGTAGTAGAACGGCAACCACAAACACACACATGCATTTTAAACTAGCTTCAGTCTCCATCTCAACCATGCTATTGTGTTTGTACATTGTTAGCCGTACAAATTTAAATTATGGTTACCCAAAGCTCAATGCAAACTACAATTTTATATTTTACAGTGTCTTTTTAAGAAATATTGTCACTTCAGGTAAATATTAGAAAGGAATGCTGCAATAAATGTCTTTAGTCTTTAAAAGGATAGTGCGTTTTTTTGTTTTTTAAGTTAATCTGTATGGCTTCCCCTTCAACAGTGTTCTGAGATTAAAGGAAAAGTAGCGTTTTTTACAATTTGAGCCTTATTTCGGTAATAAAACAAGTTGTTTTACTCACCCATAGCACTTTGGTGTCATATGGAGCATTTCCGGAGATGTTTTAGATTAGCGTTAGGCTAACGCCGTTAGCCTAGCGCGACTTATAGCCATAGCTCGGGGCATTCCTCGAGCATGTAATATGCCCCGTGCGGGCTCCAAATAACACAAACTTTATTCGACCGATTACCGAAATAAGGCTCAAATTGTAAAAAACGTTACTTTTCCTTTAACACGGATTTACCCATGACAGCCTGATCTGGTCCCGGTTCTCCTCCGTTAACGTAGCTCGTAAACATAGTTCCTGTAAATTCGCGGGGACATTTAATAAAGCTTGTTTTTTGTCTGAAAAGTGATATATTTGCGTCCCAGACAGTTGTCCGCTAAAAATTCAGCAGCGTATTTCGCATCTGCATATTTTTTCTCGATTCGTATCAATGCGCCCACGTTAGCTCTATTAGCCTGTTCACTTGTAAACATTCACTTACAGCGGACCGCCGTACACATCCGCTAAACGTGAACAGTCTCATAGAGCTAAAGTGAGCGCATTGATACGAATCGAGAGAAAATATGCGAATGCGAAATACGCTGCTGGATTGTTAGCAGACAACTGTCTGGGATGCAAATATATCACATTTCGGACAAATGTTTTGAGAAGAAAAATAAGCTTTATTAAATTGTCCCCGCGAACTTACCGGAACTACGTTTACGAGCTACGTTACCGGAGGAGAACCGAGACCACAACACGCTGTCATGGGTAAATCCGTGTTAATTCTCTGTTGAAAGGGAAGCTATACAGATTAACTTTAAAAAAAAACGCACTATCCCTTTAACCATTTTGAGTTTTACACCTGGAATGTTCCACGGTATGGCATTAAACAAGCAGGTGACACCAGCAGACTAATTCAGATCTGCGGAGAGTAGTAGTAAGAAGGCATGTGTTATTTTTATTTGGCTTGATAAAGTATATTTTACATAAACATTTCCAGGGACCCTTTTTGATGATATAAGAAGGTGGAAAGTAAACCAGATGTCCAGCTATTGTACAGATACAGATCTACCCCATCTATATCTATACAGTGGTACCTCACCTTACGAAAGACCCAACAAGTTACGAAACGCCTTCACGTTAAATTTTGGTCTCTAGATACGAAAGAAAATTCAAGTTACAAAACGCGAAATCTCAAAAATTCAAATAATGCGCGCTCAGCCACACACATTATACGCTTTTCTCAGACTGGATTTAAACTTTTCTCTCATTTGTCTCTCGTTTAAACACTCAAACTTTCATAGATTTTCAACAAAATATATTAATAGTGAAGCGTGGGGAGAAGTGTGCGCGGGGACACGTGTGTGATAGCGCAGCATGACCCGCCGCGGGGCTGAGAGGACGAGACCCGTGCTTAAACCGTGCCTCCTCTAAAACAGGATTAAACCAGGTCTGAACCAGGTCTGAACCAGGTCTAAACCAGGTCTAAACCAGGATTAAACCACCGCGGCTCTTACCTGTATTCGTTCATGCGCTCGAACTGCGTGCGGTCCCCTCCTCGCTGCTCGCCTCAGCTGTGACTCGTGAGAAATCAGGAAATAGACCCACACGCGGCGCTTTAATCCACCTGGTCTAGTCCTGGTTTAGTCCACGTTTAGTCCTGGTATAGACCTGGTTTAGACCTGGTTTATTCCACGTTTAGTCCTGGGTCTACAGTCTCTTAGCCAATCAGGACCCAGAACACAGTGTTACACTATAAAAAAAGGTTACACTATAAAAAAAAACTTGGATCGGGGCCTTGGAACGAATCAGGCTTTTTCCATTGAAATAGCTACTCAACTTATGAAAAATTCACGTTACGAAACCACTTCTGGAAGGAATTAATTTCGTAAGGTGAGGTACCACTGTACACTATAAATCACACCTGTGCCAGGCAAGGGTCACTCATGTTTAATTTGATTAGTTTTAAAATAAATCCTTGTCTGTCTGATGAACTTAACTTGTGTCTGTTAATAAAGTGTGTAGAATCCCTCAGTCGTCCAGGTAAAATAAAAAAAACTCAAAGTGGACTCAGTGCCATTCATTACCGCTAATCCACCACTGCCCACATGGCGTCCCTGTCAGATTTAGTGGGTCCAGGGCTCTGTGCTGCTGGATCCTGTGTACATCACTGTATAAGGAAAGAATTACACAGCAGTGGGCTTATAACAGGATTTTTTTTTCTGAAAATGAGTGTCTTGAATACAGAAATGTCTCTTTGACTGAGTAAATGAGAAGGGAAATGATTATATGTCTCCTACAACTGCTCCACTGTCACAATATAACTCCATAATACTACTCTGAAACAATTAGGGTTATAGATTAGATCCACTTTCTGCCAGCCATTTTACATTTTCTGATCCGTTAGAATATTTCATCATTACAAACATATCTGGAGTTGTTTTGTACCATTCACACATATTTTACACATAAATACGGCATATGTAAGATAGGAGTTCTTCTCTCAAAGGGAAAACACGCTGTTCCTCCTTGTGATGTCATGTAGTAATACAGGAAGCGTTCACTCCATACGCTTTCACTCATTTGTATATTAACTTTCAGGATTCAGGAGCTGGACCTCCTCCCCAGCCAACCACAGCTCATCTCGACCACGCCTTCCATTACCCAGAAGCCCTGTTCATACAGCCTAACCCCTCTGTCCCACCCCGTGTCTCTCGTCCATCCTTCAGCCTGAAGACATCATCATCTTTTGAGAGTGGCTAGCACTCACGCTTCTGGGTGGGTTTCCTCTGGGCACTCCGGTTTCCTCCATCAACCCAAAACATGCTCCAGGTAAAATCCTCCATCTTAGGCCCTGACCAAGCCTAAGCAACAAGATCATGTAGTGAAGATCAAATGCAGAGAACAATTTCTCCTGTGTGAGATCAATAAAGTCATTTCATTTCATTTTCATTTCAGCTGGGTGATCGTTTTGGATTGGAGACAGAGCCCCCAACCCGAGTCCCCAGCCGTCACATCTACCGTCAATAAACATCTTTATCCTATTTCATTGTTGTGGTGTGGTCCTTAGTGAATCTCTACTGAACAAACTAGAACAGGCATGGGCAAACTACGGCCCGGGGGCCATATGCGGCCCGTTAAGCTTCTTAATCCGGCCCGCCGAACTTGAAGAAATTATATTAATAAACCTTGTTAATGTTTTAATGTTTTAATTTCCCTGCAATTCTGGCGTTTTCCAATAGCTGCCGCACTACATACATTGACCTTTGTTGAGGTGCGGCGTTTTGCTCCACGTTTACACAGAACTTTCAGTACTTTAAAACTATTAGTAATAAAAAAAAAAAAAGAAGCTGTATTTTATCAATAAAAGTTTCTGTGTTTTAAGAGTCATTTCAATAAATAGCTAAATACTGTGGAACTTGAAAGATGGACATTTTGTTGCAATGTTTTTGTTCATTTTTAATTGAAATAAAGCACATGTTTTCTACATATCCCATGTTATATATATATATATATATATATATATATCTGTGGGGTTCTACAGAAAAAACAAACAAGCAAACAAAAAGGGAAAAAACTATACATTTCTCTTGTTCTTATAGTCTATCCATTTAGACCAACTTTTCTCAAATTTGCCGCCTTCAACCTTAGATAATGAGTCATTCTTTCCATCAAATAAATTTCCTCAATTATTTCAATCCACTGTTTCAGTTCCAATGAGTCACTTTTTGCCAGTTCCTAGTTACAACTTCCTTACTGGCCATCAGCATGATTTTAAACAAATAAAGGTCTTCGTATTTTTAGTGTTTTTACCAAAACACTAAATCCAGCTGCTCCTGGTCCGGCCCTTCTGTCAAATTTTAGAACCTTTTGTGGCCCACGAGTCAAAAACTTTGCCCACCCCTGAGCTAGAAGGTAGCCGTTTACTTGAAAACGATCACTACATGAGTCATGTAGTGATTGTTTTCAAGTAAACAGCTCCCTCATGTAACATGACATCACAAGTTGGCACAGAACATTTTGAGCTTTGGGAGATGTAGACAGATTAATAATGCACGGCTACTCACACATGTGTAAAGGAAACAAAACAACTCCAGGGATGTTTCTGAGGAAACAACAATAAAGCTCTCCAAAGTCCATTTTGTATAATATTGGACCTTTATAAATAATCTAAATTGCTTATTACCCAAGTGCATCTTGAACATTTTAACCTCTTAAAAGTATTTTACATATATCTCTTTTACAGCTACTCCATTATTCTATAACTCTACCATAATTCTCAGAATTTTGCTTGTGTTTTCTCTCTTCTGCTTGTTTTCTCTCAACCATTTTAATCCAAAATAAAACGGCAGCTTCAAATACGTTTGCTCTGGCTCGGGGGCATTAGTTTTTCGTTTTTTCCTTATCTCCATAATGTGATGCAGCAGCTATCACTAGTGGCCAGCTCTTCTCTCCTCTTCAATATTTCTCTGTCTCTCATCAAGGCAAATCAGAAATGCATACTCCTAATCATGCGACGAAAGTGAAATGTGCCCAGTCTGACTTAATGTTGTGCGAAAACAGCCGGCGAGCTCGTAAAATCTCAAGATAACTCAAGTGGACACCATTCAAATGCACGCGTCGCCTCCAATATGCACCAGGCAGATGGCCAAAACAACACCGCCGGGCAGGGTAACGGAATGCTAATATGCACGAGCTGATTGGACGGTAAAACGGATACGCTCGGGAGGGGAATACGACCGGAATTGGTTGTGAGCCCTCCTCCTGCTGTACGGGAGATCACATGACATCTGGTTAGCAATTAGCTCAGGATACACATATGGAGGGGCACTAAAGCTCCCAGGAGCGATACGTGTTTACAAGATGAACAGAAAAGGGTTCTAATGGAAAAATGCTGAAGAACTGAAGTGTCTCAGTGTATTGTGCAAACTAATATTCCAATCTTACTCAAAATTGACTTGTGAGTGGCAACGCCATCGTAAAATGTTGTTACCTCCTCAAAAACAGACCTGGAGATGTGTTTTGTTTCATTCACACGTGTTTGAGGAAACGTTTATTATTAGTCTACATCTCCAAAACTTAAAATGCTCTTCTCCAACTTTTTTCAGTAAAAATGGGCAATTCCAGGGCTAGAATTACCCAAATGATTCTAGTGACTGTGTATGGAGTTTAAAAACACAATATACAGCTCTAGAAAAAAATAAGAGACCACTGCATTTTTTTTCTGAAATCAGCATCTCTACATGTATCACAGCCATTCCATTCCAGCGTCTGTTGAATTCCAACACAAACACAAAGCTGAGCTACTTCAGTTCTTGCACCAGGAGTGGAATAAAGTCACCCAAGAACAATGTGAAAGACTTGTGGAAAGCATGCCAAGATGCATTGTGACGGAGCGCCTGTAGCTGCCCGTCATTCCCCCACCGACGCCTGTCTCTTTCTGGCCCCAGAGCGCGCCTAGATGGCAGAGTTTGCAGAACCAGGCTCCGGTGCAAACTGTTTCCCTGCGATCTGGACTCTGTTCTCCTCCCTAGTGCGTGCGAGGGTGCACGGATCCACATGCTCTCCCGACCTTCAGAATCAGAATCAGAATCAGAATCATTTATTAATGGCCACACAACAAGTTGGTGGAATTTGTTTCCGGTACAGCAAGAATGCTCACATCTCTTCTGTGTCTATTACAGGACAAAACAAATATACAACACACTTACACAATACGACATACAACAACAGATAAATGACCAGTTATAAGCGGGATTGATTTAGAGTCCGGATGGCAGTGGGAAAAAAAACTGTTGGTGAATCTGACAGTTTTGGAAGTGATGGATCTGTAGCGCCTCCCAGAGGGCATGAGTCTGAACAGATTATTGGCAGGGTGTGTGGGGTCTGAGGTGATTCTATTGGCTCTTTGTGTGATGCGTCTGTGATACAGTGTGTCTATGGAGGGGAGAGTGTGACCAGTGATTTTAGTTGATTTATTTATAATGCGTTGAAGTTTGTGTTGTGAATGTGAATCCAAATTACCGAACCAGACTATTATTGATGATGTAAGGACGCTTTCAATTATTGCTGTGTAGAACGCTGTCTCCGTGCTGTTCGCCGGTTCAGGGCGCCAAACCGGGGCACTTCCTGGTCCTGCGATAAATAGCGCACAGTGGCGCGCTAAGGTGGGGGGGAGGCCGGACTGAACCACTAATGTTAATTTGTGGGTTTATTTTGGGACAGTGTGTAAGATTTTTACCCGTTAATTACTGAAATTGAAGATACCCATTCAAAAATACATTGTTTTCCAAGCCTTTTCACTTCCATCATGAAATCAAAGTATTATTTTGGACTTGGATATAATCACATAAAAGGGGGATCTTCCCCATGCAGAGGCAGCCATTTTGAATACGAGAGCCGCAGAAGGACATTTGGGCTCCGCCTTCGCCTTCGGTGGTTTTGGGTAAACAACACAAGTATGCTGCCGGATCAGACGTCGTAATGGATCTAACACGTGTTTTGGACTAAATTGTTTTACTGGATTTTATTCGCTGGATCCTTATGGACAAATTGAGAGCAAGTTTATGGTGAAATACAGAGTTTGACCTGTGCAAAGCATTCAAAGTTCATTCAAAATTCAAAATTCATTCGTTTTGTGCTTTTCCGTATAAAAGCCCCATGTGCTCGGGGAGTGATTGTTGTGCAGGGAAATGAATTGCATATTCAAAAAGAGGAGACTGTAAGGTTTCATTTGATGTGTAGAGTGTCATGGTACATGATCGGGAATGTGTGTTTTCATAAGAAAAAAAAAAAAAAAAACGGGACCACGTTTTATTTATACAGTAGCGGCGCGCGGCTCGTGCGTGGGTACGAGAGCTGTCCGCGTTACGGCGCGCCCGGGTGACCCTCGAGGTCTGCCGTAGCTAAAACAGAAAGTGCAATAGCACCATCCACCTATGCGCCACGAATCCTACACACTGGGGCTTTAAAGGGATATGCCACTCCCAGGTCAAACTTGGGCATCTCCCCACAGTCCAGAGACTAAAATAAGTGGTGGAAAGCGTTTTCCTGGTCACCCAGCCATTGTCCGAGTCTGTCGCCACTGACCGCCGCGGTATCTGCAGCTCCTCCGCCTTAGACTGGAGTCTGCTCGATGCGTTTCCCAATTACTTTCTGTGTAGTGCGCATTCATATCGAGTGCAAATAAATGTGCAAATCAACACGGAGAGCTTGACTTGGTCATTTTGGGTGGGAACTATTTTCCAGTGCGGAAGAATACAGTCGAATCACGCACCACGTTGTGCAACAGGGGAACTCCCTTCCCGGTGCGTAACTGGGATTCCCCTGGCAGCGTGCTGCGTGATTCGGCTTTATTCTTCCGCACTGGAAAATAGTTCCCACACAAAATGGCGACAGACTCGGACAATGGCTGGGTGACCAGGAAAACACTTTCCACCACTTATTTTAGTCTCTGGACTGTGGGGAGATGCCCAAATTTGACCTGGGGGTGGCATATCCCTTTAAGTTTCTTGGTTAATACCATATGGGGGGTTATTTAGGTGTTTTCTTTATTATGTTGAACTTCAGGTGGTTTATCATTATGGGGACCGTTTTACCTTTGTTCCAACCGTAAATCCCTGTTGTGTTAACTGGTTAGCCCAAGGGGAGGGGCTAAGAGGGTATATAAGAGGGGAGTTGTCAGTTGTCTGTCTGTCCGTGGCCTGACTATGTGGGTGCTGGCTGCTGTGAACGCTTCTGTAAATACATCTGTAAATACTTTTTGTAAATACTTCCTGTTTTTGGGACTTGTTTTTTTTTTTTCACTGTAAATATTTGCACTTTTTACACCAGACTGTGGTGCAAATAAAGGAAAAAACACTTAAGCAAAGTATTCGAGGGGTGTCAAACATGCGGCCCGGGGGCCAGATCCGGCCCTCCAAGACCTTTAATCTGGCCCTCGGCTGATTTTCTATTAAAATATTTTAATTATATTTTAATTTTCTATTAAATTATTGGTAATTTTCTGCGCAGTTTAGCATAGCAGCGTCTCCAGCGCCTCTGTACGTGGCCCCTCCCACCAGAGCAGCACAAATGAAGACTCGCCTCTTTCCAAACGCTCTTAAAGGACCATTGTTTTGACTGTCGACCGTGACACCCTCATCAGGAAAATGTCAAAAATGAGAAAAGTGGACGCCGAGTGCAGGATTTTCCAAGAAAAATTGACTAATTCCTGTTTGTTCAGGAGGTGAATGGGAAACCTGTACGCTTGTGTTGAAATTGCATTTTTCTTAAAGTTTCAGGTTGTTCATAATAATAATATTTTAATAAAAGATTTTGTAAAAGAAAGAATTCATCAAATAAAAAAAGACTTCTGTAATAGATATAGAATAGATGAATGAATGAATGAATGAATGGATGGATTGCTATTTTTTAAGTATATTTGCCATGAGTTTTCTGATCCGGCCCCTTTGAGATTAAAGTAGGTTGGATATTGCCAGGAAGAATCCATGACTCATCGCTGTACCAGCAGCGAGTCTGGTAATGCTTGCTCCAGAATGCGCTGCTGTTGCGCTTAGACAGACAGCTAAGTGAACCAATCAGAGAACAGTTAACGGACAGCGACGTGAACCAAGCCGGTAGGAAGCAATGCAAAAACATCTTTTTTGAAAAGAAAGGCCTCTAGAGCTGTCAGCTGCTGTGGTTTTAAGGAATCGATGTGTTTTAGGTCATTTAAGACAAATTTTACAGCTGAATGGAAGGGACGTTGCGGGCAAAGGCGGGTGCACTGACGTCACCATCTTTGAACGAATCAGAATCGCGGAGTCCGTTGTTAACCGGAGGAGCGAGGTGGAGCGAGGGTGTCCAAATGGTATCGCGCTGTATAGGAAATACAGAGAGATATCATTTGGCTGGCCAGGTAAGGTTGGATACGGTCCCCGGACCAAAATGAGTTTGACACCCCTGGTTTTAACAATATTTTTATCTGGAATTTGGGGGAAATGTTGTCAGTAGTTTATAGACTCAAACAAAAATGTTCCTTTTGCCCAAACACAGACCTATAAGTAGTAAAATCAGAAAAAATGATGAGCTGTAGTCCCATTCTAACCCATCACAGTAGCACTTCCCTGTATTACCACATGACATCACAAGTTGGAGCAGAGTGTTTTCTGTTTGAGAAAAGAACTCAAACAGAATCTAAATATGTCTAAATATGTGAATGAAACAAAACACAGACGCAACTCCAGGTTTGATTTTGATAATGAAATAGAATTGTAACGTAACATAAAATAGCTTAATGTGTGCCCTTTAAAAGGACACATATTTGGCATTATTTGTATTATTATTGGGCTTTTGAGTATTCGCCTTGGCGTTTCAGTGTTAGAACATAATATAATGTACTGAAAAGCAGCAATGAACACCGAGCAGCGTGACTGGCATGCTAATACAAGCACGCAGCTGTAATGAATGCTACTTGGCATCGGAAATCCCAAGACAACCTTTGGAGTAACAATCCAGGGACAATTGAAATGGAGAGATTTTTGAGACTGAGAGCAAGACGAGGTTGTAAACAGGACTACTGAAACTGCGTGAAAAGTGTGAATGATTCTAAAAAACAACTCCAGGTATGTGTTTCGATTTTGAATAATATGGGTCTCTTAGAAACCTAGTCTTGCACGGTAAATATAAGATCCTATAGAAGTGAACTACCCCTGCATATTCTGTAATACACAAGTGCTTAGTTGGACAAAGTTGCCTAAAGGAGGATTTTGTTTTTGTTTGAAATTGTCAAGGAAAGTTCAAAACAGAAATAGAGATGCAGCAGCCTAAGGTGATTCTTGGAGATGCCTTCCAGCGACGGCGTGTACTGAAGCAGATGAAAGATCTAAAGACTGACGCGTCGGTCTTTTGGTCTTTAAATTACTTATGGACAGGTAACTTCAACAGCAATTCCTTCAGCAATTCTGAATGCGCGCCGGCTGTAATCAAGCATGATTTCTAGCGCGAGGAGGAGGCGGGAGGAGGCGTTTCTTCTGAGGCAGCTGTGAAGGAGGGAGGGTGGTGTCACGCATGGGAAACATTTGAAAAACGACAGTCTCCCTCCTTGAAAAATCTTCTATACAACCTTTAAAACAAATCAAGGTCATTCTGAAACAAGATAAGATTACCACGCCATGCCCTTATAGAGAACGTGGAGTCTGTCACATACAGTTCTGGAAAATAAGAGACCACAGCATCTCTACATGTATTACAGCCATTCCATTCCAGCGTCTGTTGAATTCAACACAAACACAAAGCTGAGCTACTTCAGCTCTTGCACCAGGAGTGGAATAAAGTCATCCAAGAACAATGTGAAAGACTTGGACTAAACCAGGTCTGAACCAGGACTAAAGCAGGTTAAAAAGGGGACTAAACCAGGACTAAACTATGATTAAACCAGACCTAAACTTGGACTGAACCAGTGCTAAACCAGGTTAAAACAGGTCTAAACTAGGACTAAACCCGGTCTGAACAAAGACTAAACGAGGTCTAAACTAGGACTAAACCAGGTCTGAACCAAGACTAAACCAGGTCTAAACTCGGACCCAAGAACAATGTGACAGACTTGTGGAGGCCAAGACACATGAAAGCTGTGATTAAAAATAAGGGTTATTGCACCAAATATTGATTTGTGAACTCTTCTTAAGTGTAAACATTAGTATTATGTTGTTTTAAAATGAATTTGATCTTGTTTCTTTGCATTGTTTGAGCTCTGAAAACATGGATCTTTTTTGTTATTTTGACCATTTGTCATTTTCTGCAAATAAATGCTCTAAATCAGACCGGGGCATTTCAAGGCCCGGGGGCAAAGCGAGCTGACTTTGACCGGACCGCGAAAAGTTGCTTGGAATTAAGAAAACAAAACCTACTTTCAAAATTGTACATAATACATTTGTACTGATGCATTTGTACTGATGATCATCTGTGGGACTTCACATCTCCACCTCAAACATGAACCTGACTTTGATGCACTTGTTAAAGCTCAACAGAGGCGACATTTCTCTCACTGATCAAGAAAAAAACACTAAACATGCAACTTTGACTTTTTTCTACACAGTTTGGCAGTTGGTCTTGTATTATATTTGGCAAACAAAGACATTGTGGTGTCTTAATACAAAGTTAAGAAAGTTAACCTCAGAAAACATTGTGGGGTTAATCGCAGTGCTTCTCAATTATTTTCTGTGATGCCCCCTCCCCTAGGAAGAAGAAAAAATTTCACACACCCCTCCCTGCGCGCGACTATTAATAGTATTATTTGTCTAGAAAATTATTAGTACACCTCTGCATAACATTGTATCCTTTATTAACATTAAAAACAAAAAAAGAAAGAAACTTACAACAAAGACTGCACTGTCTTTTTGCACTGAGGGCTCAAATACTAATGTGTTTTTAATGCAGCTTTGTGCACATTTGTTTACGTTTTACAGAAGAAACTTAAACATGGTCCATTTGCATAAACTCAAAGCGTTGAAAAAAACGCTCTCTCCTTGTGCCGCTGAAGCGTCAGCTTCTGTCGGACTAAAGGACACGACTCAGTGGAATATACATGTTTTTTCTGTGACAGAGGATGTTGGGTGATGGTGAGTCTGTTCTGTATAACGCGTATTTAAGGTTGCCGCCCCCTGCCCCAGAGCGACAATGAGAGCGCCACTGCCATCTACTGTTGTGGATGTGCAATTACACTTTTTGTAAAACCTCACTCTCTCATTACTTAATAATAACACAGAACTTACAGCTTCTGTAAACAATGACATTTACTGATTTCAACGTAGAAATAAAATTAATAACAGAGTAGACTTCAAACTTTTGGCCCTCCACAATATTTTCTGCTTCTCATTTGGCCCCTGGGGAAAAATAATTGCCCCCCCTGGACTAAACAATAATATTTTTATTTGGAATTTGGGGGAAATGTTGTCAGTAGTTTATAGACTCAAACAAAAATGTTCCTTTTGCCCAAACACAAACCTATAAGTAGTAAAATCAGAAAAACTGATCATTTTGAAGTGGTCTCTTATTTTTATTTTTTTCCAGATCTGTAAACCATTAGCAATTACAGTGCTATTTTATGATTTATCTTATGTTTCCTCATCTTATGTGTAATATATTATCTTTAACAAAGAAAACAGCTGTCCAGAAGCTATAAGCATTTATATTTCGATGTGCATAATGAACCAAACAGAAATGGCAACATACAGTACATTTCACATTAATTAGGTAGACAGCACCAGGGGCAAGTTTTTCTTAAGGAAGTTGAGCAGCTCTGCATTTTGTGGTGACAGTTTTGTTTTGCTTATCATCAAGAATATTCCCCGCTGTGCCAAAAAGCCTTTAGCTGTCGACACTATGCAGCTCGAGCAAGAGGAAATGCGTCTTGTATTCTCCTGCCAATAAGCAAGTGTCTGTGTGTTTGGATCAGTAACTTTCTCTGCCAAGCAAAGGTCCTTCAGAGATAATGCAGGACTGTGTGTGTTCTATTGTGACACATCTTCCTCCAATATTTATGCGTCTCAACATGGACTATTTTTGCCGGGGATGCGGAGCTGTCTGAGTCTTCGGCCTTCTGCAGAAATAAAGTCAGGAAAGTTTGCCAGAATGTGGAACTCGAGTGTCTCGGCGAAATAGCTGGCCTCGTACACAGCAAATATAATAGAAACAACCTTTTTTTGGCTGTTATTTTTTCTTCTTCTTTTGTTTTAGAGTCACACTGACACACACGAGAGGAGCGCAGCAGCTTCAAATCGAATGAAAACATGAAAACACAAACGCAGCCGCTCTGAAGAAGCAAATCGCAGCCTGAATTGGGCAAATGGTCCTGCAGAGTGTGACGGGTTTTACTCCCCCTTCACAATTAGAGTGCATTCTGCTAATGAAACTACCGCACATCGCATCAGGTTTGTCAAATCGTAGTGTATTGTTTCGTGTACTCCTCGTGTATAGTTACAGACAGGGCTGGACTGGACTGGGACAAAAAAAAACAGCCCTGGCATTTTTGGTTTAGACCGGCCCCTCATAATTAGCGGCGCACAACAGACTAATTTATGTTTTTGTTCCCCGGAGCAAAGTATTTTACTGTTGTTACGTCTTGGCCGAGGGGAAACCAGGGCGTAATATTTAAAGGAAAAATCTCAGTTTCCAAAAACCACCAGCAAACTCACAGTAACTACACATTCAATGGTTTATTTAAAACGCATCTTGCAGGTCAGGAGCACGTTGGCTGGCAGAAAGGTGAGCGATTTTTATGCCTGTCCATCACCTAAAAGTCCCGGTATTATCCTCACATTACGACTGCTGACCTGCTGAGCCTGTGCCACACTTCCCTGGTCACTCTGCCCCTCGGGTTCAGGGTTAGTCCAGGTTTAGGCCAGGTTTAGTCCAGGGTTAGTCCAGGTTTAGTCCAGGTTTAGACCAGGTTTAGACCAGGTTTAGTCCAGGTTTAGTCCAGGTTTAGTCCAGGTTTAGACCAGGTTTAGACCAGGTTTAGACCAGGTTTAGACCAGGTTTAGACCAGTTTTAGACCAGTTTTAGACCAGTTTTAGACCAGTTTTAGTCCAAGATTAGTCCAGATTTAGTCCAGATTTAGTTCAGGTTTAGGCCAGGTTTAGACCACGTTAAGTCCAGGGTTAGACCAAGTTTAGACCAAGTTTAGACCAAGTTTAGTCCAAGTTTAGTCCAGGTTTAGACCAGGTTTAGTTCAGGTTTAGTCCAGGGTTAGACCAAGTTTAGTCCAGATTTAGTCCAGGTTTAGTCCAGGTTTAGTCCAGATTTAGTCCAAGTTTAGTCCAGGTTTAGTCCAGGTTTAGTCCAGGTTTAGACCAGGTTTAGACCAGGTTTAGACCAGGTTTAGTCCAGGTTTAGTCCAGGTTTAGTCTAGGCTTAGACCAGGTTTAGACCAGGTTTAGTCCAGGTTTAGTCCAGGTTTAGACCAGGTTTAGACCAGGTTTAGACCAGGTTTAGTCCAGGTTTAGTCCAGGTTTAGTCTAGGCTTAGACCAGGTTTAGACCAGGTTCCCTGTCCACCTTCAGCCTGAGCTGCAGAGGACGTGGAGGCTCCAGCCCCTCCAGAGAATATGTCTGTTATTTTAGAACATTTTGCAGCTTCTATAGTGAGATTTTTTCATATTTTAGCCTTTCTGCCGCTTCTCCATGTTTCCACCTCAACACTGAAACTGTCAGGATCAGTGCGGAGAAAGGGGCGGGACCGCTCTCGTAAGCTTCTATATCCTGATTGGTTTAGTCCACTGTCTGAGTCTGAGTTCTCGGGGCACATGTTTGCAGTCACAAAAATAACACAAACTTTAGCACTTTTCAAATCATAGAAGCTCAATATCTTAGTCTACACTTTCGTTTGAGTCAAAAGTGCCTCTAATCCGAGATTTATCCATAGTTTGGAGTAGATGAGGAGGACAGTCGCATGTGCTCAGTCACAGCTGATTTGCAGATAAGAAGACGCTCAGAACTTTTCTGTTTCGAGCGACACATGGCAGAAGATTGGGACTTTGAGGCTGAAGAGGACTTATGGAGGACTGAGGACTGAAGAGGAGTATACGGATGAGGAGACAGAATGGATACGGAAAGAATGAAGCGGAGACAGTTTAAGGAGCAGCAGAGAACAGCCATCGGTTTCACATCACTTCTCAGAATCGTGTGCTGAATCCGCTGGCCTTCTTTCTTTTCCTTTGCTGGTAAAAAATGGTCCTGACTGAAGTGGGTACTGCAAACACGATGGTCCAAACGTCTTACAGCTTTGCCTTTCATGTTTGGGTCCCGAGAGCTGAGAGCGAAATCAGCTGTGACTCCGCACATGCGACTGTCCTCCTCATCTACTCCAAACTATGGATAAATCTCAGATTAGAGGCACTTTTGACTCAAACGAAAGTGTAGACGAAGACATTGAGCTTCTATGATTTGAAAAGTGCTAAAGTTTGTGTTATTTTGGTGACTGCAACGTCGTGCCCCGAGAACTCACGTAACGGAGATCGCTAAACTAAAACATCTGGGGAAATGCTCCAAATGACACCAAAGTGCTATGGGTGAGTAAAACAACTTGTTTTATTACCAAAATAAGGCTCAGATTGTAAAAAATGTTAATTCTCCTTTAACTATAAGGAGAGCTCAAATAGTAATAGTAATAATAGGAGAGATCGCTAGATTACTCAAACATACATGACATTTAAAAATTCTTCAGGCATGTTTTTTATGAGGAAACAAAACGGTAGACAGTTCCAAAAAGTAGATTTTGCATAATACTCCATCTTTAAAATAAAAATATTCTAAATCATTTAACAAAAGAAACAAAAACAGTTTTTTGTAAATAACTGTAATCATGTGGTTGAGCAGTTTAAAAGTACTGCCCAGAGGTTCAACACAGACATCTGAGTACAACTAAAACTCTGAGATTGAGCATTTATCCCCAAAATAGATGTTTACTTTGTAGATGCCAAAGTGTACGTACGTTTTAGATAATGAACCACAATTATCCTGCAGCATTTCCAACCCTTCACTTTTACACAAATGTAAGTGCCTCTCACAGGAGCTGTAATAACCGACCCAGCGGCCGGACAAAATGCCGGGAAGTACCTGGATACTTGTACAGAGAATACATCATCTGAATACTAATTTTGTGTCACTATTCTGGTTCAGTTACTTTTTAGTTTTCTGATTTAAAATTCCTATACAGTGGTACCTCACCTTACGAAAGCCCCTACATACGAAAAATCCAAGTTTACGAAACGCCTTCACGTTAAATTTTGGTCTCTAGATACGAAAGAAAATTCAAGTTACGAAACGCGAAATCTCAAAAATTCGAATAATGCGCGCTCAGATGCACGCCCCGCTGTTATCCTCTTAGCTCTAGCGCCGAACACGCAAGATTTTCAACAAAATGTATTAAATAGTGAAGCGTGGGGGGAGACACGACTCCGGAAGCAGCGCGGAGACATGAACGCACCGCGCGGCGAGGAGCACGGCGAGGAGCACGGCACCGCGAGGCGAGGAGCACGCACCGCACAAAACCAGCAAAGAGTGGCACGTGGTAGTTTAATCCTGGTCCAATTCTGGTTTAGTCCAGGTCCAGTCCAGGTTTAGACCTGGTTTAGTTCTGGCAGAGGTGTGGACTCGAGTTATGTGACTTCGACTCGAGTCACGAATTTGATAACTTTAGACTCGACTCGACAAAATGTACAAACACTTGCAACTCGACTTGGACTTCAATATCAATAACTCGTGACTTCACTTGGACTTAGGCCTTTTGACTTGTGATGACTCACTACTTCCAATGAAAAAAAAAACCTCTAAAAGTATGTTGATAAGGACCGCACTCGTTGAATCTGCGAGAATGTATGCAAAGAGCATGTGCGCGCGGCTTGCACAACATCCAATCACAGTAGATCTACGTTGCTTTCATTCGACCGCATCCAAGGCAGATCTTGCAGACTTTATATGATTTGTAGAAATTTTATTTCTTTGTAAAGGGGACTCGAAATGACTCGAAACTAAAATGTTAGGACTTTGGACTCGACTTGAGACTTGTGAGCTTTGACTTCGGACTTGACTCGGCACTTGGATACTCTTGACTCGGGACTTTACTCGGACTTAAGTGCAAAAGACTTAGACTCTTAGACTTGCCCAGCAATGACTTTGTCCCAACTCTGAGTTCTGGTCTAGACCTGGTTTAGTTTAGACCTGGTTTAGACCATGTTTAGTCCTGTCTAGTTTCTCAGCCAATCAGGACGCAGAACCAATGTTACACTATAAAAAAAAATGTTACACTATTTAAAAAAAAAAACTTGGAACAAATCAGGCCTTTTCCATTGAAATAGCTACTCAACTTTCGAAAAATTCACGTTACGAAACCACGAACGAATTAATTTCGTAAGGTGAGGCACCACTGTACATAGATGTGATTTGATAGGTTATTGCTTATTACTTATTAATACACTTATACTTTTATTTTTATAATTATGTCTCATTTGACACCGGTTTCTTGCCATCTTTTTGTGCCATTTCATCTATTTTTTGTTGCCCTCTGTTATATATTATATTGTGATGAGTGAGCTACTATAAGTCTTAGTCTTAGTCTTAGTTAAATGGAATACATGGTGGTATTTTATCATGTAATTTTGGTTTTGAACTGCACAATATTGGTGAGATTAGTCAGGGTGTATGTGCATTTTGTATTATTTCTTAAATTAGACATAAGGTAAAGATGCACTGTATAGCTTTCCCGGTGGAGGGTCATCAAATGCTTTTCTTCATGGAGATGTTACCGCTTTGTTTCTAATGTTTCACAGTATAGTTGGTATTAAACATTTCTATCGTCATGGAGACAAAACCAGACCAAGTTACAGGTCAAATCTGTGGAGAAGCAGCCTCGCTCACAGGCAGAATGATTGTTTTTCCAGGTATTTTTGAGCTGTAAAACCTGGAATTTAATAAATGTAACATAGACCTGTTTAATGTCACACTGTGGAACATTCCAGGCAGAACAACAACATATCCATAGAAACTAGAACCCCTAAGCGAAAACTCTACCTTCAGACATGACAGGCAAAAGAAATAAAGCAGTGTGTAATTGGGGCCAAGCACCGAAGGTGTGAGACACCCATAGTGTTTCTACTGATTCCTATTATTATTATTATTATTATATATTCCTCCGCCTCTGGGAGTCTATGGCAACCCCTAGAACCGTCTGGTAAAAAGTTGTGAAATTTTGCATGCACATTCCAGCCTGTCTCCTCATTACCCACAGCAATTTATAGGTCCCCAGCCCCAACCGTCTAGCGCCACCAGCAGCTCAAAGTTGCAGGAATTTTCAGGTACATTTCTGCGTTGCTAGGCAACGCCCTGGCTCTTAATTGATTCGGCTATTAATTCCGATTATTTTCAAACTTTTCACAGATGTTCGCGTCCTTCCCAGGATTCCCCACTAAAAATTACAGGGCCCCAGCTCAAACCCTCTAGCGCCACCAACAGGTCAAAATTTGAGGGACATTTCTGCTTGTAACTTTTGAACCGTAAGTCCGATTTTCAAAAACGCACGTCATCAAATTAGGCTGGGTCACTGCTTTGCCCCACATTGCTGCTTGCAGGTATATTTCTATGTAGTGTTTTGTTTTTTTGGTTTTTTTACTATAATATAATGTAACTCGTGTAATCAGAATACAATACATTACATACATTTAAATAAAATACATTTTAATAGATGTATTCAGTATTCTAAGTAAATGCTCTTTCAAAGTATTCTTCCCAGCACTGCCCATAGCAACAGTGAGCCCCGGCGCTGTGGCGAGCCTCCGTACACGTCCCCTCTCCACAGTGACACTACATGCAGTTCAAGTATTGTTCAAAATACTCTCCTGCTGGTTGCAATTTATCCGTCTGAAATTACAAATGAATGCACCATTGTGAGCGCAGCCAGACATACAGCCTCAAACATAAAAGAGCTTTGTCAACGAAAAAATGCACCCAAGAAGGAACGGAGAATGACAAAGTTGCAGTAACCTTGAATGTGTATTCACGACAACATTATTGGGGAAGGGGGCTAATTTGGCTGTTATTTAAATGCAAATATTTAAAATAAACGGAGCGTAATACACCGGGCAGAACGCCAAGCAGACAATGAGGTAAGCTGGACCAACAAAAGATTCAGAAATTGGCACGAACGTAAATACACCTTGTTGGCGGAATCCAAAACGGAGCCTAATTACGAAACTATTTACTGAAGTTACAATTACAAAACTATTAATTTAAGTAGTCAGAACATTTGCAAAGGAACAGATGAAATAATGTACATTTTTGTTATATATACAGTATATGTGCTATCGATCTCTAACTGCGAAGGAATACCAACTTTTGAGCAATCGCGTCCAAAATATGATTGAAAATATGAAGATAACATTCATTTCAAAAACGAAAACGAAAAAACTGATATGGAACAAATAATAGTAAATGTAATGATAATAATTGAAGATTGTAAAACTAGCAAATACAGCTCTGGAAGAAAATAAGAGACCACTGGATTTTTTTTTTTTTTTTTCTGAAATCAGCATCTCTACATGTATTCCAGCCATTCCATTCCAGCATCTGTTGAATTCCAACACAAACACAAAGCTGAGCTACTTCAGTTCTTGCACCAGGAGTGGAATAAAGTCACCCAAGAACAATGTGAAAGACTTGTGGAGAGCATGTCAAGACATATGAAAGCTGTGATTAAAAATAAGGCTTATTGCACCAAATATTGATTTCTGAGCTCTTCTTAAGTGTAAACATTAGTATTATGTTGTTTTAAAATGAATTTGATCTTGTTTCTTTGGATTGTTTGAGCTCTGAAAACATGGATCTTTTTTTGTTATTTTGACCATTTGTCATTTTCTGCAAATAAATGCTCTAAAACAGGGGTGTCAAACTCATTTTGGTCCGGGGGCCGTATCCAACCTACTTTAATCCCAAAGGGGCCGGATTAGAAAACTCATGGCAAATATACTTCAAAAATAACAAGAAGTCCAGAGAAATGCAAATCTATTACAGAAGTCTTTTTTATTTGAGGAATTCTTTCTTTTACAAAATATTATAATATTATAAACAACCTGAAACTTTAAAGGTCCCATGACATGGTACTTCTTGATGCTTTTATATGGCGCCTTAATGGTTCCCTAATACTGTAAATGAATCCTTCTTCAAAATCAAGACTCAGTGCATGAGAAAGACACATGTACACAGTCAGAGTCATAATCTTTCTTTCTCTGAACAACTCATTCTGGGCCTTGTTGCTTGAATGCAAATGAGAAGGACAGAGATAGGGTTAGAGGAGCGGGGGGGGGGGGCCCACTCGCTCCTCTCAGCGTCGTCTCCCACCTCCGCGTTTTAAGCACGAAGGCAGAAAAGAGAGGCATTTCAATGAAAAAAACACATTTTCACAGAAAATAAAATTAAACCACTGCTGTTTCAGAGGTCCAGAGGGTCGGGTAAAGGACTTCCGAGCCTAGAAACACTCGGACGTGCCTCCAGGCAAATAAAAAAAACGCATTTCGCATTGCGTAGCTCCTTCGCGGTCCAAACTCTCTGGGCGTGATTTCCAGAGACAGGGGGTGGACATCCAGACGGGGGTGGAACTGCATTTGCATTTCTTTTTTCGAGCTGACGTCAATAAGTTTCCTTGTTCAGAATCGCCCGTTTGAGCTGTGTTTTTTTCAAACGCAGAAAAGGATCGCAAATGCTCAGTTTAGACTTTTCGCAACTTTTAGCCATGGGGGGGGGCTAAACAGGGTAGGGGAGCTCACATTAACGTTCAAAAACCTCAGAAAGTGAAAATTTCATGTCATGGGACCTTTAAGAAAAATGCAATTTCAGCACATACAGGTTTCCCATTCACCTCCGTGAACAAATAAAAATTAGTCAATTTTTCTTGGAAAATCCTGCACTTGGCGTCCACTTTCCTCATTTTTGACATTTTCCTGATGAGGGTCTCACGGTCGACAGTCAAAACGATGGTCCTTTAAGAGCGTTTGGAAAGAGGCGAGTCTTCATTTGTGCTGCTCTGGTGGGAGGGGCCACGTACAGAGGCGCTGGAGACGCTGCTATGCTAAATTGCGCAGAAAATTACCAATAATTTAATAGAAAATTAAAATATAATTTAAATATTTGAATAGAAAATCAGCCGAGGGCCAGATTAAAGGTCTTGGAGGGCCGGATCTGGCCCCTGGGCTAGATGTTTGACACCTCTGCTCTAAACGATAATATTTTTATTTGGAATTTGGGGGAAATGTTGTCAGTAGTTTATAGACTCAAACAAAAATGTTCCTTTTGCCCAAACCTATAAGTAGTAAAATCAGAAAAACTGATCATTTTGCAGTGGTCTCTCTTTTTTCCAGAGCTGTATGCTATAGCAGTTATCATCATTAGCAAAAGTACATATCAGGTTAGCAATATCATTTCCATAATTTTCCATAATGTTTCTACTTGTCAATTTGACCCAAGCTCTCCAAAGTTATTCTTCACTTACTGTAATTATTCACCACGTTTCTCACCTTTCAGTCATCATCATGCAGACAACTAGCATGCAAACAGTGCAATTTCTGACTCATTTAAGAGCTGTTTATACAGTTAGTTATACGCTTCAAAATACTACAGCACTCAGATGTTTGAATAAGCTTTTATGGAAATCTATGGGGGAAAAGTTTGAGTTTGACGTACGGCAGCAGCTGGTGGGTCAAGGATCTGAAGTTGGCGGATTAATTACTGGATCTGTCCATAGTGGAATAGATGCTTTTGGCAGTTAGAAATTAATATCAACAAACATAACCTGTCCAAGCCAAGTATTTTAGGTTAGGGATTTTCACATTTTTTATTAGATTTTGTTCATCTGTATCAGCCAAATATACAAGGTAAGAGATGATGTCTTACCTTGACATGTTTCGATGGTAACTTCTGTCTTTGTCAAAAGCTCCTCACGATGTCCTGACAAATCCACCACGCCTAGAAAGAACAGCAGATAAGACATTTCACAGCAGCCGTTGTGTGGCAAATTATATGTCTGATATAGTGTTGCCGCAAACTAACATTTCAAACTCAATTTCGATACCTTTTTAAAAAAATACTGTAATTTTTAATACTAAATAACAGTATTTTTTATCCATCCATTTTCTTCCGCTTATCCTCTGCCGGGGCAACAGTCTAAGCAGGGGCTCCCAGACTTCCTTCACCCTGGACACTTCCTCCAGCTCCTCCAGGGGGACCCCAAGGCGTTCCCAGGCCAGCCGGGAGACATAGTCCCTCCAGCGTGTCCTGGGTCTTCCCCGGGCCTCCTCCTGGTGGGACGTGCCCGGAACACCTCCAGAGGGAGGCGTCCAGGAGACATCCGGAACAGACGCCCGAGCCACCTCAGCTGCTCCTCTCGACATGGAGAAGCAGCGGCTCTACTCCGAGCTCCTCCCGTGTGACTGAGCTCCTCACCCTATCTCTAAGGGAGCGTCCAGCCACTCTGCGGAGGAAACTCATTTCGGCCGCTTGTATCCGCGATCTCGTCCTTTCGGTCATTACCCAGAGCTCATGACCATAGGTGAGGGGAGGAACGTAGATCGACGGTAAACTGAGAGCTTCGCCTTTCGGCTCAGCTCCCTCTTCGCCACAACGGTCCAGTGCAGTAACCGCATCACTGCCGACGCTGCACCGATCCGCCTGTCAATCTCACGCTCCATCCTCCCCTCACTCGTGAACAAGACCCTGAGATACTTGAACTCCTCCACTTGAGGCGAGGACTCCCCACCCACCCGGAGAGGGCAAGACACCTTGTTTCTTTAAATAGTATTTTTAAAGTATTATTTCATGGGGTCTTAGACTAGTTCCAGTAAAACAAAATACGACTTGTGTGTGTTGAGTCTTTTTGCCTCTCCTTGATCTGCACTGTTCCGTTCTGCCTCTGTTACACAAGCCTGACCTGCTCTTCGCCGTCCTGCCCCATGTTTGTGAGGGCCCACCACAGAGGCGTAGGAGGGGAGGAGGAGAGCGCTGCTGAAGATGGGCTTTGGCGTGGACTGCATCCTGCCCCGAGTTTCTGTTTATCCCCTTCCTCCCCCGCTGTGCTGCTGCTGCTGCTGCTGCTCTACACTGTTCACAGCACAGACGAAGCACTCCACACTCAAGACCAGGTATTTCAGTCACTTTCAGGGAAGACAGAGGTATGGATGTGTTTTTAAAAAGGCTCTAACTTCTATTCATCTTATTCTGGGTTGTATTTTACATGAGGCTGCCAATCCGAACAGCAAATAAATTCAGTCCAGAGTAGAAAGCCGTTTTAAAAAACCCCAGAGAATCGGTGAAGTGTTGACTTGTTGGTCAAACAAACACTGAATATTTTTCACAAATTAACCTACTTTATGTCATATTTAATGGGCAAAACTTCCCAAAACTTCTCAACTGGAAGCACAGTTTAGGAGCATTTACAGACAAAAAAGGTGGAATAAGGTTATTGTTTTATACAGTAAAGACTCGGTATCACGAGGCCTGTCACGATTTAAAAAATGTTTTTTTTGCTACAGACAAACACGATAAATGATAATACTGAAACTACTTTATGCAACTACTTTATGCAGCAGGAAAATAAGTAGAAAAGTAGTAGTAAGTCGAGGTGGAAGTGTTACTATTAGATACTGCAGCAAAATAAGTAAAAATATCACATGAAAAAAATCTATTTAAGTAAAAATAATCGTTAAAGTAAAGGTATTTTGTGAATATTTTGAGATCTAATGAAGCTTCAAATGTAGTGATTTTGACAAAGACTTCTGCTCAATTTGTTTAATAGAAACAATTGGATGGATACCTTTTTATTAGCCATTTTTATTTGTGTATTTTTGTTTGCTCAAATTACAAATGTGTTAAAAATAATCCCCTCAGCCTTTTCAGCCGGTCTCACATAATAAAGAATATTTTGATTTTTCTGTCCTGTTAAAAGAAGTACAGTCAAAAGTACAGATACGTCTTAAAAATGATCTACTTTAAAATGTACATACTTAAAGTACAGATACCTAAAATGTATACTTAAGAACTTTATTCCTTTTACTTTGTTACCTTCCACCACTGACAGTAAGTCAGTAAACCAGTTTTAAATATACAGTATCATTAAAAGGCACTGCAACAAATGGCAGAATGAACTAATAATTAGCCATAAAAGTTACATATTCAACCCTCCACAGCTCAAATCGTCTCATATCACAACAAAAAACACAAACATTTCCCTAATTTTCCAAAGAAAATGCACGCTGAGTTAACTATAAAACTACTGTTAAATCGATCATATTGAACTATCAGTGGATTTCGTTATTATCATGACAGGCGTAGGTTTTGCACTTCTCTGAGGTATTAACTGCAAACACAGAACATATTTAGATCACCACTGGTTTGCTCACCTCATTTAATATTTGTTCATTTTTTCATACTCGACTAAACTACTGAATATAACCAGGGCTCTCAAGTCTCACGCATTGAGAGTGTGACACACGCAATTTGACGTGTTCACACGCAACACATGGTATTTCTCACGCTGAAATTTAGTTATGTAAGTCAAGCGCAGTGCTTCTGTGCCCAGAAAATCGGTTCAGGCACCACGCGGTTTCAGCGCCATTCGTCCCCCTCCCTCCCACCCCCCGCTCCTCGCAGAAAAAAAATAGTCACTCGCAACCCCTCCCCCCGGAAATTACGCAGTCACACGCACGACCCCGCTCGAAAGTTGAGAGCCCTGATATAACTATCCTGAGTTAAGTCCCGAAGTTAATCACTACATACTCAAGTTACTTTAAATGATTTTATTTGGTTAAATTTATTCAATTTTGTTCAACATTTCAGACATTTACCTGCTCACCTGTTCCTCCACCTGGTCTGGAGACAAATGAGGGGGTGTGGCCTGAGACTGACATATTTATAACCTCTGGGGGGAGGTTTTGGGCCAGACCATGTGACCATGTGGAGGGGGAGAATTGGTTTCAGTTCCTTTTGTTTGTTGGGTTTTGTGTATTTGATTTTGATGTCTCAGTGTTTATAGATCATGTTAAGCACTTTCATTTAAAGGGGACTTAGGCCCTTGAAGTAAATCACCAGGGTAACTTAGATAAAAGTGAAGTTGCCTCATATTATTAAAGATCCCATGACATGCTACTTCTTGATGCTTTTATATGGCTCCTTAATGGTTCCCTAATACTGTAAATGAATCCTTCTTCAAAATCAACACTCAGTGCATGAGAAACAGAGATAAGATGAGAAAGAGTCATAAATGTCACTCTGGAACACTCCATTATAGGCGTTGTTGCTTGAATGCAAATGAGGAGGCCTATATAGTAAGGGGGGGGGGGGCGTGGCCAAACTCTCCGCTCTTTCCTTTTCAGCTGTGCCCTGTGCGCTCTGACCCACTTCTGTGTTTTTGCGCGGAGGGAGAGATGAGAAGCCTTCCATTGAAAAATAAACACATTTCCACAGAAAATAAAATTAAACCACTGCTGTTTCAGATATCCACAGGCTCAGATAAAGGACTTCCGAGCCTAGAAACACTCGCAAGTTCCTCCAGGCAAATAAAAAAACGTATTTCGCATTGCGTAGCTCCTCCGCAGTCCAAACTCTCTGGGCGTGATTTACAGAGACGCTGAGTACAGACAGACGGGGGTGGAACTGCATTTGCATTTCTTTTTTCGAGCTGACGTCAATAAGTTTCCTTGTTCAGAATCGCCCGTTTGAGCTCTGATTTTTTCGTAACGCAGAAAAGGATCGCAAATGCTCAGTTTAGACATTTCGCAACTTTTAACAGGGTAGGGGAGCTCACATTAACCTTCAAAAACCTCAGAAAGTGAAAATTTCATGCCATGGGACCTTTAAATGTTAATCTGTATGGGTTTCCTTCTAAAGGTTCCGTGTGTTGACACCGGTTTACCTCTGACAGTCTCAGCTGATCCCGGTTCGGCTCGCTTTCTGGAGCCCACGTAAGTAGGTCCGGTAGCTTCTCTGGAACATGAAATAAAACTTGTTTTTCTTCTCAAAACAAAACATTTGTCTGAAAGGTGATATATTTGCATTGCAACATTTTTCCACGAAACATCCATCAGCGTAGATTGCGTTCGCGTATTGTCTGTCTCGATTCGTATCACTGTGCGCATATCAGCTGTATTAGCCTGTTCACCTTTAGCGGAAGTGTACGGCAGATGCGGTCCGCCGTAAGGGGAAGATTACAAGTGAACAGGCTAATACTGCTAATATGCGCGCAGTGATACGAGTCGGGAGACAAAATACGCGAACGCAAACTACGCTGCTGGATATTTCGTGGACAACTGTTTGGGACGCAAATATATCACCTTTCAGACAAATGTTTTGAGAAGAAAAACAAGCTTTATTACGAGTCCCCGCGAACTCACCGGACCTAATTACCTCAGCTCCAGAACGCGAGCAGAACCGGGCTGAGGTAAGCCGGTGTTACCACACGTAACTTTTAGAAGGAAACCCATACAGATTAACATTAAAAAAAACATGATAAAAGGAGAAGTTCAATTTGTCAACTGGACAAAGTTTGTTTGGTTGAAAACGTTTCGCCGCTCATCCGAGAGGCTTCGTCAGCTCTGGCCCTCATGCTGGTTAGACCCTGTTTATATCTGGCTGCAAGGGAGGAGCTAACTACCCTGAACAAAGCTCTCCCTAGTTAGCTCCTCCCTTGCAGCCAGATATAAACAGGGTCTAACCAGCATGAGGGCCAGAGCTGACGAAGCCTCTCGGATGAGCGGCGAAACGTTTTCAACCAAACAAACGACTGAGGGACTTTTCACGCATAAAAACACACACACTATTCCTTTAATTTCTGTTCCTTATGCCTGATTTTGAACACAGTTTTGTTGTAAATATGATGAAGCATCACTTTCAGTCAACTGTGCCCGCACATGTACCAACACTTCATAAGGATTCTTTTACTCTATGGCACAATCAAGAGTTCAATAAAATGTACTACACTAGAGACACTTCACCTGTGGCAAACACACACACAAAATGGTTTGTGAACACTGAGCAGACATAGTGCATATTTATAATTACTATATAAGACAAACCTTGTTGGTAGTGATGGTGAGATGAAGCCTCATGAGGCATTGAACCAAATGGTTCGAGAAAAGGTTCATTTCTCGAAGCTTCGTGTGCGCACGACACCACCTACAGGCCAAGTGTGTAATGACAGGCAGCTGTATCTGGACCACAGAATGTGGGATGGAGTGAATCTTTGTGACTGTTTGTTGGGAATGACTATGAATTACAAAAAATGTATGACCAAATAATCTCTGTACATACTGTATATTATCACATATGTGTATAATAAATAGGGGTATGTATTGTATGTTGTATTTATTCTGTGTGTGTAAATTTTCCCAAAATGGTTATGTCATAATATGGCCGGTTAAGATGTTTTTCTGAAAATGGTAAAGGTGTAATCAGGCAGAGAACAGTGAAAGTGCTTGTGGAACTAGGAAAAGGGCACAGATTATGCTTGTGTAACTTGGACAATGATGGACAGGGGAAATTTTATTCATTTTTATTCAGAAACAAGAGTTTCTCAACAGTTTTTGGTTTTCAGATCAAAGTGTTCCCACACAGGGGAAGACCTCTTCCTCGCTGGCTCCATCCTATCACCTCTCCTACTAAATCTCTCTGCCTAAACTCTCCAAACTCTCTCCAAAATATCTCCAAGCTGTATAAACGCTATCCAGTCTCTATCCAAACTCTCAACTGACCACAACTCTCCTTCAAATCCCCACATTTTGAATGGAATCTGAACCACTTCCCGAAGCAATCACGTGGTACAGCCGGGCAGCGAGGCTTCGGACGACATCATTTTTGGCTCCTCCCCCAAACGAAGCGAGCCTCGATACGTGCTTTGCGGAAACACCCCCTTCATTACTCGACACGCGCCTTGAAGCCTCGGCACATCTCGTAACATCACTACTTATTGGGAGTGATCAAGTCAAAGTACTCCCAAACAGGGGAAAACTTTCTTTATTTCGCTGGTTCCATCTTTTAAACACTCAATTGCGTTTCGCTGTGCCTTATATTTCAAACGACACGCAGTTCACACGCCAAACCAGCAAACCACTTTCTGAATCAGTCACGTGGTACGATGCTTCAGGAAGGTTCGAACGTCATCGCTTACGTCATCAAACCACCCTCCGAACCACACTTCACCTCGACACAGACCGTAACATCACTATTAGTTTTGTTCATTTCTGTTGCCTATGCCTGATTTTGAGCAGTTATTTTTTGTAAATATGTATTATTTTTTTGGTTGCCACGAATATCATGGTGAAATTCTGAAATTCTGAATAAATCTATGGGAAAAATGAAATATTTTCAGTCTGCCTCCTGCTTAAGACCATATTGGCCGGCTTCCCCACAACCGCGTTACCTTTTATTGTTTTGAAAATGTTGTATTTGCTGAAAACAGTCTGTTAACATTTCATTTCATTCATTTCATTTATTTATTCATTTCGAGCAGGTCAACACAAGGAAATAAATACAGGTGACCAATAAACAGTCAAATACATTTGTCTTTTCTTTTTGCTCGAAAAGGAGTTGGAAGAAGAAAACTTATTAAATCCCACCTCTGTCTTCCAAAACATAACTTAAACTATCAATTAGCTTCTTTATCAGCTCAGTTGAAAGAAACACAAAAATAAAAAAGGCAAATTCCATTCTTGTACAAAAAAAAAACAAAAAACTGATACAGAAAAGTGCCATTTGACGATTCATTCAAACTCGTCTGGTGTTCAGACCAGACCACGTCTTTATACAAGAAATTAAATTTGTGAATATTTTGGCAGAGCTTTTGCTGTAAATCCAGAACATTCCACATTTTTACCCCACACACGTCACACAGAAACTTTTACGAGTGATTCTAACACTGGGCAAAATGCAGACCCCCCAGGATTTCGCGGGCATTTTTTGTGATTGTTTCGGGCTAAAATGCCTGAATTTGCGTGAGCTTTTCCAAAAAGTTGCGATGAAAGTTGTGGTGCTTTTAAGGTTTTTGTTGCGATTTTGTTGCGGGAGGAAGTGAAAGTTGCGATAAATAGTTGCGATTTTCCCTTTTTGTAATTAAAATTGAGTAATATTTTGAATACTGAGTTATTATTGACAAAGAATCATACAAAGACACAGAGATCACAGATATGGTCCTAAAACAACCTTACCAACATCGAAAATAAATTACTACTAGGAGGGGAACTGTTTCGGTCTTTTGCTGTTATTTTTGTGGGCAAATGGCGCCGCAGACATGTTTCTTTGCCATTAGAAGCCGTGTCCCAATTCCCAGAGTGCACAGTTCGGAGCGTGGTTTGAAGGGCATGTGCGTCATTTCTTTTTTGTCCCATGCACAGTTAACACGCGTTCGCAGACCGCAGTCGTTTCCATGGAAATCGGGGCGTGGACCAAGCGCGTGAAAAAGCACGCTTAGCACACTCATATATCCCAGCATGCACCGCGCGCTACTTCTTCTACGGGAGAAAATGGAGCCGGCGGCTGCTTCCCGTAGTTGCGAGACCTGTCGCATTTCGCAGACGGCCATGCGGTCCGCGGAGTGCACTCAGGGCTGAGCAAGTGTGCACCGCCTTGACTGCAGTCTGAGCCCCTTCAAACCACGCTCCGAACTGGGGACACGGCCGCAGTTTGGTTTCGTCACACGGAAGTAAGGCAGAAGGAAGTTGGTCGACACGAGTTCAATACGTCGCCGATGACTGGTCAAAATTGGTAAAAATTGCGGGAAAGTTGCGGTGATTGGCAATTGTTTATTAAATGCTTTAAAAAGCATTGTATAATATATAAGCAAATAAAAATGTATATTTGTATAATACTGCACTGTATAATATTTTAAAAGGTCATTAAATTTTAATAACTTTGACTGAGTAAAAAGATCATGAGTGTGTTCTAAGAAGCCGACCTTGTGAATGATCCGCACGGCCGTTTTCTGCAGAAGAAATAGTGGATTAATTGAACATTGGTAATTATCACCCCAAACTTCAACACAATATGTAAAATATGGAAGAATCAATGAACAATATAGAATTCGAAGTGCATTGTGATCGAGGTTATGCTTAGCGTTATTTATAATTGAGAGGCTTTTGGCTATTTTTGTTTTTATGTGTCTGATGTGGGCTTTCCATGATCATTTACTGTCAATAATTACTCCTAGGAATTTGTTTTATAGGTTTCGTTGCTCCCCCCTTCCCAAGTCACTCATCCACTATCACAACACAATCGGCATTTCACTGATGAACCTACTGCACGTCACGTTGGTGAAGTTGTAGTTTATTATTTGACAATTCCCATGTAGGAGCACGGGTGATGTCGGCTTGTGGGCTGAGCATTAGACAGAATCGTACTGCTAAGTGTAAGGAAAATCAAACAGAGATGATTACTCAAACATAAAAAACACAAAACTGCAGCTTATTAAACATCTTAATTAGGGCTGTCAGTAAATTAACGTGTTATAAAAATTAATGCAATTCATTATGAGCGGCAATTCAGTGCGCATTTTAAATTTGTCGTGCGGCGAGCGAATCGCTGCCAGGGCCTTTGAATGACAAGTTTATTTATAAAAAGAACAAAGACGGGACTTTTAACAAGAACAGCGTGATTTGTAGTGTGGGATTTCATTTTAATATACATGTGTATATTCATATATACATTTGTATACTGTAGCCTCTGTGTTTACATATTCTGTGGAAACTGTGTGTTTTGCAATCTAGACTGTGGTAAACAACCTAAGTATAACTGTATGTGTTTCCATAGGTTGGGTGTAATGGGATATCCACCTGCTCCCATCCATCAACTATTGGCTAACTTTAACTATTGGTTAACTCCTATTATTGGCTAACTTTTGGAAGTTTATGTCATTGCATACCACAATCCTGTATTTAAGACAGCAGTTGTGTGTGACCAGTGTGGGCAAGAGACACGGTCAGTTCAGTGTGTGGACGATGGAGACGACATGTGACGACTTAAGAGATGTCCTGATGCCATATTACGTTTGTATTTCTGCCTAATTCAACATTAAAATGCTAATAACCTCAATCTACAGTTTTTGCCCTTTCTGATCCCTAATTTCAAAGCTCACAGTAGATTTTGTCAAAAAGAATTTTCCGACCACCGAAGCTGCTCCAGCCTGACGGATCATTTGAACGCTAAACACGTCCGGACAAGTTCCATTGTTACCGGTGATAGAGCGAGCGTGAGCGCACTTCAACAAAACACCAAACCAGCAAATCACCAAACCAACAAACTACCAAACCAACAAACCACCAAACCAACAAACCAACAAACCACCAAACCACCAAACCAACAAACCAACAAACCAACAAACCAACAAACCAACAAACCACGCTCGCAGAATTTGGGAAACGAATGAGCAAAGCGACCACATAAAAACTGACAAACTCAATAGCAAAGTGGGTTACCTCTCTCTCTCTCCCACTTTCACGAGATTAAAATGCGATTAATTAGATTAATTAATTACAAATCCTGTAATAAATTTGATTGTTTTAATCACCTGACAGCACTAATCTTTAAGGTACAGTGTGTAGGATTCGTGGCCGACAACTACGGTATAAATAAAACGCGGTCCCGTTCACTGTTTTTTTTTTTTTTCTTTCCGCATGAGAGCACACATTCCCGATCGTGTACCATGACAATCTACACACCAAATGAAACCTTACAGTCTCCTCTTTTTGACTATGCAATTCATTTCCCGGCACAACAATCACTCCCCGAGCACATGGGGCTTTTATACGGAAAAGCACAAAACAAGGTTTGTTACTTAGCTTACCTTTGAAGGCTCTGGACAGGTCAAACTCAGTATTTCACCATAAACTTGGTCTCAATCTGTCCGTAAGGATCCAGCGAATAAAATCCAGTAAAACAATTTAGTCCAAAACACGTGTTAGATCCATTACGACGTCTGATCCGGCAGCATGCTTGTGTTGTTTACCCAAAACCACGAGCCTTGCTGAAGGCGGAGCCCAAATGTCCTTCTGCGGCTCTCGTATTCAAAATGGCTGCCTCTGCATGGGGAAGATCCCCCTTTTATGTGACTATATCTAAGTCCAAAAGAATACTTTGATTTCATGATGGAAGTGAAAAGGCTTGGAAAACAATGTATTTTTGAATGGGTATCTTCAATTTCAGTAATTAACAGGTAAAAATCTTACACACTGTCCCTTTAATGCATCGTTTTCGCCGTATATAGCATTTTCAAAACAATTCCCCATAGAAGTACAACACCCCCTTGTACAAGAGTCTTTATTATATTTGTTATGTTCTATTTGCTCATCGTAACCACTGAATTTTGGAGGCTGAACAAAAAAATTGAGGTTTATAATAATACAAAACACAGGTCAAGAATAACAATGAAAACCTACACTTAACAAGTCAGATTTGCCAGTTACCTCAAGTCAACGCTTTCACTTTTAAGACACATTTGCACTTTCATTTTGTTCTCCACAGTGATTGTTACTGTTGCGTCGGGCTCTCCAACTTCTTTCTCATATTATTTATGACAGTATAAAGTTGTCGTGATATATATATTTGACAGTTGACGGATCTAAAACAAGCATCGTCGTAAACAAGTCCTTTGGAAAACAGAACAGACATGTCAAATCAATAAATATCAAACTTTTTAATTACACTTATACAGTTATAAATTGCAACAATCTCTTCTTAGCAAAGTTACAATGATATATCAATTATTGTAATGAAATGGAGGCTATTTAAAATGCAGTGGTTGTCGTATTGTTACAAGCTGTCACACGGCTCAGTGCGTGTCAGTGGTTAGAACAAAACAAGCTTGACTTTTGCCAAGGCTATCTCGTGCCATTTCAAAGACTCGGCGTAATCAATATGCAACATGCCTTAAAGGGCCCGTGTTATGCTATTTTCTGATCTATGTTACAATGTTTCCTCGTCAAAAACATAATCGGAGCTGTGTTTTGTTTCATTCACACGTTTAACACACAAACCCTGCATATTTAAGATGAGTTCTTCTCTCAAAGAGAAAACAAACGTCGTGATGCTACAGTGAGAGATCATGACATGACAAGGTGAAACAGAGTGTTTTGAACATTGGAGATGTAGACAGGCTAATAATAAAAGATTACTCAAACATGTGTGAATGAAAGAGAACACAACTCGTATACAACCTTTAAAGATCCCATGACATGGTACTTCTTGATGCTTTTATATGGCTCCTTAATGGTTCCCTAATACTGTAAATGAATCCTTCTTCAAAATCAACACTCAGTGCATGAGAAACAGAGATAAGATGAGAAAGAGTCATAAATATCTCTCTCAAACACTTTATTCTGGGCGTTGTTGCTTGAATGCAAATGAGGAGAAAAGAGATGGCCAATAGAAGAGGGTGGGGGCGTGGCCAAACTCTCCGCTCAGAGCTCAGAGCCCACAGCTGATCCATTTCCTTGTTTTTGCACGGGGGGAGAGATTTGAAGCGTTCCATTGAAAAATAAACACATTTCCACAGAAAATAAAATTAAACCACTGTTGTTCAAAGGTCCAGAGGCTCAGATAAAGGACTTCCGAGCCTAGAAACACTCGGACGTGCCTCCAGGCAAATAAAAAAACGCCTTTAGCATTGCCTAGCGCATTCGCAGTCCAAACTCTCTGGGCGTGATTTACAGAGACGCTGAGTACAGACAGACGGGGGTGGAACTGCATTTGCATTTCTTTTTTCGATCTGACGTCAATAAGTTTCCTTGTTCAAAATCGCCCGTTTGAGCTCTGATTTTTTGAAACGCAGAAAAGGATCGCAAATGCTCAGTTTAGACATTTCCCAACTTTTAACCATGGGGGGCCTAAACAGGGTAGGGGAGCTCACATTAACGTTCAAAAACCTCAAAGTGAAAATTTCATGCCATGGGACCTTTAACAATAAGTGGTTGAGGTGGTGATAAACCAAAACATGCTCCAGGTAAAATCCTCCAGCTTAGGTCCTGACCAAGCTGAAGCAAGAAGATCATGGAGATGGTCCCCGGACGCAGTCATGTGCTGCTCACTGCTCCTAATAACAGGATGGGTTAAATGCAGAGAAGAATTTCTCCTGTGTGAGATCAATAAAGTCACTTCTTCTTCTTCTTCTTCTTCTAAAAATGGCTATAGAAATGCAGAAAAGTCTTATAATATGGTGTTTTATACTCGAGGAAGTTTGCATACCATTGGTCAATAATTCATCATAACTGCGTGCGGTGACGTTTGAATTTTTATAAACTGGATGCATTTGCATAATACACGTTCACTTGAAAAGTGCAGCGTCATTGCACAGCCCAGGGAGCAAAAGTTTTCAGTAAAGGTCAGGCCTGCAGCTGCTTTGGTGCACAGTGAGCACAAAGACTAAAGACTGTGAGGCCATACAGTCTAAATACAAGTACAACACAGACAAATACACTATAATTCACATACCGCAATATTAAAGAACACATATTATGCTAAAATGACTTTTTTGAACTTTCTACACACCCCTGTTCAAATGCCAGGTTTTTGTGATGTAAAAAATGACAGCAAGACAAATAATTTCACAACTTTTTCCACCTTTAATGTGACCTACTACCTGTACAACGCAACTGACGAACAAACTGAAACCTTTAAAGGGGAAAATTATGAAATAAAAAACTTAAAATAACCTGGTTGCATAAATATGACTTTTTTCATTGACAACATGCCACAAATATGTGTATCAAATCTTGTATGTCTACGACAAAGTAAAATTTTGCAGTTCCGTGCAATTACCCTAGGGGGCGCTATCATAACCCTTGTTATGTAATGTGTTCAAGGCCGGGGTGTCCGCCAATGATTAAAGTATGAGTGAAATCGGCCAAAGTATGTGCGAATTATCACTTGACGAGCTGCAAAATCAAACCTGAAACGTGCAGGTTGCAGCGGCTCCGCTGGGTCATGAACCCCAATCCTCAGGGAAAGTCACACCCAGCAAGTTTCTATAAGCACAGACTTACAGACTCTGCCATTGTACACAGGTGGCCAAGTTTGGATTTTTATCTGCTCCAAATCCTCCATTAGTTTTAATGTTTGTTTGTTTTTTTGTTTGTTTGTTTTTTTTGTCTCTAAAATCTGTTCAGCTTTTTTGTTGTGTAGTGGTATACTTGTCTTTTGTCATTTTTGTATTTCTGTATTTGTGACTTTCTCTCCACGGTAGTGATGTAATGAAGATGTGTTGTCCTCTGGTTGCTCTGACCTTGACGTCTTTAAGATTGACAGCTCTACTTTCATCTGTGGCTGTTTTCCTTTCATCTGATTTAAGGCCAGTCAAGTTTAGTCTAGATACTGCAGATGCATAAAGATAAAATAAGAATTAGTGCTGTCAGGCAATTAAAAAAATTTATCTAATTAATTACAGGATTTGTAATTAATTAATCTAATTAATCACATTTTATTAAATTTTTAGGTGGTTTATTGTGCTCTCCCACAGTGCAAAAAAGGTGTCAAATTTGTGATTTACAGTGAAAAGACTGCAGACTTCCCCTTTAACTCTTTCAGTCTTTGGCTCGCTCTCTTTCTCTCCGTGCACGTTACCGCCACTGTAACCAAGACAAGACTGCAGAGTGCACCTATATACCCCCATCCCCCGCCCACATTACAGAACATTCACTCAAAAGCTCATTTACACCATTCCACTATTATATGGCGAATATTTCTGGTGAGCACGTGCAGTAGCTTTCATGCAACGTCAATAAATAATATACAAAGCTTCAAATATACAGAGAATACAAATAATTGCCCGTGCAAATTACTCATGGCTCACATGACCCCTAGAACCCGCAGGTTTGCCAGATCGCACCGCGGGAGGAGGAAGAAGGCGGCTGCGCGGTAAGTAAATGATCGAGTTTAGAGGGATTTGGATGGGCAAAACTGGCGCTTCTAAGTGTGCAGCCTTAGTCATGGCAGAACACGCTGGAGAGGTTATGGGGAATTGAAAAGGGTTCGGTGGGCGGCCGTTGTCTCCCCGGGGAAATACACTTTGGTTTCGTTCTATAATACTGTGGCTTTTTTGTTGAAAATCTATGAACGTTTGAGTGTTTAAACAAGAGAGAAATGTGAGAAAACGTTAATTCCAGTGTGAGAAAAGTGTAGAATGTGTGTGGTGAGGCGTTTACAGCCTTAAAACATGGAGAATAATTGTAAAATATAAAGCTGACGACTTCGCGGATTTCGCTTGTCGTGGGTTATTTTTTAGAACGTAACTCCCGTTGTGGCCATACCTGCCTGTCAAAGCCTGATCCTGTCAGATCTCAGAAGCTCAGCAAGGCAGGGCCTGGTTAGTACTTGGATGTGAGACACTGGGAACTCCAGGTGCCACAGGGGGGCGCCAGTTGCAAAAAACTGTCGCTGTGCCCTTAGGCAAGACACTTTACCCACATTTGCCTAGTATGAAAGTGGAGTGTGCGTGAGTGTTGGAGGTGGTCGGAGGGGACGATGGCGCAGATTGGCAGCCTCGCTTCCGTCAGTCTGCCCCAGGGCAGCTGTGGCTACAGAAAGTATCTCACCACCACCAAGTGTGGAGTGAATGAACAATGAACTGTAAAGCGCTTTGGGTGTCATGAAAGGCGCTATATAAATGCAATGAATTAAAATTATAATTAATTAATTATTATTAAAAATTTGACCAAAAGTGGAAGTCGGGAGTATTTTGCTGCGGGAATATTTGAAGATTGAACACGGTGTTGTCGGTCAGAATGCACAAAATAGAGGAGAAATTGCATGACATTTCAAAGTCATCTTTATTGTCAAAATCCACATGTACAGGTCGCACACACAGGGTTTGAAATTGCAGCGCCCCCTAGGCCCACAGTGAACATAAAACATCTGATAAACAAGACGATAAACACAATGATTAAAACATCACATATACCCGTAAGTATTGCTTGATTTATAAAAACAAAGTAGTGTAAAGGTCGCGCAGAGGATAGACAGATGCAGTTTGTGATCCAACAGAGACAAAATATTAAAGCGCACTGAATTTACAAGTTCATAAAGTTAAAATAATAAAACAATATTTAGTATGCGCGCAGCAGCATAATAAAAACTCACTTTACCTGCAACATTCTGTTTCTAGTAATCAAATTATACATCCTTATCATTGAGCACAGAATGAATAATAGATTTTTTTTGATGAAACAAATAATGAGGAATTAAGGCAGATGTACGACACAAAGGCCAATATCAACACAAAACATAAGCCCCATCACATACACTTCCCAGAAAACAGTTACAAAATGCCAGAAGGCTTAAAGGGTCCAGATTACATCTCAGATCTACGTTATAATGTTTCGTCATCACAAGCAAATCTAAGGCTGTCAGTTTAACGTGTTAATTAGATTGATTAATTACACCACAAATTAGCGCATTATAAAAATTAACGCAAATTATTTATGAGCGGCAATTCAATAATAATAATAATAATAATACATAACATTTATATAGCGCTTTTCAAAACAACTCAAAGACACTTTACAGAAAGGAATAAAAAATAAAAATAAAATAAACAAAACAAAACAAATTAAATTAATGTGGGTCAAAGGCAATGGTGAAAAGATGAGTTTTGAGCTGTGACTTGAAATTGTTTACTGAGTCCGAGTTTCTGATATGGAAGGGCAGGGAGTTCCAGAGGGGGGGGGGCAGCAGTGGCAAAGGCTCGGTCCCCCAAGGAGACATTGCAGTTTTTGGAGATCTGAGGAGGGAAGTCCGTAGAGGAGGCTATTGCAGTAATCAAGTCTAGATGTGATAAATGCGTGGACCAGGGTTTCAGCAGCGGATGGGGTCAGGGAGGAACGGAGGCGGGCAATATTTTTTAGGTGAAAGAAAGCGGTCTTGGTGATGTGGCGGATGTGTGGCTTGAATGAGAGGGTGGGGTCGAAGATAAATCCGAGATTTCTGATCTGAGGGGAAGGAGTGACTGTGTGACTGTCAATGGAGAGAGTGAAATTCTGGATGGAGGGGATGAGAGATTTGGGACCAGTTATTGCAGTTGAGTTTGAGGAAGTTGATGGACATCCATGATTTTATTGCAGAGAGGCGTGGGCATTTTAAATTTGGCGTGCGGTGAGCAAATTGCTGCCAGGGCCTTTGAACGGCGAGTTTATTTATAAAAATGTGATGGAGCAGTAAGAGCGTTGTCCCCGGGGAGAGCACGTGAAGACGCATGCGCCTGTTTCCGCATCTGCTGCTCCAAGCGCTGAACCCTTTTCATTATCAACCATAAACTAATTCCCATAACCTCTCCAGCGTGTTCTGCCACAACTCAGGGTGCACACTTAGAAGCGCCAGTTTTGCCCATCCAAATCGCGCTAAACTCGATCATTTACTTCCCCTCGCCTTCTCCCTCCTCACATCCACACCGGAAGTTTAAATCCTCCAGTTTTGCGGGTTTCGGGGGTCATGTGAGCCATGAGTAATTTGCACGGGCAATTATTTACATTCTCTGTATTTTTGAAGCTTTGTATATTATTTATTGATGTTGCATGAAAGCTACTGTACGTGTTCACCTTTTGTCACCAGAAATATTCACCATTTAATTGTGGAGTGGTGTAAATGAGCTTTTGAATGAATGTTACGTAATGTGGGAGGGGGATGGGGGTATATAGGTGCACTCTGCAGTCTTGTCTTGGTTACAGTGGAGGTAACATGCACGGAGAGAAAGAGAGCGAGTGAAAGACTGAAAGACTGAAAGAGTTAAAGGGGAAGTCTACAGTCTTTTCACTGTACCAATATAAATCGCACGTTTGACACCTTTTTTGCACTGTGGGAGAGCACAATAAACCACCTAAAAATGTATTAAAATGCGATTAATTAGTTTAATTAATTACAAATCCTGCAATTAATCAGATTAATTTTTAATCGCCTGACAGCACTAATTCAAACATGTTTAACAAAACAAAAACCCTGCATATTTAGGCTGAACTGTTCCCTCAAACTGAATTGTATCTGATTTTTTTGCACTATGTTTTCTGTACTGTGTTGTAAATGTCCTGTTGTGTTGTGTATATCGTACTTAAATGTCTGCACTGAAGTGAGACGCTTTCAGTCTCACTGTAAATTGTACATATGAATAGTGACGATAAAAGGCATTCTAAAACACTGTTCCACCTTGTGATGTCATGTGGTAATACAGGAAGTGTAAAGTGTAAAGTCCACACACCTTTACAAGCATCATTTGAATAATTTCAGCCCTGGAATTGCCATTCTCTACCAAACTAAAAGTAAAAGATGCCTGTTAACATCAAAAGCACCACTACATGACATCACAAGGTGGAACAGAGAATTTGAGATGTAAACTAAAAAAGTGTGAATGAACCAAAACACAACTCGGTAACATTATGACTAAAAGCTCAAACGGGTTCATTTTGCTTCATATAGGACCTTTAAAGGTGCACTGTGTAACTTTTCCAGTGGAGGATCCATGAAATGCTTTATTGCTTTGTCTGGAATGGTTCATAGTACGGTATTAAAGCTTTCCATCTTCCACACCCAGTTAGAGGTCAGATCTGTGGAGAGGTGCTGTGGAATTTCTGATCTACAAGAATAAAACTGGAAAATCGTCTTGAATCAAACGGTTGATTTATTAAAGCAACTGTGCACAATTACCCCCTCACTGCCCCTGACAGAGGCATCTGTCCCTAGATTGGTGACATAACAAAACATACCAAGTTCTTATACCCCTCGGGGGGCATGAGCAAACACGTAAACAAGACATAACAACAATAACAACAATAACAGGTCAGCACAAGGCTGGGTAAACCGCAGCAAAATAACAAGTGAAAAACAAGTTAAATCCAGTGGAAATTTACCACATGTTTTGTACGGCCTGAGGTCGTTTTCACACCAGGAAAGTTTTTTATTTATTTATTTTTTATTTTGGTGTGGTTCGCTTTCACGCTGCACTTTTTTTCTAAGTGAACCAACATCTATAAACAAAAGCACGTGTGCTGAGGTCGCTCAGACATTGGACAGAAATGAGCCGTGTCCAAACACAGAAGGAGGAGAATCATGGTGTTGCTGTTTTCAGTGTCGTCATAGCGATGTGGTTTGCTCAGTTTTTACAGTTCGCACAAATGTTTGAGCAGCATCGTGAGGTTTACACTATTTTACAATCAATTTACAAATGACGAAGACACAGGACGAGACGGCTACAGAGGACAGAACTCATGTGAGCATCAAGTTCTGACTCTTGCTCTTCACACAAAACATAAATAAGCCTCGTAAGTTTCGTTTAGGTGAGTTTCATCAGCCTCAGTTTCCCATAATGCTCGACATACGACGGGAGCTCGTTAAGTACAAAAAGCCAACTTGTGTCGGATCGAGTCCGGTCTGCATTCTCACAAATGAACCACACCAGAGTTCGTGCTGAGACCGAGCTTTTTAGGTGGTCTTGGTTCGCTTGTTTGCTCCAGATCGAGATTTTGGGTTTTTATTCACACCAGAACAAAAGGTCCGAATCAAAGGAGCAACAAATCAAAGAAGGCAGGTGTGAAAACGACCTGAGAGGCCCTAACTAAGGCCCTGTCCCCACGACAACGTTCCTGTTTTTTTTTTTACCCGGGGTGAAAAAAAGTCTCGTCCACACATGTGTTGGATCAGAAAACCTTCGCGTCAAGATGAGCACGGAGCACTGAGTGAAAACGATGTAGTACATATGTCACACCAATAAGTGGCGCTGTAAACCGGAAAGAGCCAGAGCCACTGGTAACGCAAGACTACAAAGAGCACATGCGCAGAAAGTCCTTTCTCTTTCGTAAACAAGCAAACACGTGTACTTTAGGGGCCGTCAACACAAGCGAATATATTTTGTCCCCCTGCTCCACCAATGTAGCAGGGACTCCCTCCGGTAATGTGAAAATGCTGACCGTCCCTAACATAGACAGACACCACAGAACAAAGATTTGCGCTGCGTGAGCAGAGTTTTTGCCTATAAATCGATAGTTAGTATTACTTGCTATCGTTTTATTAGATAGACATTAACAAGTAGAACTCTCGTTAACCTTGGGCGTGTTATTTAGGCAAAATGCTTGTTTGGATCTTACTACGGGAATGTTAAACATACTCGGACATTATGTTGGCTTTTCGGCGAGAATATACAACCGGGGACCATCACCAACGGGCAGCTACATATTTTTGTGTGTGATACTGCATGTGCCTGTTTGTAAAAGGTAAATTTTCATTTAATAAAAAAAGACAAGAAATGGTTGCTCTTTCTCTTTATTTACAGCACACAACACACTCAAATTGGTATGTGCTCCTCATTGTCCACTATCTGCCTTTCCAGCGATGGGATCTTTCCAGTTTTAAAATACGTGTTTAGCTTTGAATTGGCAAACACCCGTGCGTCGTGCGTACTGCCAGGCCACTTCCCAGTAACGTCCATAAACCGGTACCTGTAGTCACACACCGCTTGTATGTTGAGGGGATGTGTCCCATCGATCGATCCCAAACATTGTGGCATGTCATGCACATGGAGGAAGCCCGAAACAAGCTCCTCTGCCTCCGGTTCCGTGAAAGGCGTAATTGTGCATGGTCCTCTGCTGTTGTCGCAATGCATTGCATATGAACAGAGTTTGATGCAGCAGTGCCAATAAACTGCGGAAGGCGCAGGGTTACACCCTCTGGTCACCGGTCACGTGATGATTACGGCAGCGCGACGTCATCATTTTCTCACCTGCCGCGCTTTTTTGCCGCCCACATACCAACGCAACGGGGGGCGTTCTCCGACTTCTCCACTCTGGAACCCGTTTTTGAAAAACTCCGTTCTCGCCCCCAAAAACGCCGGCGCCGTCTGGACGGCAGGCCCAAACGCACACAAACTTCTCAGTTTCCTCCAAAAAACGTTGTCGTGGGGACAGGGCCTAAGTGTTGAACTTTATCAACAACCTAATTTCATTAGAAATCCCAAAACCAACTCACACATGACATCTATATTTGATTATATTAATGTTTATTGTAAAGATTTCACAGTCAGAATGCCTATCAAACCACCTGTAATTTAATAAATGTAAGGTAGATCTGTTTAATGTCAGACTGTGGAACATTCCAGCCACAGCAATGACATATTCATAGAAACCAGCAGGTGACGGACCCTCCACCAGAAAAGTAACACAGAAAAGTACCTTTAATGACACCCAGGTAGCAGAAAAGTCCCATCTGAACCCCAGTCTGTAATAGATACTGTTTGGACAGCCACATAACAAAGGGTTAACCTCATTTTTGCTCCATTTAGTTCCCAAAAGAGTTGTAAGTGTCATGTGAAAATGCCTTTAATATGTCCTGCTGTTATTATGAAGACATCAGCCTGCATATACTGTATCATGTGTAAATATTTGATGGGCTGATTTATCATTTTGCTCATTAGCTGTTCCATCTCTTTATCCTCACTGTGTTCCTCGGAGGCCTCCACTATAATAAGACTGTAATTAAAGCGGGCTTCAGTGGTGGTAGTGTCCGCCGAGACCAGCCAGAATAGAAGAACTAATACGGGTTTATGTGGTCGGGGGAGAGGAGAAGACAGAGCGTCCCCGTGAAATGTCTCTCAATGAAGATATTAAGGTGAAGTGACTAAAATAAGTGTGTTACCTCGTGGGATACTGTTTGGGAAGCTTCCTAATAGGGTGTGTTTCATATTTCACGTCACAGATTGAGAGCAGGGGTCTCTAAACTCTAGGAGACCAGTTTTTGAAAGACATTTCTCACCAGAAAATCTACTTTATAATTTTGTTTGAAAATTTACCATTTTCCGGGGGGTCCAGGGTGATCTTCGGCACATCATCAGGAACAAGCTTATTTTAATCTGTTTTTGTGAAGCCCTTGGTAGTTATTTACATGAATGCCCTGTAGCCTACTCTTAAAAGTAATCCAACAAAAGAAACAAATTCATAATCGTTGTAATAAATGATTCCAATTTTCTCAAAGCATCGATTTGAGGGATGCAATACAATTTGGGAGGGTTCTTAATTGGTTGTGTTCATAATGTTCAATATTTCACGTCACAAATTGAGAGCAGGGGTCTATAAACTCTTGAAGACCAGTTTTTGAAAGAAATGTCTCACTAGAAAATCTATTTTGGGTCATTCCAGAATTTGAGGACATTTGGGCTTTAAAAATTCTTGAAAAATAAACCTTCACTTTTCTGATTTTCTGCTACATATTCATCAATAATAGGTAATAAACTATCAAATGCCTGATTAGCTCAGCTTACGGATCAATGGTAGAATTTTTAATACATGATTTATTTGGTGTTAGGTGTTAGTAACAGGGTTGCAGGTAACAGGGTTGCAGATCTGCACTAATGTTCACTTTATCTCAGGAGTAGAAGCTGTTTAGCTGTTACTGCTAATCAAGAGGAAAAACTTATTTATGCAAATAAGTAAAGGAAAAATAATAATAATTGTCTTATTCTGATCATTTGCATAACAGGGTTCATGAGGCAGAGTGAGACATTCAATCAAGACTAAAGATGTTATAAAAATATGAAAAACAGAAGAGAAGATAAACCTTTGCTCTGCCCATTCTTTTGGAAAACTGTTTGATGACGTCAAGTCCAGGGAATCATGTGGTTCACTGTTGATTGATTGATTGATTGATCATGTGGTTTTGCTTTCTTCTTCTACCAGGTTAAAAATGTTCTGGTAACAGGGTTGCTGCAGGTTGTGGGACACATGTTCATGAATAATAATTATTATTTGAAATATTATGTCTATTAACACAAATGTTCCACAGTTACAAGAGATGGAAATGAAACAAATACAAAAAATAATAACAATAATACATTTAATTTTAACTGTTTTATTTGAGATTCAGTTTGGTCATTCGAGGGGTGGGACAAGAGGAAAATGGCATTATTTGGGGGTACTCCAGACTTATTTGGTATTTTTCAAACTATTTTCAAACATTCTTTTCTCTTAGCGTTTTTAGTATTTAGTATTATTTAATATTTGATGGGTGGGACGTAAAATGTCTCCAATTCTGGAATGACCCTTTTATAATTTTGTTATGAAGTGGGTTTGAAAATGTACAATTTTCCGGGAGTCCAAGTGGAGCGGTGGCCCTGTGTACGAGCTTATTTTAATCTGTTTTTGTGAAGCCCTCGATTGGTAGTTATTTATATGAATGCCCTGTAGCCTCCTATTAAAAGTAATCCAACAAGAGACACAAATTAATAATGGTGGTAATAAATTATTCCACTTTTCTCTGTCTGTCAATTAACAAACCGGTGAGCCTTATTTTAGTCCAGCATAGTTATACCCAGTGGCGTTGTTGGTTCATTTAAATTTTTATTATTATATTCACTTACCTCACCACTAAACCCGACCAGAGGGGAGTTTAAAGGTCCCATGACATGGTACTTCTTGATACTTTTTATATGGCTCCTTAATGGTTCCCTAATACTGTAAATGAATCCTTCTTCAAAATCAACACTCAGTGCATGAGAAACAGAGATAAGATGAGAAAGAGTCATAAATGTCACTCTGGAACACTCCATTATGGGCGTTGTTGCTTGAATGCAAATGAGGAGGACAGAGATGGCCTATAGTAGCGGGTGGGGGCGTGGCCAAACTCTCCGCTCCGCTCTGTGACCCACTTCCGTGTTTTTGCACGGAGGGAGAGATGAGAAGCGTTCCATTGAAAAATAAACACATTTCCACAGAAAATCAAATGAAACCACTGCTGTTTCAGATATCCACAGGCTCAGATAAAGGACTTCCGAGCCTAGAAACACTCGCAAGTTCCTCCAGGCAAATAAAAAAACGCATTTCGCATTGCGTAGCTCCTCCGCAGTCCAAACTCTCTGGGCGTGATTTACAGAGACGCTGAGTACAGACAGACGGGGGTGGAACTGCATTTGCATTTCTTTTTTCGAGCTGACGTCAATAAGTTTCCTTGTTCAAAATCGCCCGTTTGAGCTCTGATTTTTTCTAACGCAGAAAAGGATCGCAAATGCTCAGTTTAGACATTTCACAACTTTTAACCATGGGGGGGGCTAAACAGGGTAGGGGAGCTCACATTAACGTTCAAAAACCTCAGAAAGTGAAAATTTCATGCCATGGGACCTTTAAAAAATTTAATTTGAAATTGGCCTAAATAAGTTAATATGTAAAATGCATATGAATAAATATTATAAATAAAATAGATTAACAGTATAGTACTAATAGTAGATTAATCCTACTAAGATGTAAGGGTAATTTCATTATATTTGGTTACTTTAAAGGTTTTCGACCTGCTGCTGCTGCTACATACATACTGCTCCTACTGCTACTGCTATAATTATAACTGTTGCTACGGCTACCTACTGCTATGACTACTGCTCCTACTACCACTACCACCAAACCTCCCTCTACTACTACCACTAGTACCCCTACCTACTACTGCACTACTACAAATACTACTACCACTAAAGAAGAAGCTGGAAAATTTCAATAAAAGTCTTAAAGCTGAGTTGAGTCTTGTGTCTGTTTCCGGGTTTTTCAAGTGAACCTGCATTCCTTAAGAAAAGACTTGACGCTTAATATTGCAGCAAACACTCATTTTTTGTTTGTTTTAGAGCACAAAGCTGCAGATTTATAAAAAAATTACCAAAAATTAACATGGCAATAATACTATAATGCCATTTACGCAATTTAGTAACAAAAAAAGTTCAGATTCAGGGTTTAGTTCCCACTTGAACAACTTAAAACAACAAACAAACAAAAAAATCTGATGCATGCAATGTTATATTAGTTTTACTTATTTTAAAAGGCACCCAACGGCACGATGCTCTCCGCCCAGGGCTCCTCAGAACAGGTCACGAAAAAAGATCACAACGTGGGTATCAAAGAGCGGAGCGGTGCTGGTGGAGGTGAGTAAACTCTTCAGATGAGGCTTTCATGTCCTGTGGAGCTGGTGGAGGACCTGATGGAGTCTGTGGGAACATCTGAGCTCATCAAACAGATAAGACTCACCACTCCGAGGGCAAAATGTACACTGCACAGGGATTTAGATTGAAAGTGAATCTATATTTTGGCTACGAGTACAACATTTCCTCATTTAAAATTTAGGAATGGTTGATTTTTTTTTTGAGCCAATACTGATATCCAGTAATTTTTTACTATTGCTGTTGTTGCGATACTGATATTTAGCTTTTAGAATCCATAGCAAAACTCACTACTCTATCTTAAGATCACAAATTAGTAATAAAATGTGTTTGGGATCTTATATTAAATCAGGTTAATGTTAGATGTGTAAAAATCTGCCATATAACACTGTTGGTATTCTGTTTTTGCTCAGTGTGTTCAAAAAGGCAGATTCACTGAGGACAAACTAGGAATGACAGATGTGCACAGAGAAACTGGAGTAGTGCAGAAAAAATATCAGTATAAAATATCGTTTATCGCGGGGGTTAGGTTCCAGAAATAACCCGCAATAAGAGAAATCTGCGAAGTAGGACAACTTTATATTTTACAATTATTCTACATGTTTTAAGGCTGTAAACGCCTCACCACACACATTATACACTTTTCTCAGACTGGAATTAACCTTTTCTCACATTTCTCTCTCGTTTAAACACTCAAACTTTCATAGATTTTCAACAAAATGTATTAATAGTGAAGCGTGGGGAAGGGACACGGCTCTGGGAGCCCCACCGGACGGGCGAGGGGAGCAGAGATATGAGTCACTGGATCCGCAGGAAGCACCGCGCTCATCCAACGGCACTGCCACGTCCCGGGACGCGATGCGCACCAACCCCTTGGAGAAGTGCGCGACACGTGCACCCCTCATCGTGGTCAAATCCGTGACAGAGCAGCACGACCGGTGCAAGGCCGCGCGTACACCGGGGCTGCTAGCACAAGATCGAACCGCGGCGCCCGGACCGCGTCCTCTCAGCCCGAGCCACAAACCGAACATGCACAAACGAACGCAAGAGCCGCACAAAACCAGCAAAGAGCGGCACGTGGTGGTTTAATCCTGATTTAGACCTAGTCGGTCTAGTCCCGGCTTATTCCAGGTCCAATCCAGGTTTAGACCTGGTCTAGACCTGGTTTAGACCTGGTTTAGTTCTGGTCTAGACCTGGTTTAGTCCACATTTAGTCCTGGTCTAGTCCTGGTCTAGTCCCGGTCTGGTCCCGGTCCCCCCACGTCCCCCATCTATCAATCTGCAAAGGTCTACAGTCTCTTAGCCAATCAGGACGCAGAACACAATGTTACACTATTTTTTTTTTTTAAATCCGCGAAACAGTGAGGCTGCGAAAAGTGACCCGCGATAGAGCGAGGGACCACTATATTGCATTTAATTTCCCTAGGACAGTTGCATGAGGTAAATGAGGAAAAGCTTTGGACAACTGCAAACTGCAAACCGTTTAAACTGAACTATTAAGGGTTCATTTTCAAACCCGCTCCTTAACAAAATGATAAAGTGGATTTTCTTTCTGTTCATTCCCAAGAGTTTAGAGGCCCCTGCTTTCAATTTGTGACATGAAATATTGAACATAATGAACACATATTAGGAACTCTCCCAAACAATATCCCTTGACTCAACAGCTTATTTCAGAGACATTACTTTTCGCCTTAAAACGTGTGATTTTCGCCAATGGATTTGAGCAAAATCTGTCCTTACACCAAAGACAGGTATACAGCTCTGGAAAAAAATAAGAGCCCACTGCATTTTTTTTCTGAAATCAGCATCTCTACATGTATTCCAGCCATTCCATTTCAGCGTCTGTTGAATTCCAACACAAACACAAAGCTGAGCTACTTCAGTTCTTGCACCAGGAGTGGAATAAAGTCACCCAAGAACAATGTGAAAGACTTGTGGAGAGCATGTCAAGACGCATGAAAGCTGTGATTTTTTAGATGTGATTTCCTGCATTCTAGTCCTTTTTAGAATGACCTGTTAGACATGGCAAATATGGGCTTTTGGAGTGAGATTATTTTTAAAGTTGCATAGGGGCGAAAAAGTCTGATTTGGGTCACTTCAGGCTGCAGTGTGAACGTAGCCCAAGATATGTGGTCCTAAAACCGATACATATCCGATCTTTTGGCATGCGACTTCAGTCTGAACGGCCAGGTCGCATTCATCCGACCTGGGCGTGTTTCCTCCAGCGAGAGTGGTACAAGTCGGCGCTCACAAACGTACACAAACGTTCTTCTCGTCATGCGAAAATAGTATATGAACTCCGTGTCAGTGAAGCGGCGAAGCACGTAGCAATCCCACCGCTCTTGTCTGCGACTCCGCACCAACACGTTCATTTCTACGGACGTTGCTGCCGCTGCCCCACAAAACGCCGTGGCCAAAAACCTCGTCCTTCTCCTTCTCCGTCTCCTCCTTAAACCAAATAAGCTGTACATGTTCTGGCTCCGGTACGACAGCAACTTTAGGCTACTTCCGTAAACACTGAGCACGCTTGCTGTGCGTGACCTCATCGTGTTCTCCAAGGCGCATGTGGGACACTTTTGGGGCATTTAAAGTGCACACTGGAGATCACATACAAGTCACGTTTAACTGGAAATGTGAACGACCTCGCAAAAAAATCGGATTTAACAAAAAAATTGGAATTGAGCATTAAGCCCTGCAGTGTGAACTTAGCCATACGCGATCGACTGACACTCGGCCTGCGATCGACCGGTAGACCACGATGGACTGGTTGGGCACCCCATATTTTTTATTTGTAATTTGGGGGAAATGTTGTCAGTAGTTTATAGACGCAAACAAAAATGTTTCTTTTGCCCAAACAGAAACCTAGTAGTAAAATCAGAAAAACTGATCATTTTGCAGTGGTCTCTTATTTTTTCCAAAGCTGTATATTGTACCAAAGTCTGCATCAAATTACAAAGTGCTTTATTGTCCGATAATCAAGAAGTGCACGTTACCATGCTAGTTGTTATTAGCTTTACCATGTATTTATTTATTAATATATTTATTTGGCAGGGACAATGCAATCGGACATAGTTACAGAACAGAGCAGCTGATGTGATGCAGACAGAGTTTAGCAAATGCAAATGTTCAACCCCCGTCCCTGGTTGAGCTTTTCTACACTGACATAAAATCTAAAGTACATATATATATATACAAAAAATACAATTTCATCTATACTCAACAAAAATATAAACGCAACACTTTTGTTTTTGCTCCCATTTTTCCTGAGATGGACCCAAAGATCCAAAATTCACTCCAGATACACAACACTACCATTTCTCTCAAACATTGTTCACAAATCTGTCCAAATGTGTGACAGCGAGCACCTCTGCCCCGCCGAGACAATCCACCCCACCTCACAGGTGCGCCACATCAAGATGCCGATCCGACATCATGACCAGTGCACAGGTGCACCCCAGACTGCCCACAATAAAAGGCCACCCCGAAATGTGCTTTTTTTTTTTTTGCTTTATCGGGGGTCTGGGGACTCAGAACCAGTCAGTATCTGGTGTGACCACCATTTGCCTCATGCAGTGCAACACATCTTCTTCGCATAGAGTTTATCAGATTGTCAGTTGTGGCCTGTGGAATGTTGGTCCACTCCTCTTCAATGGCTGTGCGAAGTTGCTGGATATTAGTGGGAGCTGGTACACGCTGTCGTATACGCCACTCAAGCACATCCCAAACATGCTCAATGGGTGACATGTCCGGTGAGTATGCTGGCCATGCAAGAACTGGGACATTTTCAGCTTCCAAGAATTGTGTACAGATCCTTGCAACATGGGGCCGTGCATTATCTTGCTGAAACATGAGGTGATGTTCATGGATGTATGGCACAACAATGGGCCTCAGGATCTCATCACGGTATCTCTGTGCATTCAAAATGCCATCAATAAAATGCACCTGTGTTCTTCGTCCATAACAGCCTTTGAAGAGGAGTGGACCAACATTCCACAGGCCACAACTGACAATCTGATAAACTCTATGTGAAGAAGATGTGTTGCACTGCATGAGGCAAATGGTGGTCACACCAGATACTGACTGGTTCTGAGTCCCCAGACCCCCAATAAAGCAAAAAAAAAAAGCACATTTCGGGGTGTCCTTTTATTGTGGGCAGTCTGGGGCACACCTGTGCACTGGTCATGATGTCGGATCGGCATCTTGATGTGGCGCACCTGTGAGGTGGGGTGGATTGTCTCGGCGGGGCAGAGGTGCTCGCTGTCACACATTTGGACAGATTTGTGAACAATGTTTGAGAGAAATGGTAGTGTTGTGTATCTGGAGTGAATTCTGGATCTTTGGGTCCATCTCAGGAAAAATGGGAACAAAAACAAAAGTGTTGCATTTATATTTTTGTTGAGTGTATATAAATACAGCAAACATTTGAGAAATAATTTGAGAAAACATAAATTGCTTAAACTGTCAAAACTTATTAAATGATAATGACTGAGAATGTGACAGTGATGAAAGCGGACAGGTTTCCTATCCATCATTTTGATTGCTTGATTGTTTAGTGAACCAATGCGCTTTGTGGCTGAGGGAGCTGCCTGGGCCCATGCACTACTACTACTACTACAAATACTTCTACTACTACTACTACTACTACTGCCTGGGCCCGTGCTGTCATGCAGTAGATGTGTGGAAAGATCATCCCGTGCAAGTAAAGCCCCCCTATGGTGTCTGAAAGTTACACTGAAAGTTCTACTTATAAACTCATCCTCATGATTTATTAGGATGCTCAGAATGCATAAGGCAAGTGAGGAATAACCACTGGACTACTGGGACCCGTTTAAATGTTCAAACTCAATTCCTAACAAAATTATAAAGTGGATTTTCTGTTGAGATATTTCTTCAAAAAAAACGGTTCCCCAAGAGTTTATAGGCCCCTGCTCAATTTGAATAAAATATTGAACATAATCAACCCAACCCAGACAAAATCCCTCAACTCAGCACTTTAATTTAGACACTTTACTTTTCACCTTAAAGGACCTGCATCTAATTACTGTTCAATAATCAGGAAGTGCACATAACCATGCTAGTTGTTGTTGGCTTTACCATGACTTTAAACTCCACTCTGGTCTCTGAAAGTTGTGAAAAGCTCTTATAAACTCAACATGGTGAATAATTAGGATGGCGAGGAACAACTTTGGAGCACTGCAAACTGTTTAAAATGAACTAGTTACTCTACATTTTCAAACCCACTCCTGAACAAAAGTTTTAAACGGATTTTCTGTTGAGACATTTCTTTCAAAAACTATTCAAGAGTAGGCCTACTTAAGCCTCTGCTCTTCATTTGTGATGTAAAATATTGCACATAATGAACACAACCGATTAAGAACCCTCCCAAATATGGTTCTTAATTGATTTTGCTTTGATTTTAGACACTTTACTTTATTGTTCAATAATGAGAAAGTGCACGTTTCCATACCGGACCACTGCAAACCGTTTAAAATTGAACTAGTTATGGTGAATTTTCAAACCCACTTCCTATCAAAATTATAAAGTGGATTCTGTAGCGAGGCATTTTCGTTCAAAAACCCACTTTCTTTCGACACTTTCTTTCATTCCCCAGGAGTTTATAGGCCCCTGCTCTCAATTTCTGACATAAAATATTGAACATAATGAACACAGCCTATCGGGAATCCTCCCAAACAATAACCCTTGACTCAACAACTCAACTTATTTTAGACACTTTACTTTTTACTTAAAACATGTTGTTAACAGGTTTTTTTTTGTTTTTTTTCACCATGGATTTGAGCAAAATCTGTATTGCACCCAGGACAGATTATCGTATAAAAATAAGTCTGCTGCGAGCTTCTCCATCAAATTAGAAAGTAATTAAATCCCATAATTAGGAAATGCACGTTACCATGATAGTTGTTACTTTAAAGGTCCCATGGCATGAAATTTTCACTTTCTGAGGTTTCTGAACGTTAATGTGAGCTCCCCTACCCTGTTTAGGCCCCCCCCCCATGGTTAAAAGTTGCGAAATTTCTAAACTGAGCATTTGCGATCCTTTTCTGCATTAGAAAAAACAGAGCTCAAACGGGCGATTCTGAACAAGGAAACTTATTGACGTCAGATCGAAAAAAGAAATGCAAATGCAGTTCCACCCCCGTCTGTCTGTACTCAGCGTCTCTGTAAATCACGCCCAGAGAGTTTGGACTGCGGAGGAGCTACGCAATGCGAAATGCGTTTTTTTATTTGCCTGGAGGAACTTGCGAGTGTTTCTAGGCTCGGAAGTCCTTTATCTGAGCCTGTGGATATCTGAAACAGCAGTGGTTTAATTTTATTTTCTGTGGAAATGTGTTTATTTTTCAATGGAACGCTTCTCATCTCTCCCCCCGTGCAAAAACACGGAAGTGGGTCACAGAGCGGAGCAGAGAGTTTGGCCACGCCCCCACCCCCTACTATAGGCCATTTCTGTCCTCCTCATTTGCATTCAAGCAACAACTCCCATAATGGAGTGTTCCAGAGTGACATTTATGACTCTTTCTCATCTTATCTCTGTTTCTCATGCACTGAGTGTTGATTTTGAAGAAGGATTCATTTACAGTATTAGGGAACCATTAAGGAGCCATATAAAAGCATCAAGAAGTACCATGTCATGGGACCTTTAACCAAGGTTTTTCATTATGCTTTTAATTATATTTAAATTAAACTAAATATTCATTCAAATTAATTTATCAAGCTGAAAACTAATTGTACAGGTAGATTTACTCACCAGTAGTGTCTCTGTGTTTCCCCGTTGCATTCCTGGTTTGGTTTGTGTGCTTGAGCACCTGGACCTAATTAAATGGGCGGAGCGACACTACCGGTTTACCTGTGTTTTTGGCGCCATCTACTGGCCAGACTAGGAATAAAATATTAAGCGGGAGAGAGAAGAGAGGAGAAGATGATGAGCAGAGGGGCTGGGGCTTTTTTGACTTGACATTAAAGGAAAATTAACATTTTTTTTTACAATCTGAGCCTTCTTTCGGCAATAAAACAAGTAGTTTTACTCACCCATAGCAGTTTGGGGTCACTTGGAGCAGTTTCTTAGAAGTTATGCTGTAGCCGTTCTGTTCTACTAATGATCCCGTATCCGTTAGCGTGAGTGCTCGGGGCATTACTTTGCGGTCTCCAGATAACACAAACTTTAGCACTTTTCAAATCACAGAAGATCGCTGTGTCAGGGTAGACTTTTAGTAGATTCCAAAATGGCCTGAAACCCGATATCGCAACAGAAAAGTAAAGTTCAGAGCGGTGTTAGCTTCTTTCGGACTAGCGGTGTTTACAAAACAGCTGAGTTCACGCATGCGCACTGTCCTCTCTGATGACGTCATCAAATGAAACTATAGCTGCATATCGGGTTTCAGGCCGTTTTGGAATCCACTAAAAGTCTACCCTGACACAGCGATCTTCTGTGATTTGAAAAGTGCTAAAGTTTGTGTTATTTGGAGACCGCAAAGTAATGCCCCGAGCACTCATGCTAACGGATACGGGATCAACATAACTTCTAAGAAACTGCTCCAATTGACACCAAACTGCTATGGGTGAGTAAAACTACTTGTTTTATTGCCGAAAGAAGGCTCAGATTGTAAAAAAAAACGTTAATTTTCCTTTAAGTACTACATGACATCACGTATGACTCTTTTCTTTAGTCCTCCAGGTACTGCCCAGATTAGCAGCTCTATTTGAAATGCACATGTAGTCGTAGGTGGACTTTCTTTGTTTATTCCCATTTTAAAGACTTGGGAACAATTTTTTTTTTTTTTTTGGAATTAGCAGCTGTTTCAATTTTGTAGTCAAATCACTGAGTAAAGTATACTGAAGACCTGATAAAATGCCAGTGCAGGGTCATCAGAACACCTTCACTGACACACGTTATTAATGGAGTTGTTTTTAATTGGCTGCAGTGGGGAATACACACAAAAGGTTGATGGGAGTTTACAGCAGTTGTAATTTTAGCTTTAACCTGTATCCATCAACTTATCAGCAGAGCTTCAGGCACAACTTTCAATGACTTTATCAGTCTGTACACTTTTCAAATGAAGTTACTCTTCAAATGGCATTGTTTTTCGGCCTTTCCTGGGATCCTTCACACGAACTTTTACCCATGTTATACTGTAATCTTGTTCCCTCATCAAAAATATGCCTGAGTTCTAATTTGCGTCATTCACATTTGAGTCATAAACCATAAATTATTCCAATATTCCCCCGATAGTGACGTGACAGAATATCATAGCAGTTCTGGGTGTTTCTGTGGTCAAATTGTGTCCATAGCAAATGCCGGGCCTATTAGCATACTAGACAAGTTACATAATATATATAATTTTTGTTTTTACATTTTTTACTAATTCATGTACAGTATACATTTTCTCATTTCATTTTTCATACTCACTGCTGACAGTAGAGGGCGCTCTAATGCCTAAACAATGAACTGAAGTTGATATCCAAACATGGACGCTATTTTAAAGGTCCCATGACATGGTACTTCTTGATGCTTTTATATGGCTCCTTAATGGTTCCCTAATACTGTAAATGAATCCTTCTTCAAAATCAACACATGAGAAAGACCCATTTACACAGACATGGTCACAAATTCACTCTCTGAACAACTCATTCTGGGCCTTGTTGCTTGAATGCAAATGAGAAGGAACAGTGAAGTGGGGGGGGGGGGGAGTGTGCGCGCAGACATGTGTGTGATAGCGCAGCATGACCCGGCTCGGGGCTGCGAGCACGAGCTCAAACCATGCCTCCTCTAGACCAGGTCTAAACCAGGTCTGAACCAGGTCTAAACCAGGATTAAACCACCGCGGCTCTTGCCTGCGTTCGTTCATGCGCTCGGACTGCGTGCCGTCCCAAGGGGAGGCACATCTCCTCCCCTCCTTGCTGCTCGCTTCAGCCGTGACTCGTGAGGTACACCGGCAGAGCTAGCACGAAACCAGGAAATAGACCCGCACGCGGTGGTTTAATCCTGGTTTAATCCTGGTTTAGACCTGGTCTAGAGGAGGCACGGTTTGAGCACGAGTCTCGTGCTCGCATGTGCCTCCAGGCAAATAAAAAAACACATTTCGCATTGCGTAGCTCCTCCGCAGTCCAAACTCTCTAGGCGTGATTTCCAGAGACAGGGGGTGGAGATCCAGACGGGGGTGGAACTGCATTTGCATTTCTTTTTTCGATCTGACGTCAATAAGGTGCCTTGTCCAGAATCGCCCATTTGAGCTGTGTTTTTTTCAAACGCAGAAAAGGATCGCAAATGCTCAGTTTAAACATTTCGCAACTTTTATCCATTGGAGGGGCCTAAACAGGGTAGGGGAGCTCACATTAACGTTCAAAAACCTGAGAAAGTGAAAATTTCATGCCATGGGACCTTTAAGTAAAAAAAAAAAAAATTGGAAATTATAATGCCAAAAATTACCAAAAGCATATTTTTACGCCACAATAATGTATATGTCCACTTTAAAGATGCTGTACCAAATTTTTGCTGTCTTAAATATATAAAAAATAAATAAATAAATAATTAATTAAAAGTGCAGTAGTCCAAAGTTATTCCTCACTTACCTTATGCATTCTGAGCATCCTAATTATTCAACACAATGAGTTGATGAGTGCTTTTTCACAGCATTTCCGAGGTCAGAGTTGTGCTCACAGTAATCCTAACAGCAACAACTAGCATGCTAACAGCGCACTTCTCAACAAACCGCTTTATAATTCGATGCAGACAGCAGACAATTTTATTTTAACTTATACAATATACAGCTCTGAAAAACATTTTTGTTTGAGTCTATAAACTACTGACAACATTTCCCCCAAATTCCAAATTAAAATATTAAGGTTTAGAGCATTTATTTGCAGAAAATGACAAATGGTCAAAATAACAAAAAAGATCCATGTTTTCAGAGCTCAAACAATGCAAAGAAACAAGATCAAATTCATTTTAAAACAACATAATACTAATGTTTACACTTAAGAAGAGTTCACAAATCAATATTTGGTGCAATAACCCTTATTTTTAATCAAAGGTTTCATGCGTCTTGGCCTCCACAAGTCTTTACATTGTTCTTGGGTCCTATTTTAGACCTGGTTTAGTCTTGGTTTAGACCAGGTTTGGTCCTAGTTTAGATCTGGTTTAGTCTTGGTTTAGACCAGGTTTAGTCCTAGTTTAGACCTGGTTTAGTCTTGGTTTAGACCAGGTTTTGTCCTAGTTTAGATCTGGTTTAGTCTTGGTTTAGACCTGGTTTAGTCCCAGTCTTTCACATTGTTCTTGGGTGACTTTATTCCACTCCTGGTGCAAGAACTGAAGTAGCTCAGCTTTGTGTTTGTGTTGGAATTCAACAGACGCTGGGATGGAATGGCTGTAATACATGTAGAGATGCTGATTTCAGAAAAAAAAATGCAGTGGTCTCTTATTTTTTTCCCAGAGCTGTATTTGTAAGTAGGCCAAGATAAAGTTTGCTTAAATACATGGAAACAAATCAGGTCTAGTCCCTTAAAGAGTCTATACTACATAAACAAACAAGAGTAAAGTATCCGAAAGTTCTAAAAACCCTTATAAATAATACATCACCTGCACCTTGTTCGGGTCCGTACACAGTGTTTCTCTGTTTTCTCTATCCCCATCCATGTTGTGACAGTGGCCCCCTATTAACCAAACCAGTGCCAACCAAACTCCACGAAAACACTCCAGCTCCATGCTTTCTGCTGTGATTGAAACGTTGAACTGACTAAACCTGGAAACACACCCGCCGCAGTCAATCTTTATTTGAGTTCACGTCTCGGTCCGGCTGTCAACACCATCGCCTTTCGACACTTCGAAACAATCCCAACAATTATCCTCAAAACTCCCGCCTCTGAAGTTTGACCCGCTGGTTGACCTCTCTGTACGCGGCCGGTCGGCAAACACTGACACCGGCGAGGAGGTGAGCGCGACCTAATGGAACGCCGGAGAGCAGGGAGATGGAAGTTTTTCGAGAACCTCTGCAGCCAACCGAGTGCCCTAATAGCCAATTAGCGCTACAGAGAGAGGAGCGCTTCAGCCTATCGCGTTGATGACTGTCACCGGAGCCGGGTAATGCCATGTCCTAGCCCGCGGTCAGACTGTGAACGCCCCGTGGATGTTGTTATAGCACCAAGGCGGCGCGGTACAGTCAAATACCAAAATGACTGTCACTTATCACAATTTCGGAGAGATCGGTGAAGTTTAAAGACCACGCTGCGCTGGTCTGTTCCATGTTAGGATATCTTTTGACTGTTTGGTGTCCAATTTGGAAACTGTTTCATTTGCCAATTAGCCAGTGCGGAAATTCTGCTAGACGGTAATTTGCATCAGGAATGAGTGGTTTGTAACGAGTCCAGAGTTAGAGGTTTTGCAATGTTTCAAAATTAAGGCTGGGTTTGATGGTATTATGCAAAATTGTTCAACGTTTAGCGATTCAGCTGAAATAGACACATTAAAGGGACAGTATCTGACCTTTCTGCAAAGTAATTACAGTGGTACCTCACCTTACGAACGACCCAACAAACGAAAATTCCAAGTTATGAAACGCCTTCACGTTAAATTTTGGTCTCTAGATACGAAAGAAAATTCAAGTTACGAAACACGAAATCTCAAAAATTCAAATAATGTGCGCTCAGCCACACACATTATACGCTTTTCTCAGACTGGATTTAAACTTTTCTCACATTTGTCTCTGTTTAAACACTCAAACTTTCATAGATTTTCAATAAAATTATTAATAGTGAAGTGTGGGGAGAAGTGTGCACGGGGACACGTGTGATAGCGCAGCATGACCCGGCGCGGGGCTGCGAGGACGAGACCCGTGCTCAAACCGTGCCTCCTCTAAAACAGGATTAAACCAGGTCTGAACCAGGTCTAAACCAGGTCTAAACCAGGTCTAAACCAGGATTAAACCACTGCGGCTCTTACCTGCGTTCGTTCATGCGCTCGGACTACGTGCCGTCCCCTCCTCGCTGCTCGCCTCAGCTGTGACTCGTGAGAAACCAGGAAATAGACCCGCACGCGGCGCTTTAATCCACCTGGTCTAGTCCTGGTTTAGTTCAGGTTTAGTCCTGGTCTAATCCAGGTATAGACCTTGTTTAGACCTGGTTTAGTCCAAGTTTAGTCCTGGTCTAGTCCAGGTATAGACCTTGTTTAGACCTGGTTTAGTCCATGTTTAGTCCTGGTCTAGTCCAGGTATAGACCTTGTTTAGACCTGGTTTAGTCCATGTTTAGTCCTGGTCTAATCCAGGTATAGACCTTGTTTAGACCTGGTTTAGTCCATGTTTAGTCCTGGGTCTACAGTCTCTTAGCCAATCAGGACCCAGAACACAGTGTTACACTATAAAAAAAAGTTACACTATAAAAAAAAAAACTTGGATCGGGGCCTTGGAACGAATCAGACTTTTTCCATTGAAATAGCTACTCAACTTACGAAAAATTCACGTTACGAAACCACTTCTGGAACGAATTAATTTCGTAAGGTGAGGTACCACTGTATGTCTTTTACATCATTAAAGGTCCTATATAATGCAAAATGGATTCTGTAAGGTTTAAGCCATGTGATCTGGTGTTATCTCATCAAAATACCTGCAGTTGTGTTCTGTTTCATTCACACATGTTTGAGTAACCGTTTATTAGACTTAGACTTAGGCTTAGACAAACTTTATTGATCCAGAAGGGAAATTATGTGGGTACAGCAGCTCACTCATCAAATATAATATATATAACAGAGGGTAAACAAAACAAAAAATAGATGGAAATAGCAACCAAGGAGCAATAAACCAGTGTCAGATGAGACATATTTATACAAATAAAAATAGCGATAATAAATAAATGTAGATGTACAAATCATATTTAAATAAAAAAGTAGTAATAGACTATCAAATAAGATGTACAATTCCAGCTATGTACAGTTACAGGGAGGTTATAGGGATATTATTAGTCTACATGTCCACTCTACTTATTTAATCCTACCTGTACCTTTGTATTTTATATTTTATTACATATTTTTGATTATATTGTTTACTTTTTTCCTTTGTATTTTTATTGCTGTTATTAGTACTTCTGACTATCTCAGCGAGTCAACGGGTTCTTCTGATCCTAAACATTTCATTGCATTGTTGACCTTGTGTTGATCCTGCATATGACAAATCAATAATCTTGAATCTTGAATCTCGAATCTTGAATCTTGACTATACACCTGTAATAAATGCTCTGGACCACCTTATGATGTCATGACGCAGTAGTTTTCATGTTTGTGGCTATCTTTTACTTTTACGGGAAAAGTCCCTCAGTCGTCCAGGTAGAATCCATGATAAAAGGAGAAGTTCAATTTGTCAACTGGACAAAGTTTGTTTGGTTGAAAACGTTTCGCCGCTCATCCGAGAGGCTTCGTCAGCTCTGGTTATTGTACTGGTTAGACACTGCTTGTATCTCGCTGCCGGATCGTTTTCAGAGCGTTTTCAGTGTAGGACGCGCCTCCCGGCAGCGAGATATAAGCAGGGTCTAACCAGTACAATAACCAGAGCTGACGAAGCCTCTCGGATGAGCGGCAAAACGTTTTCAACCAAACAAACTTTGTCCAGTTGACAAATTGAACTTCTCCTTTTATCATCTTTTACTTTTAGTTCAGTAGAGATTGGCAATTCCAAATGATTCTATTGAAGGTGTGTGGAGTTTAAAAACGTAGTGGAGCACTTTCTGTATTAGCACATGACCTCACAAGGTTGAACGGTGTTTTCTGTTTGAGAGAAGAGCTCAGCCTAAATCTGCTGTGTGTTAAACGTGTGTTATACATGTGTGTTTTTGATGAGGAAACCACATTATAACATGGATAAACAATAAGTCTTCTGTGGAAAACAATTAGACTGAATGATTGCCTAAATATTTTTAAAGATAGTTTGTTGGATGAGGATCATAAAGGAGCATCTGCCAGGGACAGATGATTTTATATATCATGGATGAGTACCATGTGGAAATAACCCAACTGCACAACTGCTGTTAGTTAAACATCAGAGAAAGAGAAGGGACTAACTGGGCGAATCTGTGTTCTTCACATGCTTCAAAATTGGGTAGAGGCCATTTAAAATGTTTTTTCTTTCGTCCCTATATGTTAATTCATATTCTGTGTTTAACCAACCAGAAGGTTTGGTCTGGAAAAAAATAAGAGACCACTGTATTTTTTTCTGAAATCAGCATCTCTACATGTATCACAGCCATTCCATTCCAGCGTCTGTGGAATTCCAACACAAACACAAAGCTGAGCTACTTCAGTTCTGTGATGGAACTCTTACAATAATCATTCATATAATCAGATATAGATGTCATGTATAAGTTGGTTTTGTGATTCCTAATGAAATGAGGTTGTCAATCATGTTCAAAATTTAGTTCAGGCTTTTCAGGCCTACGATATACAGTATGTCCCGTAAATTTCCACTGGGTTTAACTTGTTTTTCACTTGTTATTCTGATGTGAATGACCCAGACTTGGGCTGTTATTCTGTGATTGAAATGTTATTTCTTGATTACACATTCAAGATTCAAGATTCAAGATTGTTTATTTGTCATATGCAGAATCAACACAGGGTCAACAATGCAAAGAAATGTTTAGGATCAGAAGAACTACTAATACTAAGAAGTACTAATAACAGCAATAATAGTACATGGTAAAAAAGTGTTGCAAAAGTGCAGGGGAAGAAGTAAACAATATAATAAACAATATGTAATGAAAAGTAATAAAAATACAAAGTATGACCTTAAGATGCGTGAAGAGTCCCTCAGTCGTCCAGGTAGAATCCATGATAAAAGACGAAATTCAATTTGTCAACTGGACAAAGTTTGTTTGGTCGAAAACGTTTTGCCGCTCATCCAAGAGGCTTCGTCAGTTCTAGATAGAGTGCTGGTTAGACACTGCTTATATCTAGCTGCAGGGAGGATTGCATACAAAAGAGAGAATTGCAATACAAATTAGTTGAGATAGTTTCAGAAGAATTTAGTGTAGTGAGCTCCTCCCTGCAGCTAGATATAAGCAGTGTCTAACCAGCACTCGAACCAGAACTGATGAAGCCTCTCGGATGAGCGGCGAAACGTTTTCGACCAAACAAACTTTGTCCAGTTGACAAATTGAATTTTGTCTTTTATCAAAAATACAAAGTACAATGTACAAAGGTGCCGGTTTGATTAAATAAGGTGTAAGTAGGATTAAATAAGGTGTAGGTATGATTAAATAAGGTGTAAGTAGGATTAAATAAGGTGTAAGTAGGATTAAATAAGGTGTAAGTAGGATTAAATAAGGTGTAAGTAGGATTAAATAAGGTGTAGGTATGATTAAATAAGGTGTAAGCAGGATTAAATAAGGTGTAGGTATGATTAAATAAGGTGTAAGTAGGATTAAATAAGGTGTAAGTAGGATTAAATAAGGTGTAAGTATGATTAAATAAGGTGTAAGTATGATTAAATAAGGTGTAAGTAGGATTAAATAAGGTGTAAATAGGATTAAATAAGGTGTAGGTATGATTAAATAAGGTGTAAGTAGGATTAAATAAGGTGTAAGTAGGATTAAATAAGGTGTAAGTAGTATTAAATAAGGTGTAAATAGGATTAAATAAGGTGTAAGTATGATTAAATAAGGTGTAAGTAGGATTAAATAAGGTGTAAGTAGGATTAAATAAGGTGTAAGTAGTATTAAATAAGGTGTAAATAGGATTAAATAAGGTGTAGGTATGATTAAATAAGGTGTAAATAGGATTAAATAAGGTGTAAGTAGGATTAAATAAGGTGTAAGTAGGATTAAATAAGGTGTAAGTACGATTAAATAAGGTGTAAATAGAATTAAATAAGGTGTAGGTATGATTAAATAAGGTGTAAATAGGATTAAATAAGGTGTAGGTATGATTAAATAAGGTGTAAGTAGGATTAAATAAGGTGTAAGTAGGATTAAATAAGGTGTAAGTAGGATTAAATAAGGTGTAAATAGGATTAAATAAGGTGTAGGTATGATTAAATAAGGTGTAAATAGGATTAAATAAGGTGTAGGTATGATTAAATAAGGTGTAAGTATGATTAAATAAGGTGTAAGTATGATTAAATAAGGTGTAAGTAGGATCAAATAAGGTGTAAGTAGGATTAAATAAGGTGTAAATAGGATTAAATAAGGTGTAGGTATGATTAAATAAGGTGTAAGTAGGATTAAATAAGGTGTAGGTATGATTAAATAAGGTGTAAGTATGATTAAATAAGGTGTAAGTAGGATTAAATAAGGTGTAAGTAGGATTAAATAAGGTGTAAATAGGATTAAATAAGGTGTAGGTATGATTAAATAAGGTGTAAATAGGATTAAATAAGGTGTAAGTAGGATTAAATAAGGTGTAAGTATGATTAAATAAGGTGTAAGTATGATTAAATAAGGTGTAAGTAGGATTAAATAAGGTGTAGGTATGATTAAATAAGGTGTAAGTATGATTAAATAAGGTGTAAGTAGGATTAAATAAGGTGTAAGTAGGATTAAATAAGGTGTAAGTAGGATTAAATAAGGTACGCATGTACACATTTGCTCATGCCCCCCTGAGGGGTATAAGAACTTGGTATGTTTTGTTATGATCATCTAATCTAGGGACAGATGCTTCTGTGAGGGACAGTCACAATTGTTTTTAATAAATCAACTCTTTGATTCAAGACAACTCCAACTTTTCTAGTTTATTCTTCTGAATCAGAAATTCCACAAGAGTTCAGAGCTGTATAAATATTCTATTCTAGTATCAAAATCTACAATAATGTATTCAGTATTTACACCTTAAGCAGTGAATAAAACAGCATCCTTGTCCTAGGGCGACTTAAAATCTAAATAACCTTCAAAATCTGACACTTCTCCACAACTTGCAGCTCTGATCGTATGGTATTCATTCATTTCCATATCTATTCACATCTGTCCTTCACGAGGAGCCTTCCTGACCCACGAGAGAGTCCACTCACTTCATATGTAAAATTGCAGGGTCCATTGTGCGAGTTCTCCCTCCCTCGGTACGATGGAAGGCTACGTTTACCACATCAAGGTGAATCTCTGAGTGAGTGGACTGTATGGAGGTAGCCACTTTGAATATAGTATGTTTTAGTAACAGTGGCTCAAACCTTCAGATTGTTTATAATGTGTAATGCTTGTGTACAGTCCAAAACTCTGCTCTTGTGCTGCTGTGGTGGACCAGCCCAACACTGCCAGCTAAGAACTATGCCAGGCTTGAATGGACAATACCACAATGTGTTGAGTGTGCAAATCTTAGACATGTTATCACATTTGTGCAGTTAAAAGGAATTGTAAGGATTAAATTTCACAGTTTTAAAGGAAAAGTAAAGTTTTTTTTACAATTTGAGCCTTATTTCGGTAATAAAACAAGTTGTTTTACTCACCCATAGCACTTTGGTGTCATATGGAGCATTTCCAGAGATGTTTTAGATTTGCGGTTAGCCTAGCCATTCTAGCCATAGCTCGGGGCATATAATATATTCCCCGAGCATGTAATATGCCCTGTGCAGGCTCCAAATAGCACAAACTTTAGCACTTTTCAAATCATAGAAGCCCGATGTTTTGGTCTACGATTTCGTGTGGTCAAAAGTGGCCTGTAATCCGAGATTTATCCATAGTTTACAGCTTTGCGTTTCATGTTTGGGTCCCGGGAGCTGAGAGCACAGTCCGCACATGCGCACTGGCGTCCTCATCTACTCGAAACTATGGCTAAATCTCAGATTACAGGCCACTTTTGACCACACGAAATCGTAGACTAAGACATTGAGCTTCTATGATTTGAAAAGTGCTAAAGTTTGTGTTATTTGGAGACCGCAAACATGTGCCCCGAGAACTCACATTATGGAGATCGCAAATCTAAAACATCTCCATATGACACCAAAGTGCTATGGGTGAGTAAAACAACTTAAGGCTCAGATTGTAAAAAATGTTACTTTTCCTTTAAGTTTTGTTTTCCCTGATGCAAGGTAAACATGTTCCACACAAATATAGATTTTACTGGATAACAATTGCCGTGCTGATTTATTTGGAGTTACAAAAGCATTAGACATGATTTATTTACATATAATTTGTTGTTGTTTTTTTCCCTCAAGATAATTCTCAAGAGGAAATTCTGGAGTTTGAGCTTTCACATGAGGCATGGTCTGTCCAAATACTAAGGAAAAAAGGTTAAGGCAGTGGCAAGGCCTGTCATGATAATTACTATATGGACTTATCGTTCATTACAGTGGTCCCTCGCTCTATCGCGGTTCACTTTTGGCGGGCTCGCTGTTTTTTTTTTCTAGTGTATGAACATTGTGTTGTGCGTCCTGATTGTCTTCTCCTCCGTGTCTCCTGTACAGGACAGAATGTGTTCAGTTTGACACATTTATATAGATGTTATAGAGGGGGGACCCGGGGGGGCTCCGGGAGTCCCGCTGGATGCACGAGGAGCCCAGACATGAGGCACTAGATCTGTAGGAAGTCCAGACCGGGACTAAGACATGAGGATCAGACTGGGACCAGACCGGGATTAGACCGGAACTAGACCAGAACTAAACCTGGACTAAACCAGGACTAGACCAGGTCTAAACCAGGATTAAACCACCGCATGTGGCTCTTTGCCTTGTTTCGTGCGGCTCTTGTGCGCTTTCGCTTCGTGGCCCGGACTGCGTCACTGGACTCGGTCCTGAGGGGGAGGCACGGTCCGGACACTGCCTCGGTCTCGTGCTCGCAGCCCCGGGTGGGACGCCGGTCATGCTGCTCTATGGATTTGACAACGATCAGCGGGTGCACGTCTCCGTGCGCCCCCTCCTCCCCCCCCCACCCCACCACCACGCTTCACTATTAATACATTTTGTTGAAAATCTAGATACAAAAGAAAATTCAAGTTACGAAACGCAAAATCTCAAAAATTCAAATAATGTGCGCTCAGCCACACACATTATACGCTTTTCTCAGACTGGATTTAAACTTTTCTCACATTTGTCTCTCGTTTAAACACTCAAACTTTCATAGATTTTCAACAAAATTATTAATAGTGAAGCGTGGGGGGAAGGGGGAGGGGGGAGAAGAGTGCGCTCTGACACGTGTGTGATAGCGGCATGTGTGACAGCTGACCCGGCTGCCAGCAGGTCTAGACCTGGACTAAATCAGGATTAAACCTGGACTAAACCTGGACTAGACCAGGTGGATTAAAGCGCCGCGCGTGGGTCTATTTCCTGGTATCGTTTCGAGTCACAGCTGAGGCGAGCCCTGCTCTCCAGGGCCACTCCAGGCACGGAGCCCCAGACATCCAGGGACCCAGGGGGACACTGCCAGCCCGCCTTAAGAGCTCCCTAAGCGGGCATGGGTCCGGGGATTGTCCCGGTCACCGGCTCTGTGAGCACCAGGTCTAGAGCAGCGGCTCGCCTCAGCTGTGACTCGAAACGAAACCAGGAAATAGACCCACGCGCGGCGCTTTAATCCACCTGGTTTAGTCCTGGTCCAGTCCAGGTTTAGACCTTGGTCTAGACCTGCTGTCAGCCCCGCGCCGGGTCATGTGCGCTATCACACGTGTCAGAGCGCAGTTTTCTCCCCCCTCCTCCTTCCCCCCACACTTCACTATTAATACATTTTGTTGAAAATCTATGAAAGTTTGAGTGTTTAAACGAGAGACAAATGTGAGAAACACAGAACACAATGTTACACTATAAAAAAAGTTACACTATAAAAAAAAAAACTTGGATCGGGGCCTTGGAACGAATCAGGCTTTTTCCATTGAAATAGCTACTCAACTTACGAAAAATTCACGTTACGAAACCACTTCTGGAACAAATTAATTTCGTAAGGTGAGGTACCACAGTACAACATTTTACTATCTCAAAACAGTAGAAACTATTTCAGTGTGAAAGATGACAAAAAGGGTCCAGTGGTACAAAAGGTAGAGTGGGAGAAGGATGTCAAGTTCACAGCGGATTATCATAGAATGTATTAATAAATGCATAGCTGTAATAATTCAAAAAAGGATAATAGAATTTGGCTAATCCGTATGGAGAGATGAGATAATGTGACATTAGCGGTTTTACTTTGACAGGCTCCACAATGAATTATAACAAGGCCTGTAATATAAATGAATCCTCTTGTACAGCACCATCAAACAACTCAAACGCTGTTGAAATTCTTTTATTATGAAACAATTACATAACATATTTAATTAGCAAATGACTTTCAAATAAATTGATTTGACTCTTTCCCTTTATTAACTCCAAACATTAGACCAGTCCTGTGTGACGGCTCAGAAGTAAAGACACTGAACCTGATTTTTACTGTTTTAAAGATCCCATGACATGGTACTTCTTGATGCTTTTATATGGCTCCTTAATGGTTTCCTAATACTGTAAATGAATCCTTCTTCAAAATCAACACTCAGTGCATGAGAAACAGAGATAAGATGAGAAAGAGTATTTTTTCTCCCTCAGAACAGGTCATAATGGGAGTTGTTGCTTGAATGCAAATGAGGAGAAAATAGCTGGCCAATAGTAGAGGGTGGGGGCGTGGCCAAACTCTCCGCTCAGAGCTGTCAGCTGTGCCCTCTGATCCATTTCCTTGTTTTTGCACGGGGGAGAGATTTGAAGCGTTCCATTGAAAAATAAACACATTTCCACAGAAAATAAAATTAAACCACTGCTGTTCAAAGGTCGAGATGCTCAGATAAAGGACTTCCGAACCTAGAAACACTCGGACGTGCGAATTTCGCCGAAAGGTGAGGGATTTTCATGCCTGCAGTGAAGCGGCGAAGCAAGTACTACAGCAACTTGACTTGCGGTGACTTCTGTAAACATTGTAAACATTGAGCACGCTCGCTGCGTGGGACCTCGTCGTGTCCTCCGGGGCGCATGCGCAAAAAATTGGATTTCACAAAAAAATCGGAATGGAGCATTAAGCCCTGACAATTGATTGACCCCCCCCCCCCCGAGCTACCGGTCGATTGACGCATTGAGCAGCCCTGGTTTAGAGCATAAATGAGCCTTTAGGTGGACATTCCAACACAGCTTTCAGATATCATATTTCATATCTGAAAGAGAGGTGCAGGAAACACAAATGTTCAAATGATTTCGTATTGTCAACATAAACACTTAAAGGGATATGCCACCCCCAGGTCAAATTTGGGCATCTCCCCACAGTCCAGAGACTAAAATAAGTGGTGGAAAGCGTTTTCCTGCTCACCCAGCCATTGTCCGAGTCTGTCGCCACTGACCGCCGCGGTATCTGGTGCTCCTCCGCCTTAGACTGGAGTCTAACGTCGCCAGAGAAAGATTTCGGCCAAAAGGAATTAATTTGCTCGATGCGTTTCCCAATTACTTTGTGTGTAGTGCGCATTCATATCGAGTGCAAATAAATGTGCAAATCAACACGGAGAGCTTGCCTTGGTCATTTTGGGTGGGAACTATTTTCCAGTGCGGTAGAATACAGCCGAATCACGCAGCACGCTACCAGGGGAATCCCTGTTACGCACCAGGAAGGGAGTTCCCCTGTTGCACAACGTGGTGCGTGATACGGCTGTATTCTTACGCACTGGAAAATAGTTCCCACCCAAAATGACCAAGGCAAGCTCTCCGTGTTGATTTGCACATTTATTTGCACTCGATATGAATGCGCACTACACAGAAAGTAATTGGGAAACGCATCGAGCAAATTAATTCCTTTTGGCCGAAATCTTTCTCTGGCGACGTTAGACTCCAGTCTAAGGCGGAGGAGCTGCAGATACCGCGGCGGTCAGTGCTGACAGACTCGGACAATGGCTGGGTGACCAGGAAAACGCTTTCCACCACTTATTTTAGTCTCTGGACTGTGGGGAGATGCCCAAATTTGACCTGGGGGTGGCATATCCCTTTAAGAAAGCGTACTGTTATTTCAATAAATATCTTACTCAAGTAGATGAAAAATTATTCTGCTAGAAAAAAAACTTAAAATTCTTTTGTTCTTTTGTCCATAACTGTCCAAATTATGGACCAAACGATGCAGAAGAAGTAAAGAAGAATCTAAAGTCTTGATTCGTATCCTTAGAGCAGAAATGAGCCTTTAGGTGGACATTCCAGATAAATCCCAGCTCACATTTCTACGTATTTTTGTCTTCACACTTTGACCCACCTCACAATAGCACTTCACCTCACATTCGCTCCCGTGATTTACTCCTCTACCTTGAACACAACCTGGCGTTTTAACTGGATCATAAACATGCAATACATCCACGGCAGATCGCTTCACTCGCTGTCATAAATTACCACTTATTAGCTCATAATAGATCGCATAAACCATTCTATGACCTGTGCGCATCAAGGCAGCCTGGATATGCATACTGACGAGCTTTTCTCAAGAATTCCACACATGCTTAGAGGATCTGGCACGTCTTAATATAAGCGATGTATTTAAAGCTTCAAATGCTTCTGTATTACGCAAAATTTACTCTTGTGAACTTTAAGTCTTGTTATAATACGTTATCTGATCAAAAACATACCCAGACATGTTTGAGTAATCCTTTATTATTAGTCTGTCTACATCTTCAAAGCTCAAAATGCTCTGCTTCACCTTGTGATGTCATGAAGCGGTACGTTTCAGGTTAACAGCTCCTTTTAACTTTTGTTCAATAGTGATTGGCAATTCCAAGACTGAAATAATCCAAATGATTCTACTGAAAGTGTATGTATACTATTTTCTGATCAGTTATATCCTCCTGAGACCCGCCCGTTCATGTGTGTCCTTTATAGTGGACGTTGAGTTAACCAGACTGTCAAAATAAATAATACATACAAATAAATAACAAAAATACTAAAATAAATAAATAAATAAAAATAAATAATACAATTAAATAAATAAAAATAAATAATACATAAAAATAAATAACAAAAATACTAAAATAAATAAATAAAAATAAATAAATAAAAATAAATAAATACAAAAAAATAAATAATACATAAAAATAAAAAATAAATAAAAAAATACTAAAATAAATATAAAAATAAATAAATAAAAATAAATAAATAAAAATAAATAAATAATACATAAAAAAATAAATTTAGAAAACTACAATAAATAAATAAAATAAATACAAAATAAATAACACAAAAAAATACTAAAATAAATAAATAAATAAAAATAAATAATACAATTAAATAAATAAATAAAAATAAATAATACTAAAATAAATATAAAAATAAATAAATAAAAATAAATAAATAAATAAAAATAAATAATACATAAAAAATAAATTAAAAAAACTACAATAAATAAATAAATACAAAATAAATAACACAAAAAATACTAAAATAAATAAATAAATAAATAAAAATAAATAATACAATTAAATAAATACATAAAAATAAATAATACTAAAATAAATATAAAAATAAATAAATACAATTGAATAAATAAATAAAAATAAATAATACATAAAAATAAAAAAATAAATAAAAATACTAAAATAAATATAAAAATAAATAAATAAATAAATAAATAAATAAATAAATAAAAATAATACATTTTTTAACTACAATAAATAAATAAAATAAATACAAAATAAATAACACAAAAAAAATACTAAAATAAATAAATAAGTAATTAAAAGGGAGACTAAAAACTATTTGACGTGACTGTAGAAGCTTGTCATCAAAAAAAAAAAATTAACAAAATGTAAATGCTGAGGTGTTCATCTATCTCCAAATAGAAAATTAAAATAATAATAATTCAGATACACTTTTTTTCTTCAGGTCCCAGGAGGATAATGTTGTTTCCTCGTCAAAAACAAACCTGGATTTTTGTTTTGTTTCATTCACACATGTTTAACACACAAACCCTGCAGATGTAGTGTGATGTCATGGCATGCAGGAAGTGCTCCACTACGTTTTTAAACTCCATGCACTTTCACTAGAATCATTTGGATCATTTCAGCCGTGGAAATGCCCATCTCTTCTGAACAAAAGAGGAAAAAGTAGCTCTTAACTTGTGTGTAGAATCCCTCAGTCGTCCAGGTAGAATCCACAGCAAAAAGAGAAATTCAATTTGTCAACTGGACAAAAGTTTATTTGTCCAGTTGACAAATTGAATTTCTCCTTTTGCCGTGTGGCTCTTAACTTGAAAACTTTGTGTAGACTAATAATAAAGGATTACTCAGACGTGTGAATGAAACAAAACACAACTCCAGGTTTGTTTTTGAGGAGGTAACAGCCTTAAAACATGGTTAAAACCTCACTAGAGTCAAATTTGCATAATATGGGTATGTTTTTGATGAGGAAACAACATTATAACCGATCAGAAGTGGTGAAATGTACCAGGCCCTTTAGAGGAACAATTGCAAAGGTGGGATGAGTCACAAATTGACTTTCCTACATCCTACACCATGCTATTCCAGTGCCAAAAACGCAGAAAATAAGACAGAGGAGGCTGGAGGAGGTAGGCAGCGAGTTGGTAAAGAGAGAGGAGAGAACAGCAGGGCACAGAGGATTGTGGGTAATTGAGTAGAAAGAGTGGAGGCTAATGGGATTGGACAGCTGCTGCTTCAGGTGAATGAGACTTAAACACAAAGGGGTTAATGTGGTGTGGAGGCCAATGTTCTACCACGCTGCTGACAATACCTAAGGTTCTATGTGAAAAATGCTCATGGCCTACACTGCAACTTTGTGTTTTTTTCTTTTAGGGACTTCTTTTTTATGCTTTTTTTGCTGTTGTTATTTAAAGCCCCAGTGTGTAGGATTCGTGGCGCATAGGTGGATGGTGCTATTGCACTTTCTGTTTTAGCTACGGCAGACCTCGAGGGACCTGCGCGCCGCTACTGTATAAATAAAACGCGGTCCAGTTTGTTTTTTTGTTTTTTTCTCATGAAAACACACGTTCCCGATCGTGTACCATGACACTCTACACATCAAATGAAACCTTACAGTCTCCTCTTTTTGACTATGCAATTCATTTCCCTGCACAACAATCACTCCCCAAGCACATGGGGCTTTTATACGGAAAAGCACAAAACAAGGTTAGCTTACCTTAGAATGCTTTGCACAGGTCAAACTCTGTATTTCACCATAAACTTGCTCTCAATTTGTCCGTAAGGATCCAGCGAATAAAATCCAGTAAAACAATTTAGTCCAAAACACGTGTTAGATCCATTACGACGTCTGATCCGGCAGCATGCTTGTGTTGTTTACCCAAAACCACGAGCCTTGCCGAAGGCGAAGGCGGAGCCCAAATGTCCTTCTGCGGCTCTCGTATTCAAAATGGCTGCCTCTGCATGGGGAAGATCCCCCTTTTATGTGACTATATCTAAGTCCAAAAGAATACTTTGATTTCATGATGGAAGTGAAAAGGCTTGGAAAACAATGTATTTTTGAATGGGTATCTTCAATTTCAGTAATTAACGGGTAAAAATCTTACACACTGTCCCTTTAAAGGAATATTAAAGTTTTTTACTATCTGAACCTTATTTTGGTAATAAAACACGTTGATTTACTCACCCATAGCACTTTAGTGACATTTGGAGCAGTTCTGTAGATTTGGTAGGTTAGGATATCCGGGTAACTTGAGTGCTCGGGGCACAATGATGCGGTCAACAAATAACACAAACTTTAGCACTTTTCAAATCACAAAAGCTCGCTGTGTCAGTGTAGACTTTAAGTGGAGTCCAAAGCGGCCTGAAACCCGATATCCAGCTCTAGTTTCATTTGATGATGTCATCATAGAGGACAGCGCGCATGTGCGAATTCCCAGCTGTCAGATCTCGGTTACAGTCCGAAGGGGCACATGTTTGCGGTCTCCAAATAACACAAACTTTATCACTTTTCAGCAGTGTTGTGCAGTAACGCGTTTCTAATAACGCGTTACTGTAATGCCGTTACTGTTGACAGTAACTAATACTGTAACGCATTACTTTTAAAATAAAGGAACTCAATTACCGTTACTAAACGGTGCGTTACCGCGTTACTGAACCTGCTCATTTTGAAACTGGCATCATGTGCGTGACTCGCATAGGCACAGGGGAATTTTTTTTCTCCCTTTGGTAAGGGCGGGATAAGTAATGATGATTGGCTAAAGCAGAGTAAGATTTCATGTTGAGCCAATCAGAGACACCCAGTGGGCGGTGGGCGGGTTCTACACACAATCCCAGCACACACACAATACACTCACCCCGTGTCAGATGGCGAGTCCCGAGTTGAAGACAGAAGTATAGGCAGTATTTTAACCTCGTCGAGGTAAAAGGTAAAAACCTACATGTTACGTGCACATTGTGTCAAAGACCAAAGACTTTGTCCACGTCCAATATAAGCAACTCGAATTTAATGAAGCATCTCTGGACGGCGCACGCTTCTGTTAAACTAGTGGCCACCAGCAGGCCCCATGATGATAATCGTATGCTATGAAGGAGAGAGGAGTAGGAGGAGAGGAGGAAGAGGAAAGGAGGAGGAAGAGGAGAGGAGGAGGAGAGGAAGGGGCAGAAGAATCAGGCCCCATGATGATAATCTCATGCTCGGTGCCGTTAACAATGAAGTCCACGGTGACAGAGCCACACCAGCCAAGCAGCAAAAGCTGTATAATGCACTGTAAAAAAAAATCCAAATTATTTGACATTTTTGAATGTAAAAAAAAAAGTCACGCATTAGTTACTTTCCCAGGTAACTAGTTACTTTTATAGTGTAGTAACTCAGTTACTTTTTTGGGTTAGTAACTAGTAACTGTAACTAATTACTTTTTCAAAGTAACGTGCCCAACACTGCTTTTCAAATTACAGAAGCTCAATGTCTTAGTCTACACTTTTGTTTGAGTCAAAAGTGCCTCTAATCCGAGATTTATCCATGGTTTGGAGTAGATGAGGAGGACAGTCGCATGTGCGGAGTCACATCTTATTTCGCTCTCAGCTCTCGGGACCCAAACATGAAACGCAAAGCTGTAAATTATAACTAAATCTCAGATTACAGGCCACTTTTGACTGTATGATTCTATGATTTGAAAAGTGCTAAAGTTTGTGTTATTTTGGTGACTGCAACGTCGTGCCCCGACCACTCACGTTAACGGATATCGCTAAACTAAAACATCTCCAGAAATGCTCCATATGACACCAAAGTGCTATGGGTGAGTAAAACAACTTGTTTTATTACCGAAATAAGGCTCAGATTGTAAAAAACGTTAATTCTCCTTTAAGTCTTAGACACACTTTATTGATCCACAAGGTAAATTATTTGGACACAGTAGCTCACACATCACAATAATATACAGTAATAACAAAGAGTAAAAAATAAATTGTAATAAATTCTAAATAAATAGTGAAAAAGATTTACCTGGCCAGCCAAATGATATCTCTCTGTATTTCCTATACACCGCGATACCATTTGGACACTCTCCATCCACCCTCGCTCCTCCGGTTCCAAACCGACTCCGCGATTCTGATTCGTTCAAAGATGGTGACGTCAGTGCACCCGCCTTTGCCCGCAAAGTCACTCTTAGGAAGCGGAAGTTCCGCCTCAGTTTTGAATCAAGATGGCGCAATCTCTGATTGGTTCACTTAGCTGTCTGTCTACGCGCAACAGCAGCGTATTCTGTGGATCAAGCGTTACCAGACTCACTCGCTGGTACAGCGATGAGTCATGGATTCTTCCAGGCAAGAAAAAGATAGCAAGAGAGGTATCAGACAAGACATAATTATATAATAAATGTACACGTACAAGTCAAAATAAAATAGAAATAATAATTAACAAGTTATTGATGAGGAAACATTATAACATAGATCAGAAAATAGTCATATACAGTCGGTCCTTTAATAAATCCTTCATGCAGTAACAAACCTAACGCAAAAAGACAACAAAGGTCGACGGAGTTTGAATAATGTCTTTTCACTCACATTTCCCATCACAGTCATGTTGTGCGACTGGATATTTCCTGCGGAGAAACCCCGTGAATAGATGGTGAGATACTAGTATTTTCCACATTGTGTTTAAAAGTGCGAGCCGCTGAGAGGGGAGCAGGGAGCTACAGTGGGTCCTGGCTCTTATCTGGTCACATTTGTCAGAACACAACTCTCCATCTGATAACAGCTCGGAGGTACAGCGGTGGAAAAGGACTTGTTCCAACAGAAAAAAACATAGAGATATTTAAGTCTTTTGCTCGGGTAAACTCGGGATTTACCTGCACACTGAACTCAGCAGCTGCTTCTAACATCAGTTACAGTATATTTATAAAGTACACCAGTACACTCAAATCTGCTGATTCAGTAAGTCCTCACTCTTGGCACTTGGCTTGACGGTGCACTTTTACCTTCCTGTCAGCCATTTGCAGCGGTGGAACGTAATGAAGCCAAAGTAGTAAAGTATTGTACCTGAGTATAAATTTGAGGTATCTGTACTTTATTTAAGTACATTTTGAGCTGGATACTTTTTACTTTGATCCATCCATCCATTTTTTTCCTCTTATCTGGGGCCTGGTCACAGGGGCAACAGTCTAAGATAAGATATGCCTTTATTAGTCCCACAGTGGGAAAATTCCAGTGTTGCAACACACAGATCAAGAACAGCAGGAAAATAAAAGAATAATGGCTTAAAATCATTTTAAAATAGACCTAAAATAGACTCTGGTGTATAGCTGAGTATTGTAGTGCAGATAAAGTTGAATGACATGTTAACAGTGTTTGTTGTACAGTCTGACAGCAGCAGGAAGGAAAGACCTGAGAAACCTCTCCTTCACACAGCGAGGGTGAATCAGTCTGTCACTGAAGCTGCTCTCCAGAGCAGACAGAGCGTCCTGCAGGGGGTGAGACTCATGGTCCAGCAGGGACTCCCAGACTTCCTTCACCCCGGACACTTCCTCCAGCTCCTCCGGGGGGACCCCAAGGCATTCCCAGGCCAGCCAGGAGACATAGTCCCTCCAGCGTGTCCTGGGTCTTCCCCGGGGCCTCCTCTTGGTGGGACATGCCCGGAACACCTCCAGAGGGAGGCGTCCAGGAGCCGTCCGGAACAGATGCCCGAGCCACCTCTTGACGTGGAGGAGCAGTGGCTCTACTCCAAGCCCCTCCTGTGTGACTGAGCTCCTCACCCTATCTCTAAGGGAGCGTCCAGCCACTCTGTGGAGGAAACTCATTTCGGCCGCTTGTATCCGCGATCTTGTCCTTTCGGTCATTACCTAAAGCTCATGACCATAGGTGAGGGGAGGAACGTAGATCGACGGTAAATTGAGAGCTTCGCCTTTCGGCTCAGCTCCCTCTTCACCACAAAGGTCCGGTACAACGACCCCATCACTGCCGACGCTGCACCGATCCGCCTGTCAATCTCATGCTCCATCCTCCCCTCACTCGTGAACAAGACACCGAGATACTTGAACTCCTCCACCTGAGGCAAGGACTCTCCACCACCCGGAGAGGGCAAGACACCTTTTTCCAGTACTTTTACTTCACTACATTTGAGAGCAGGTATCTGTACTTTCTACTCCACTACATATTTGAACTGAACTGAAAAGTATTTGAGAGCTGCCGAAGAGGCTGAGGGTTTATTTTGAACACATTTGTAGAATAAAAATATACAAATAAAAACAGCTAGAAAAAAAACAAACTATTGATTCAGTTGTTTCTGCTGAACAAAATTCAGCACAAATCTGCATCAAAATCACAATATTTCAAGCTTTATTAGATCTCAGAATCTGAATACTTTTACTTTTTACTCTTTAAGTACATTTGTAAACCGGTAATCGGTAAACCGGAAAAAGATGACAGCAGCAGCAGGAGCAGCAGTATTGAAGACAGGAGCAGCAGTGATGCCCTTCCTGTGACCAGCGCTGCTGCTGCAAAACGGGGATCAGCTTGAGATATGAGATTATTTATAAAATTTGGTGTTAGAGTGTTACAAAACCAAAATCCTGTTAATTGTTAAAATGTATGAGATTATTTATAAAATTTGGTGTTAGAGTGTTACAAAACCAAAATCCTGTTAATTGTTAAAATGTATGGTTTGTAATTTGAATTTTTGATTGTACATTCATTTTTGTAATTTAAATATATGTACATTTTTTACCCTAAGTGCCTGATGTCGCTTATAAGCTACAAACCCAAATTATATTTACGATATGTGCTATAGAAAAATTAATAATCTGCACTTCATTTAGCACCCGTTAGAAAGCAAAAACAATGACAATTATTTTTTTTAAGATTTGTAAATAAATTCAGGCGTCAAGGGGTTAATACTTTCACTTAAATCGATTTTTTATGTGATACTTTAACTTTCACGTGAGTATTTTTTGGTCTGGTATCTGTACTTTTACTGAAGTAACATTTCCATTTGGTCATTTTGGGACTTTTACCTGCTTCATCCTGGTTACAAGTGAGAGAAAATGGTAGAAAAGTTTGGACCTTCACTCACCTTGCCTCGTGTTAATGTAGCGTGTGAGTGATGGTGGTGGTCAGATAGTATCTTACCATCACAGTGTGGTGTGGATGAATAATCGCCAGAGTGTCGCGCTGTGAGAGGTTTCGACAAGCCTGTAAAGCACAGTTAACGAAAGATAGTGTTATTATTATTACACACAGCTAAGTGTTTTTCAATATGTCGTAGCTGTGGTGGCTGTGTTTCTCTCCTGACAGTAGCTGTTATTTTCACTCAGCAAACTTTGCATTAGCTGCTTGTTTCCCCTGATATTTAGCGCCGCACTGCTGACAAATTGAATAAATTCCCATTTAACAAAAAACAAATATTTCCTTTGTAGTCTTCTGTGAGAATATTTTGGGTGATTTGATAATCCAGAATTATATCTCTATATTTTTTTAACCAGAGAGATATCAGTCCGGTCAGCACACCCTCTGTGGTGAACCAAACATGATCATCCAATCAAGTTTGTTTATGTGAAAGGAAGGAGCTCATTGGTCATATAACATTTTGAATAAAAGAACACCTCTCACTTCAGATTTACCCTCTAGGCGCCACTGTCGACAAGATGCCGCTCTGAATAAAACGACGATTTTGTCAAATTTCATTCAAGCTCCCCTGCACTAGATGGCAGACATATAATACTACATCCCCGACTCAGAATCACGTCATGCTTCTGTACAAAATAGTCGAGTTAGAGCGCGTTGAATTAGCGTGAGTGGGGCTAGTGTGCAGCAGTACTGTCAATATTGTCAACTCGGCGGGCAAGGGACGATCCCCTCGAGGGACCTCTCCCCGGGTGTTGCTGGTGGCTGATCCTACTCTTAGCTGCTATGGCTCTTCTGGCCACTAGAGGTCACTGTGGGTTTTGTTGTGATTTTTTGTTTCCCTCCATTTTGTTTCCTTACCACAGCCGTTTCCCAATTCAGCGAGTGCACAGTTGGAGGGGGATGTGCGTCACATCCAGCGCGACAACTGCTGTTTCACTTCGTTTTTGTCCCATGCACAGTTAACACGCGGTCCGAACACCGCAGTCGTTTCCATGGAAATCGGGGAGTGGACCAAGTGTGCAAACATGCACGCTTCGCACACTCAAAAGCCCCAGCATGCACAGCGCGGCAGGATATATGACTACAAAGATGGACTCACCAGCAATATCGCCATGTGAAAGTTGCGACTTCACTATAAAATATACGTACTGGTTCACCTCACCTACAACTATGCTACAAGAAACTCTTCATAAACTACGCTAAACATGTGTGACAGTAGCCGCACTACAGGCACGGTTCACGGCACCTGTATTACCGTTCACATGCTTTTCCCCTTACACTTCTATATTTCCTTTGCTGTTGTAATGCTGGATATTCTACAGTACAATTATAATTATAATATTTGTTACTAGTTATTATTATTATTAGTAATGATTTACATGTTTGTTTAGTATTTACCTGGGGGATATTCCATCAAGGCGGTTATGTACTGTATTATTTAATTAATGTATTTAATAGCTTGATGTACGGCGACCTTGAGAGCCTTGAAAGGCGCCTAACAAATAAAATGTATTATTATTATTATTATTATTAATCACAAATCCTCACTAACTTCAATAAGCCTCGCTACTTTTAGTGCGAGTTCGGTTCCATTCGTCTCGCTAACATGAGGGGAACATGTGCTTCTGAACTCACCTGCTCCATGGCAGGATAAATATCAGGCTTAATAAATCGGTGTTACAAAGAATACCTGTAGTAAATAGAGTGTAAAACAAAAGTTTTGCACATTTCCCTCCTGTCTGTCTGTGTTGTCTGAAAAAGGGTCACAATGTCATGTTCTTGGTCAGTTTTGGCCAATTTCCAATAATTAAAAATATTTTAAAACATGTTTTCATTATAATATCTTCAAATATGAGAATTTCTAGATACTGATGGAAAAAAAGCTTTGGCCGAGTGGTTAAGTGTTCCATAAGTCATGCAGGAATTCCAGGTTTGATTTTTTCATTTCTGATCATATTTATGCTCAAGTGAAGTATGTTCTATTTTCACTAATTTACATTTGTCACACATTACACAAATGTGAATGAACCTACAATTATTCATAATTATTCATATTATCATAGCACTTATATCAGCCAGGCCTAACATTAACACTTGATCGCATTAACACTTTATATTTCATGTGACGTCTCCATCAATCAATACAGTTAAAGGTAAACCTTTACTTTGAAAACACTAAATGTAGGCAACAGGCACACCCCATGACCCAGTGCTTTTGCTTTGTCTTTACCTGCACAGCCCTCAAAGACAAAATAACACAATTTGACATGTTAGTTGGTGCAAATACTTTTACACATTAAAAAGAAATAACAGCTGACAAGACTGCTCTACAAATAGAACATTTATGATGACATCAGTTTCACTCCTCGAGTATTGAACGCTGCTCTCCCACGCAACACACTGTAGCGACTCCTCTCCCCTACTGACTTATCTTGATAACGCTGACGAAAACATACTTCTAAAAACTCAACATTCAGCATTCTTACAGAACTTAACTTGCGCATTTAAGCAGTCGGCAATCTTCTGCAACGCCATGTCTCCCGCCTTGGTTAATGCAAATGTATTTCCCTTCTTTGTAATTGTGCTTTTATATTCCTCGTACAATTCCAAAAGTCATTTTTGTTTTGAGGCACTGAAATAATCTTAGACATGATCACGTTTTCGACAATTGCTTGTTCTGGGCTTCTAATGTACCCCGTGCTCATGCCTAATGCAAGATTGCCTGGTTTAAGTTAACTCCAATGAGGCACGGCTGGACTCTGTTAGTGGAACGACTTCAGCCTTAAAGGGACAGTGTGTAAGATTTTTACCCGTTAATTACTGAAATTGAAGATACCCATTCAAAAATACATTGTTTTCCAAGCCTTTTCACTTCCATCATGAAATCAAAGTATTCTTTTGGACTTAGATATAGTCACATAAAAGGGGGATCTTCCCCATGCAGAGGCAGCCATTTTGAATACGAGAGCCGCAGAAGGACATTTGGGCTCCGCCTTCGCCTTCGGCAAGGCTCGTGGTTTTGGGTAAACAACGACAAGCATGCTGCCGGATCAGACGTCGTAATGGATCTAACACGTGTTTTGGACTAAATTGTTTTACTGGATTTTATTCGCTGGATCCTTACGGACAGATTGAGACCAAGTTTATGGTGAAATACAGAGTTTGACCTGTCCAGAGCCTTCAAAGGTAAGCTAAGTAACAAACCTCGTTTTGTGCTTTTCCGTATAAAAGCCCCATGTGTTCGCGGAGTGATTGTTGTGCAGGGAAATGAATTGCATAGTCAAAAAGAGGAGACTGTAAGGTTTCATTTGATGTGTAGATTGTCATGGTACATGATCGGGAATGTGTGTTTTCATGCGAAAAGGAAAAAAAAAAAACAGTGAACGGGAGACCGCGTTTTATTTATACCGTAGTTGTCGGCGAGGGCTCACAGAGCGCCGGGTGCGCGGGTACGCGAGCTGTCCGCGTTACGGCGCGCCCGGGTGACCCTCGAGGTCTGCCGTAGCCAAAAGAGGAAGTGCATGGTACCTACACCACCTATGCGCCACGAATCCTACACACTGGACCTTTAAGTTAAAGTTGATGCTATTTCAAAAAAGCCTTAATCACTTAAGCGCTGTTCTGTTCAGTGACATTGATGAAATACCCCATGAGCATTCAGTATTGTGCAATATTGCATACACAAGGTGAGGGGCATTTTGGGGGAAAGAAGTACTGCATTTTATCATTCAAACGTGACATTTCATGAAAATTCTATAATTCAAGACAGATCCTTGGGTCATCCTTAATATTTCTCTGATTTACTATCTCTTATCACTTAAGTTATAGCCTTTTGACAGTAACCTGTCAAAAACAGGTTAAAGGTCCCATGGCATGAAATTTTCACTTTCTGAGGTTTTTGAACGTTAATGTGAGCTCCCCTACCCTGTTTAGCCCCCCCCCCGGTTAAAAGTTGTGAAATGTCTAAACTGAGCATTTGCGATCCTTTTCTGCGTTACAAAAAATCTGAGCTCAAACGGGCGATTTTGAACAAGGAAACTTATTGACGTCAGATCAAAAAAAGAAATGCAAATGCAGTTCCACCCCCGTCTGTCTGTACTCAGCGTCTCTGTAAATCACGCCCAGAGAGTTTGGACTGCGAATGCGCTAGGCAATGCGAAATGCGTTTTTTTTATTTGCCTGGAGGCACGTCCGAGTGTTTCTAGGCTCGGAAGTCCTTTATCTGAGCCTCTGGACCTTTGAACAGCAGTGGTTTCATTTTATTTTCTGTGGAAATGTGTTTATTTTTCAATGGAACGCTTCAAATCTCTCCCCCCGTGCAAAAACAAGGAAATGGATCAGCTGTGGGCTCTGAGCTCTGAGCGGAGAGTTTGGCCACGCCCCCACCCTCTACTATTGGCCATCTCTTTTCTCCTCATTTGCATTCAAGCAACAACGCCCAGAATAAAGAGTTTGAGAGAGATATTTATGACTCTTTCTCATCTTATCCCTGTTTCTCATGCACTGAGTGTTGATTTTGAAGAAGGATTCATTTACAGTATTAGGGAACCATTAAGGAGCCATATAAAAGCATCAAGAAGTACCATGTCATGGGATCTTTAACAGAGTTTAGTGCTTGGCTCATTGATTCCACAGAAATCTGTGATGTGAAGAATCCCTCAGTCGTCCAGGTAGAATCCATGGCAAAAGGAGAAATTTAATTTGTCAACTGGACAAAGTTTATTTGGTCGAATACGTCAGTAGGGCAGTATAAGGCACACCTGTGCACTAATCATGATGTCAGATCAGCATCTTGATGTGGCGCACCTGTGAGGTGGGATGGATTATCTCAGCAAAGCAGAAGTGCTCACTATCACACATTTAGACAGATTTGTGAACAATGTTTGAGAGAAATGGTAATATTGTGTATCTGGAATGAATTTTAGATCTTTAAGTCCATCTCATGAAAAATGAGAGCAAAAACAAAAGTGTTGCGTTTATATTTTTGTTGAGTGTAGTTTTGATTCTACTTTTAATATTGATTTCGGATCTGATTTTTGATACGTTTACAACCCTGACAGTCACAAATATCTGCAGATAAGGTTTATTTAGAACACACAATTCAGATAAAACATCACTTGCTTCTATAAAGGTAACTTTACAGATAAGACCACCGGCCCCGCTAGGCCCACACACCCACCCAACTGCAGAGGGCCGGCGTTATCATTTATTTGTCGTATTGATTATTTGATGCGTTTGAAGATATAAAAGAGCAAGGCTTGTTAAATGTCATCGGGAGCTGGAATTGTCTTGTAAAAAGTGAAGGGCCAGGCTTCAGTAGAAAACGGTCTTTTATCCACACGCTGGAAACGAGAGCGAGTTTCAAAGAGAGATGTAGACAGCTGATCAATGCGATCGGTCACACTGAAGGAGGCTACACACATGACAGCAGAAAATCATGATCTAGGTTACAGAAGCGCCAAATGCCTGTAGTAACGGATAAAAATGGGGTTATTAGGTACGTGAAAGTGCAAGTGAAAAGTTGTATTTGAATTGAAAATAAATATTCTGCCACTGCTATTTTGAAATGTCGTAGTTTTCTTGAGTACAGTTTTTGCTTTTGTTTAAGGCTACGTTTATATGATGACGGTCTGGACAGAAGACGCAAAAATGGCGTCGCGTCTTCACTTTTTATTCTGTGTTTAGACAAGCGTTTTCGGGAGGAAATCTGCATGCATACGGTGACGCAAAAGTGTGTGGAATTCGATTGGGTATGCATGCCAGGCGGCTGGTAACCTGGGAAATCCCAGGCTGCTTTCGTTCGTTCCGATCTGAAACACAGCCTGGCAACTAGGCTAAGCGAGCTCTCCTGATTCTGGGAGCCAATCAGAGAGCGGGGAGGGGTGGACAGACGGTGACGCGTACTACGTGACAAACGGAAACTTGTAGTTTGAACTGACAACTGACATGATTGGCTCTGGGCTACGTATACGCCAAATGATAGACATTCGTAACGCCCAATAAACGGCCGTTGGCGATCGTAAACCACACCTCCACTACGAGATATTCAGTAGGTGCTCCCAGACCATATATCACTGTGATATGATCTGGTGTAAACCAGGCAAGCGGCTAGGTGGCGCTGTGATACATTATCACTATGTCCGCGCTCATGGTTAGAATCTTCCTTCTTCTCATCTGCGCCGCGAAAAGCAAAACAAAACATGGCTACAGGTAGCAACAAAAAAAAAATGTGTGGTCAGACGCATTTATTAAATTACAAGTGATTTTACAGCTCAAAAATACCTACAAAAAACAGATATTCTGACTGTGAGCGGGTCGCCTTTCCACAGATCTGACCTGTAACTTGGCCTGGTTTGGTTTCCATCGTGATAGAAAGGTTTAATGCCATTCTGAAACATCCCAGGCAGAGCAATAACATCTAGACTTAAGACAAACTTTATTGATCCACAAGGGAAATTGTTATGGAGAAAAGCATTAGACAGGCCCTCCACTAGAACAGTTACACAATGCAGCTTTAATTCAGGCTGGGGTTGGGCGATATTGAAATAAAAAGTTGTGATTTCTCTGCTGTTTTGGTCAAATCGGCAGATTGTGATTCTGTGTTTTTTGTTTAATGCGACTCTACGGTCAAAAACAGACCGGTTCCTCCTCCACCCGCTCGTCCTATTGGTCGGCGTCCGTGAGTGACAGGTGGATGTGACCAATCACAGCGAAGAGTCGACTTTAACAGCAGATGTATTTAGAAACCTCTTAAACACTGTATAAAAATACTAAAGAAACATGAATTATGATACAATCTAAATCGTGATCTGGCTTTAAGAAAATCGTGATATGAATTGTTGTAAATATGGCCCCAACCCCCAGTCGGGCGAACCGTCATCGTTCAGGACATTGTTGTATCTCATGTTGTTCCCCAGGTGCATTGAGGTGGTGTTCAAATATACAGTAAAGCAGGACAAAAGACATTTCCGATGGTTTCTCGTTCCTAACGGACTCTGTTCTATCAGGCGAGGTTCACGCCAACGTTTTCTGTCGGATCCAAACGTCCGAACTTAAACACAGATTGTGATTAGAGTCTGTGAGGGTCAGAGCAGAGCAGGGGCTGTTTGACCAAACATGTGCTTCATCTGTACCACACTGATGTGAGCTCAAACATGTGCTTCATCTGTACCACACTGATGTGAGCTCACACATGTGCTTCATCTGTACCACACTGATGTGAGCTCAAACATGTGCTTCATCTGTACCACACTGATGTGAGCTCACACATGTCCTTCATCTGTACCACACTGATGTGAGCTCAAACATGTGCTTCATCTGTACCACACTGATGTGAGCTCAAACATGTGCTTCATCTGTACCACACTGATGTGAGCTCAAACATGTGTCCTGTACCAGACTGATGTGAGCTCACACATGTGCTTCACCTGTACCACACTGATGTGAGCTCACACATGTGCTTCATCTGTACCACACTGATGTGAGCTCACACATGTGCTTCATCTGTACCACACTGATGTGAGCTCACACATATGCTTCATCTGTACCACACTGATGTGAGCTCACACATGTGCTTCATCTGTACCACACTGATGTGAGCTCACACATGTGCTTCATCTGTACCACACTGATGTGAGCTCACACATGTGCTTCATCTGTACCACACTGATGTGAGCTCAAACAGGTGCTTCATCTGTACCACACTGATGTGAGCTCAAACATGTGCTTCATCTGTACCACACTGATGTGAGCTCACACATGTGCTTCATCTGTACCACACTGATGTGAGCTCACACATGTGCTTCATCTGTACCACACTGATGTGAGCTCAACATGTCCTGTACCAGACTGATGTGAGCTCAAAGATGTGTCCTGTACCACACTGATGTGAGCTCACACATGTGCTTCATGTGTGAGCTCACATGAAGCAGTGTCCTTGGGTGTTCTGAAAGGCGCTTTTAAATAAAATGCATTATTATTATTATTATTATTCATCTGTACCACACTGATGTGAGCTCAAACATATGCTTCATCTGTACCACACTGATGTGAGCTCACACATGTGCTTCATCTGTACCACACTGATGTGAGCTCAAACATGTGCTTCATCTGTACCACACTGATGTGAGCTCACACATGTGCTTCATGTGTGAGCTCACATGAAGCAGTGTCCTTGGGTGTTCTGAAAGGCGCTTTTAAATAAAATGCATTATTATTATTATTATTATTCATCTGTACCACACTGATGTGAGCTCAAACATATGCTTCATCTGTACCACACTGATGTGAGCTCACACATGTGCTTCATCTGTACCACACTGATGTGAGCTCACACATGTGCTTCATCTGTACCACACTGATGTGAGCTCAACATGTCCTGTACCAGACTGATGTGAGCTCAAAGATGTGTCCTGTACCACACTGATGTGAGCTCACACATGTGCTTCATGTGTGAGCTCACATGAAGCAGTGTCCTTGGGTGTTCTGAAAGGCGCTTTTAAATAAAATGCATTATTATTATTATTATTATTCATCTGTACCACACTGATGTGAGCTCAAACATATGCTTCATCTGTACCACACTGATGTGAGCTCACACATGTGCTTCATCTGTACCACACTGATGTGAGCTCAAACATGTGTCCTGTACCACACTGATGTGAGCTCACACATGTGCTTCATCTGTACCACACTGATGTGAGCTCAAACATGTGCTTCATCTGTACCAGACTGATGTGAGCTTAAACATCCGCCCGGGTGAGCCGTCTGTTGTTATTGATGTAAGATCACTCTGTGAGCCGACGATTCACCTACAATAAAGTAAAATGTTAATTTATCTGAAAACAATTAAAAATTAAACATCCAAACGACACACTTCCTGTATCGGTCACATGATTTTTTTGTTAAAGTGATACAGGCGCCAATACGGGATTCACTCTTGTCCGCTCGGCACCAGTGTTCGTCCCATCGCTACTTCTGTCTGTCTTCTTTGTCTGTAGATAAATTCCTATTCCTAATTTGGAACTGGCTCCAAATTTCCCCCATAACTGCTAGCCTCAGTGAGCTTCATTTGACTGGGTGACCTCACACTCACTCACTCCATGACTAAAACTTATACCTATTTCAATCATCTCCATTCTTTTAACAGCTGATTAACGACTTCATCGACACGGGGGTTTGTGTTTCAAACTTTTTATCAGTGCTCCAGAGTAATTAAAACCCAGTAGATGTTTGTTGTTTTCAGATAACGACTTCCCGCTAATGTGCTAATTGTTACTGTCTCTCGTTTAGTCTGCCATCTTACCTCGTCTTTAATTACCAGCACCAAATAACGACGTTTATCACGTCCCCGTGTTCTGAACCTTTCCACTATAAACTTTGAAAATGCCATGACAAATGAAACAGAGCGTACGGAAAAAGTTCAGTTGGTAAAGTGCTTGTCCTGGTTTGAAGGTTGCAGGTTCGAATCCTGCTCTTGACGCAGAATATCATTGGCAGGTTGGCGGTTGGCAGATGAATTTGGTTGTTGTGTCCTTAGGCAAGACACAAAAAGGCATAATTTGAATTCCTTAGAAATATAAGATCATAAGATTTGTCTAAATTGATTTATTCGTCTATTCTTGGACTTTTTAAAGTTTTTTTTTTAAGGTTTTAAGGTTTGGTTGGGGTTTTTTTTAAGAGCAAAAATCCATTTCCCTTTTCACGATAAACTACCCAGAATACCTTGCAGTTACGGTGGTCCAAAGTTATTTCTCGCTTACCTTATGCATTCTGAACATCCTAATTATTCGCCACGATGAATTTAGATACTTTCAGAGACCAGAGCGGAGTTTCGCCATTACGGTAACGCTAACAACAACTATCATGCTAACACGCACTTCCTCAATATCTGACAAGAAAATCTGATGCATGTGGACATATTTTGACCTCAAGAGCTGCTTTTACAAGTGGAGTTCAAGTATCTCGGGGTCTCACGAGGGAGGGGAGGATGTAGTGTGCGATTGACAGGCGGATCGGTGCAGCGTCGGCAGTGATGCGGTCGCTGTACCGGACCGTCGATCTACGTTCCTCCCCTCACCTACGGTCATGAGCTCTGGGTAATGACCGAAAGGACGAGATCGCGGATACAAGTGGCCGAAATGAGTTTCCTCCGCAGAGTGGCTGGACGCTCCCTTAGAGATAGAGTGAGGAGCTCAGTTACACGGGAGGAGCTCGGAGTAGAGCCGCTGCTCCTCCACGTCGAGAGGAGCAGCTGAGGTGGCTCGGGCGTCTGTTCTGGATGCCTCCTGGACGGGAGGTGTTCCGGGCATGTCCCACCAGGAGGAGGGCCCCAGGGAAGACCCAGGACACACTGGAGGGACTATAGCCGTTTCCCAATTCAGCGAGTGCACGGTTCAGAGGGTGCTTGGAGGGGGATGTGCATCACATCCAGAGCAACAACTGCTGTCCCATTTCGTTTTTGTCCCATGCACAGTTAACACGCGGTCTGAACAGCTCAGTCGTTTCCATGGAAATCGGGGCGTGGACCAAACATGCACACTCAAACACGCACACTCAAAAGCCCCAGCATGCACAGCGCGGCAGGATATATGACTACAAAGATGGACTCACCAGCGACATCGCCATGTGACAGTTGTGACTTCACTATAAAATGTGTGCACTGGTTCACCTCACCTACAACTATGCTTCATGAAACTCTTCGTAAACTACGCTAAACATGTGTGACGGTAGCCGTAACGGCATAGTTCACAGCACCAGTATTACCGTTCACATGCTTTTCCCCTTACACTTCTATATTTCCTTTGCTGTTGTAATGCTGGATATTCTACAGTGTCGCCATGTCCCAATTCCAAGTATTACTAGTCGCAGTAGAATAATATTTTGTCTTTAGGGAACAAGGAGCAGACCACCCGGCTCATTGAGCTGAGGCGGGACCTGTTCCATTTCGCAGACGCCCATGCGGTCCACGGACTGCACTCAGGGCTGAGCGAGTATGCACCTCCTCGACTGCAGGCTGAGACCACACTCCAAACTGTGCACTCGCTGAATTGGGAAACGGCTTCTGTCTCCCGGCTGGCCTGGGAACGCCTTGGGATCTCCCTGGACGAGCTGGAGGAAGTGTCTGGGGTGAAGGAAGTCTGGGAGTCCCTGCTTGGACTGTTGCCCCGGACCTGGCCCCAGATTAGCAGAAGAAAATGGATGGATGGAGCAGCTTATACAACATCTCTACTAGTGCAGGATGTATTTTGCTCAAATACGTGGAAGAAATCGGGAACACGGCCTTTAAAAATGTATGTTCATGAAATATTAAAAGGCCTGTGCATTTTACCTGAGCAAATTGAGCATAAAATCATTTAATTCCACAAAAATCCATATATTTGCTAATTTGTTTTTCACATGTTCCAGCTTAAACTGAATTGTAGCTCTTCATCCAATTTAGGTTGAAAAGGACATGGACTGGAGCGTCGTCTGACCTCCTCATTGAAAAAGTCTGACACAATCCGGGCAATGGGGCTTGAACAGGTTCTGTCCATATCTGCAGAGGAGCAAAAGGAGGCTGCAGAGGCGTGATAAGGACCAGCAGTGAGGAGAGAGTGGACGCAGCCAGACGCACAGGGTTTACGTAGGAAACACTGCCCCCTGGTGACGCACATGGAGGGTCGCATGGTAAAAGTGTCCATCCAAAGTGTGCATGTTTTTTTAGCTGCCTCTTACATTCAAACCTTTTGAGGGATTTTGAGGGGATATAATATATTGTTTTGAATTGTTAATCGCTATTTAACGATCCTTCTTCTTTGTGATGGTGAAATTCATGGACAGACTGATTTTATTTCGAGCTTCTGACAGAAAACTGGTAATTTCTACAGCACAGTATTATAAAAATGTATGTGTATTTGTATGTGTTTGTATAATTTCCCAGTATTATATTGGGAAAACGAAGAAGATTTTATACAGTAACAGAGGGGGTGATATGCAGGTACAATTTACTTAAGTACACTGACTTAGTTGTTGACTAAAATTGTACTTCTCAGAGTATTTTTCTGACACCATAACTTTACTTGAAACTGAATAATAATACTCTTACTTGAGCAGGAGTTTACCCTTTGTTTTTACTCTTTTGAAAGTAATTTCTTACACCACTACATTGTACTACACTACATTGTTATTTTAAGAAGACATTTGGCTACTTAACATTAAAATTCTGTACATGTCAGGCAGGTTTTAAATGAGAACATTTGAGAATTGCGTGGAAAAACTGTCTTTGTCAACCAAAATTTGTATTAATTGCCTATTTTATTTAGATTATAAGGGCTTAAATTGGAGAAATAAGTAAGTAAGTACCAGAAAATGTTGTATTTTTTGTTATTTATATGTAAAAGATTAAACTGACCACTGCATTGTACTTCTACCTGAGAAGACATTTGGCTACTTAACATTAAAAGTCTGTAAATGTCAGGCAGGTTTTAAATGAGAACATTTGAGAATTGCATGGAAAAAGTGTAGCCTTTAGTTGTTTAATCAATTAACTGTCTTTGTCAACCAAAATTTGTATTAACTGCCTATTTTATTTAGATTATAAGGACTTAAATGGGAGAAGTAAGTAAGTAATTACCTGAAAACTTTGTATTTTTGTTATTTATATGTAAAAAGGCTAAAAAAAAAAAAAAAAAAAAAGATTAAACTGAACACTACATTGTACTTCTACCTGAGATATTTTTAAGAAGGCATTTGGCTACTTTAACATTAAAAGTCTGTAAAAGTCAGGCAGGTTTTTAATAAGAACATTTGAGAATTGCATGGAAAAAGTGTAGGGATATAAGCCTTTACTCGTTTAATCAATTAACTGTCTTAGTCAACCAAAATGTGTATTAACTGCCTATTTTATTTAGATTATAAGGACTTTTATATGTAAAAAGGCAGCTTAAACTCACGATTCACAAGACTAACCTGACTTTAGAAAGTACTTTTTCCTGCATAAATAGTTTTTTTTGCATGAACTCCTGTGCAGGTGTGTTGTGATACAAAGAGATACGTAACACTTTTGAGAGCTTTTGCCACGCTCTCTTTTTATTCAATCTGAAGGACACGTCTTTAGTCGACCAAGAATTTCTAAAATGTGTAGAATTTTGCTCAGAATGTTTAAAGTACGATTATATACGGAGTGAAGACTGTATACTGATGTTGTGTCATCAGTGCAGTCCCCTCTGTGCTGTCCTTCACTGGGCACGGAGCAACATTTCAAAGCAAAAAGTGTCTTCACAGGCCAAAAAAATATGAATATTGGATTTTTTGGCTTGTTAAAATCTTCTGAACTCCATGCCTGGGAGCAAAATCAAGTTTATAATCGTTAAAAAATGTGAAACTCCTGAAGCTGTTTAACATCCAAAGGGCTCAACATCCACTTACATATTGTAAATGCCATTAAAACTGTCCCTTATTCAACAACAACTAGCATGCTAACGTGCACTTCCAGACTATCAGACAATAAATAGAAACAATACACAGCAGACTTATTTTGACCTCAAGAGCTGCTTATATACACGAGGAAAAAAATTCTTTCCTGGTTCTGGTTAAAGTTGTGGACGGCACAGTCTGGACCTCATGCATAATGCACAGTGGACGCTCCTGCCCCTCTCTCCACTGCTGCAGCCATTTGTGTCGCAGAGCTAGAGGCACCTCCGTGACACCGTTTAACCTATAATTATGGCGAAAAGTCACATTTTTTCCTGAATTTTAGACTTAGCCTTTATTAATTCACAAAGGAAATTACATGGATCCACATTTCAAAATAATTAAACAGCCTTAATAGGGGCGGCAGTAGCTCAGTTGGTAGAGCACATGCCTAGTGATCCAGGGGTTGGCGATTCAAATCCCGGACGAATGGACCGCGTGTGATCCCAGCTCCCACAGAAGAGTGCTGCCGTTGTGTCCTTGAGCAAGACACTTAACCCCCACCTTGCCCCCAGTGTCTGTGGACACTGGTAGCCCCGATGGCAGAAGATAAATCAAGGCCCGTTGTGACATGAGCCGTCCTCCTTTGGACCCACCACCCGCGGGAGGATTCATGAGGGCTGGTACATTGTGTTCTGGGCAGTGAAACACTGCTTGGACTGCTGCCCCCGCGACCCAGAGAATGGAAAAAGTGGAAGAAGATGAATAAATGGATAAACAACCTTAACGTGGTGGAGGGATTTGAGTGCCGGAATGATCCCGGGAGCTGTTGTCGGGGGCTTCATGCCCCTGGTCACCCAAACAGGTCCTGGGGGACGGGTTAGACGAAGAGTGGTTCAGAAGCCCCTTTATGATGAACACTAGATTAAGGCCAGTTATCAATCAATATTTATAAAGCGCTTTTCATACAAAATGTAACACAATGCGCCTTACAGTGGTTAAGGATTAGAAGATTGACTTTTATTGATCTCACACAGGAGAAGTTGTTCCTGCATTTGACCCGGGACCATCCCTATGATTTAGTTGTTTAGGTTTGGTCAGGACCTCAGCTGGAGGATTTTACCTGGAGCATGTTTGGGTTGATGGGGGAAACCGGAGTGCCTGGAGGAAACCCACCCAGACACGGGGAGAACATGCAAAACTCCACACAGAAAGGCCCGGGCGACCCGAACCTTCTTGCTGTGAAGCATGAGTGCTAGCCACTCAGCCACCGTGCTGCCAGAGGAAAAAAAAACAACAACAAAAAAACAGACGAACAAACAAACGAAAGAACAAAATGAAAACAAACAAACAACCAAATTCAATCAAAGGCCAAAGCTAAACAGGTGAGTCTTGAGCCGCTCTTAAAAACATGAACGTTCTGTCGCCTGGATTGGCGTCACCGAGGCCCCACCCTGGATCCAGGCCTGGGGCGGGTGGCATCTGGCGAAGGCACAGATGCTCAGGAAGGCACAGGAGCAGAAGGACATCCTCCCGTGGACCCACAACCCACAGGAGGATCCATATGGAGCCGGTGCAGGGAGATTTGAAGGCAGGGGCCTTTTGAGCAAAATAAATTTAAAATGAAATCAAATCAGAGTAGATCAGTTTTAATCTTCAAGTTTTCATAGTTGAGGAAATGTTACATAGTGTAACCAGCCGAAAAGGAAATCCATTAGTTTTTGCTGATATAAAACCCTCACCGAAGTTAACGCGACATGTAGAGAAATGCGCCCTCTGGTGGCAAGAAAATGTTATATCTAAATATGGAATCATATCAAATCATGATAACGTTCAAAGTGATTGTTCACCACTGATGCTTCTTCAGACCCCGGCTCTTGAGTACCTACATGGTGGATGGAACCTGCCCATGGAACTTAATCCAACTCGAGGAACCGCCCCAGATACAAGGAACACACCTACACGATCCGACAGTTGAACCAGGGTTTTACACTACGATACTGACACTCGACCATTGTTGTTTTAATGAAAATTTTGCCATTGGAACAAAACTCCTCTGGCTCTGACACTGATCACTGGAGCAACAATTAAAACACTTGTAGTGTTCTGACAAGCTGCCAGTGAAAAACACGAACAAGACGACACTAAGAGAAAAGAACAATAATTACAGCCACAACTGACTAAAGCTACGGTTATCTGAGATGTAACTTAAGCAACGACACGTACGTCTGTGTGGGTGGAGGACAATCAGAACATTTGAACTACTAAAGGAAACTAGTGTTATTGAATAAAGAGAAATAATAAAAGGACAGAAACTGAAATAAAGGAGTGAGCTCTGGAATATAGTTAGGCCTGCACAAATAAATAAAAGGAGACTTTAATATATCCTTTTATTAGGTCTGACACAGTGGTCAGAGTGGATAGAGCGACTTGAGTAAACAGAAGTCTGAAATGAAAGAATAACAAACACGGCTCTGCACAGAGGAGTGGGTTCTTTACTCAGTATTTATTGATTCCCAGCTTCATATAAACTGGATGTTGAGGCATAAACATATTACATTTGAACAAAAATATAACCAATATTTACAATTATTGTATTAAAAATACAAAAACAACAGATACATACTCCACCATTGTCTTTTTAAAAGACATACAGGTCAAAGTAGTACAAGAAAATGAAGAGGAACAGGTCATCACCAGCTAATGTACACGTCTCACTGACAGCACACCACAGTAGCAGTTCTACCACTACACTTATCTGTACGCGCGACACTTGTGCAACACTTTGAAAAGGACTGGGCCCGTGAATATGCACATTATCTTCAGAGTCAAATCAACGTGAATGATGCACGTGAATGATGCATGTGAATGATGCATGTGAATGATGCATGTGAATGATGCATGTGAATGATGCATGTGAATGATGCATGTGAATGTCACCACTGCAGTACAAACATGAACCATCGATCGGGAGCCGTTACAAAAGTACAAGAGAAAAGAAAAGATTGTTCAGTGTGAGCCCAGTGCTTCAGTCTCAGACTGATCAATGTGATCAGGCCTGCTTCATGTGCACCCCACAGTCACATGGTTCCCCTCACCCTCCTCCACACATGACACAAGCTCACATCAGTCTGGTACAGGACACACGGGCCCACATCAGTCTGGTACAGGACATGTTTGAGCTCACATCAATCTGGTACAGGACACATATGTGAGCTCACATCAGTCTGGTACAGATGAAGCACATGTGTGAGCTCACATCAGTCTGGTACAGATGAAGCACATGTGTGAGCTCACATCAGTCTGGTACAGGATACACGTTTGAGCTCACATCAGTGTGGTACAGGACACGTTGAGCTCACATCAGTGTGGTACAGGACACGTTGAGCTCACATCAGTGTGGTACAGATGAAACATGTTTGAGCTCACATCAGTCTGGTACAGGACACATGTTTAAGCTCACATCAGTCTGGTACAGGACACGTTGAGCTCACATTAGTCTGGTACAGATGAAGCACATGTTTGAGCTCACATCAGTGTGGTACAGATGAAGCACATGTGTGAGCTCACATCAGTGTGGTACAGATGAAGCACATGTTTGGTCAAACAGCCCCTGCTCTGCTCCAGACCCTCACAGACTCTAATCACAATCTGTGTTTAAGATCGGACGTTTGGATCCGACAGAAAACGTTGGCGTGAACCTCGCCTGATAGAACAGAGTCCGTTAGGAAAGAGAAACCATCGGAAATGTCTTTTGTCCTGCTTTACTGTATATTTGAACACCACCTCAATGCACCTGGGGAACAACATGAGATACAACAATGTCCTGAATGATGACGGTTCGCCCGACTGGGGGTGGGCCATATTTCCAACAATTCATATCACGATTTTCTTAAAGCCAGATCACGATTTAGATTGTATCATAATTCATGTTTCTTTAGTATCTTTTATACAGTATTTAAGAGGTTTCTAAATACATCTGCTGTTAAAGTCGACTCTTCGCTGTGATTGGTCACATCCACCTGTCACTCACGGACGCCGACCAATAGGACGAGCGGGTGGAGGAGAAAACGGTCTGTTTTTGACCCGTTTGTCACGTTAAACCAAAACAGCAGAGAAATCACAACTTTTTATTTCAATATCACCCAACCCCAGCCTGAATTAAAGCTTCATTGTGTAGCTTTTCTCCATAGAGATGTTATTGCTCTGCCTGGAATGTTTCACAGTATGGCATTAAACCTTTCTATCACGATGGAATCCAAACCAGAGCAAGTTACAGGTCAGATCTGTGGAAAGGCGACCCCGCTCACAGTCAGAATATCTGTTTTTTTTAGGTATTTTTGAGCTCTACAATCACCTGTAATTGACTTAAAGTAAAGTAGAACTGTTTAATGTCACACTGTGGAACATTCCAGACATATCCATAGAAACGATCAGGTGACGGACCTCCACAAAAGTTCCAGAATGCACCTTTAATGCTAAACGGCTCCGTGTGGACGTGAGTTACAAACAATAACGGACCAACACAGCCGATATTTTTGGCTTTATTACAAATTCACAATAGCTCGAACAGTTGCTGAGAGTTTATGTTTGGAATTCTGGGTGAAATTTATGAGCAGGGCAGAGCAGGGGACCTTTAACGCTGCAATAATCAGGGAGAGTTTATTCAATATTCAATAAGGCATCTCAATCCAATATCATTCAGTTTAAAGACTTTTCTCGACCCACGTTATCAGCAGGGGACAGTTATACAAAACACGATCGCAATCCTAAAATGGTAAGGCGCTTTGGCTATTCGAAAGAGTAAGACGTCTCGTATTCTCTCGGGTCGGGCCGGTCAAAACGACGGGAGTACAGTATGTGGACAACAACTGCGAAATGATATCAGCATTCAGTCTGTGTCGAGGATACAAGAGGCAACTTCTGCAAACAGTTCTCGCCGATGATTTAAAAAAATGAGCCTTTTACTCAACATTTATTCAATATTTTACTGACATCATGATTTTGGGCAAGTCGGAGGCAATTCATCGTCTTTGTTCGTGTTTTTTTTATATATTTTTTTTCTTCTGGTTATTCTTGTGTGTGTGTGTGTGCTTACGTAACAGCAAAAACGAGTCAGTTGAGATATGACGCGGGCAGCAGCTGCGTACATACCCTGCTATTGAAACATCGGTCACATTTGTGCTAAAAGTGCTATTTTAAACATTGATATAGAATCTGTTGTGTAATGAATTGTGCATGGTGGTTCTGTCTGCTAAAACTGCCACTTCGGAACCAACCGTTGACAAGATTTTCAATGTAAAAACTAGTAATACTGGATCACGACTTCTGCTTATTTCAGTCCGGGCTGCTTTTCAGTCCTCCCACGGTGCAAAAAAAAACCAAAATTCAACAACAAAAACCTCCGGTAGGGAAATGAGCGTGGTTTATTTTTTTTTTAAAGTCTATTTTGTTCTGTAAAAAAGTGCAGATCAAAATGTGTGTTTCGAAGTCCCATTTTCTCGAGTCCGTAGGTCGCACGCCGCTCGCTCGCCCACCCGCTAGGAGTCTATTTTATTCCAAAGTGCCGGGTATTTTTGTCATAGTCTTTAAACCTTCGTCTTCTTCACAGTATTTTTTGCATGCAGGGTCGCTCGGCCCCTTCATGGTGCGTTAAGGCGAGGGGGAGGGAGGAGGTGGGCGGTCCACAGAACAGGAAGTAGAGAGAGGCAGGCACGTATGTCACCGGTGATCGTCTGTGATTGGTCGGTTCGTCCGTCCGTCTCTGCGTTCTGCGGGGCATCCGGGTTACCGCGAAAGTACGTCCACCGTGGTCCCTTCAGACTGCTGACACCTGTTCATCTTCTGCGGAAAAAACAACTAAATTAGTTAAAATAATACAGAAAATAGACGGTCCCCAAATCCAGGTGTGAAAAAAGTGCTTCTACTAAATACTGAGCAAAGGGTCTGATTACACTGGTCTACAAATGTTTGGACTCGATCTGCTTCCGAGATAAAAGTGGCTAAATCTCATTTATATTGATAAGATGAACTGAAAATCAATTGATAACTGTGCTGGTTTGCTAATGTATTCAAGATATGTAATGATTTTTACATCAAAATCGCATCTGTTTATACAATAGATTTAGGCATTTTTGCTTAAAAATAATGTTTATATTTGAAAATATTTAACTTGCACTTCTTTATCCGTCAAGAAATATCTTAAAGATCCCATGACATGGTACTTCTTGATGCTTTTATATGGCTCCTTAATGGTTCCCTAATACTGTAAATGAATCCTTCAAAATCAACACTCACTGCATGAGAAACAGAGATAAGATGAGAAAGTCATAAATGTCACTCTGGAACACTCCATTATGGGCGTGTTGCTTGAATGCAAATGAGGAGGACAGAGATGGCCTATAGTAGGGGGTGGGGGCGTGGCCAAGCTCTCCACTCTTTCCTTTTCAGCTGTGCCTGTGCGCTCTGACCCACTTCCGTGTTTTTGCACGGGGGGAGAGATGAGAAGCGTTCCATTGAAAAATAAACACATTTCCAGAGAAAATAAAATTAAACCACTGCTGTTTCAGATATCCACAGGCTCAGATAAAGGACTTCCGAGCCTAGAAACACTCGCAAGTTCCTCCAGGCAAATAAAAAAACACATTTCGCATTGCGTAGCTCCTCCGCAGTCCAAACTCTCTGGGCGTGATTTACACAGACGCTGAGTACAGACAGACGGGGGTGGAACTGTATTTGCATTTCTTTTTTCGATCTGACGTCAATAAGTTTCCTTGTTCAAAATCGCCCGTTTGAGCTCTGATTTTTTGTAACGCAGAAAAGGATCGCAAATGCTCAGTTTAGACATTTCACAACTTTTAACCATGACCTAAACAGGTCAAACAACCTAAACAGGGTAGGGGAGCTCACATTAACGTTCAAAAACCTCAGAAAGTGAAAATTTCATGCCATGGGACCTTTAAAAAATCTAGATGTATAATTAAAATTTGTCAGTCAACTAAAGGGAAAAACTCTGACTATTTGACTATTAAAATAATTGTTAGTTACAGCCCTAGATTTTTAATTTTTTTTTATTATTATCCTTTATTTATCCCTGTAGGGAAATTATTTCTCTGCATTTGACCCGTTCATCAGGAGCAGTGGGCGGCTCATCTTTCAGGCGCCCGGGGACCTCCGTGATCAGGACCTCAGCTGGAGGATTTTACCGATGGAGCATGTTTTTGTTTTGCTGTATAATTGTGATATTAGGGATGCACCGATGTGAAAATTTTAGCCGATACCTATATTAATGTTGCTGATATCGGCCGATACCGATATTTATTAATTTTTAATTCTGAGATTACATTTTATACAGACTGAAAATCATGCAAAATGAATTTTTGAATGTCTTCTTTTATTTTCAAAACGTGTTTTAACTCCTGATTTTTCTTTTTCTTTTTCCAATTTCAATTCTTTTTTTTTATAGTGTAACATTTTTTTTTATAGTGTAACATTGTGTTCTGCGTCCTGATTGGCTAAGGGACCTTTGCCGATTGATGTTATAGATGGAGGACGCAAAAGTTTGAGTGTTTAAACGAGAAATGTGCCTTTGAACTCATCCTATTTTAATTGTTCAAAAAGTCTCCAGCCAGAAACGACTTGGTGCAAATGTGGCACAAGTTTCATCCCCGGCCGGACAAAAACACCGCCATCTGTTCCTCTGAGCAGCTTGAAAGCGCCCCAAAAATCTAATCGCAATTACATTTTTACTACGTATCATAAATAAAGTGATTTGCATTTGTATTGAGCTTTGTAAACTCCTGGACAGCTCTGCCTTTGTTACCTTGGGTTGAATTCCTGGACTCTGGCAGAAAGTTGGATGAAGTGAAAGAGCGCCAGAGTGGGGGTGTGGGGGTGACAGGAGAGTGCACGTGAGTGAGAGCAACGTGCGCTGTGTGGGGGTGTGCGTGTGGTCCTGGGCGTCCCACCACAGTGACTCATGCAGGGGGAGTGAGTGTGAGACAGGGCAGCTCCACACCACAGCTCCCATTTTTACAGGTTCAGAACTAAAAGAGTGTAAGTGACACTGGAGTAACAGCTACGGTCAAATAGAATGAGATCTAGTTTTTAACACAATATAAAATGTAAATCTTTAATATATATATACACAGTTCTGGAAAAAAATAATAGACCACTGCTAAATTATCAATTATCAGGTCTGTGTTTGGGCAAAAGGAACATTTTCGTTTGAGTCTATAAACTACTGTCAACATTTCCCCCAAATTCCAAATAAAAATATTATCATTTAGAGCATTTATTTGCAGAAAATAAAAAATGGTCACCATAACAAAAAAGATCCATGTTTTCAGAGCTCAAACAATGCAAAGAAACAAGATCAAATTCATTTTAAAACAACATAATACTAATGTTTACACTTAAGAAGAGTTCACAAATCAATATTTGGTGCAATAACCCTTATTTTTAATCACAGCTTTCATACGTCTCTCCACAAGTCTTTCACATTGTTCTTGGTTCCTAGTTTAGACCTGGTTTAGTCTTGGTTCAGCCCAAGTTTAGGCCTGATTTAATCTTAGTTTAGTCCTGGTTTAGTCCCCTTTTTAACCTGGTTTAGTCCTAGCTTAGACCTGCTTTAGTCCTGGTTCAGACCTGGTTTAGTCCCAGTCTTTCACATTGTTCTTGGGTGACTTTATTCCACTCCTGGTGCAAGAACTGAAGTAGCTCAGCTTTGTGTTTGTGTTGGAATTCAACAGACGCTGGAATGGAATGGCTGGAATACATGTAGAGATGCTGATTTCAGGTCTCTTATTTTTTTCCAGAGCTGTATATATTGTGCTTCTAAATTCTTTGGGTTTTAATTTATGTGTCCTAGGATGTGTGTAGAATAAAATATTAAATATATTACAGGTTGTTGCAAAAGAGAAAATCCTTGTGCAAAGGCAAAGGCAAGAATGTTTTAGGTAGTTTTTGAGAACAAGATTTCTGTGCACAACAATACCAGGGAATTTGTACTGAGAACAGAATAGGGGGAAAATATCTCAAAAGTATGTAGTCAGTCAGATTATGTTACATTATATTCTGTCACTGTGTTGTCTTTTGTGCAACCAAGAAATCATTAATAATTCATTAGGATTCAAGTGCAAGTTTTGAATGGAAACTACAGCGCTGGAAAAAATAAGAGACCGCTGCATTTTGTTCTGAAATCAGCATCTCTACATGTATTACAGCCATTCCATTCCAGCGTCTGTTGAATTTCAACACAAACACAAAGCTGAGCTACTTCAGTTCTTGCATCAGGAGTGGAATAAAGTCACCCAAGAACAATGTGAAAGACTGGGACAAAACCAGGTCTGAACCAAGACTAAACCAGGTCTGAACTAGGACTAAACCAGGTTAAAACAGGGACTAAACAAGGACTAAACTAGGACTAACCCCAGTCTGAACCAAGACTAAACCAGGTCTAAACTAGGACTAAACCTGGTCTGAACAAGACTAAACCAGGTCTAAACTAGGACCCAAGGACAATGTGACAGACTTGTGGAGGCCAAGACGCATGAAAGCTGTGATTAAAAATAAGGGTTATTGCACCAAATATTGATTTGTGAACTCTTCTTAAGTGTAAACATTAGTATTATGTTGTTTTAAAATGAATTTGATCTTGTTTCTTTGCATTGTTTGAGCTCTGAAAACATGGATCTTTTTTTGTTATTTTGACCATTTGTCATTTTCTGCAAATAAATGCTCTAAACGATTATATTTTTATTTGGAATTTGGGGAAATGTTGTCAGTCGTTTATAGACTCAAACAAAAATGTTCCTTTTGCCCAAACACAAACCTGTAAGTAGTAAAATCAGAAAAACAGTTAATTTTGCAGTGGTCTCTTATTTTTGTAGTGTCACTTCACCGTTTTAAATCCTGCACCCTCACTTGAACATGTACAGAAGTGCGCTGTGGAGCCGGACTTATCGTCTGAGTGATTCCATGCATGGGGGGAAGTGCTCCTTATAAGTTAGTCTTTACCTGCCTTGGGGGAGGGAGAGGGGCCCTGCCTGTTTGCTCTCAGGGTCTGGGGGTCTCTTGTCTGTATCTGGCCACTGGTTTTGTCCTCCTCAGTGCCACTACTCTGGAAGACAAGGACTCACCCTCGTCTTCCTCCTCGGGCTCTGGGTGCTCTTGGGTGGCCCGTCGGTGCTTGGGCGCCTGCTGGTCCGGGGACTGGGTGACCATCCGGGAGCGCTGCAGGGCCGTGGTGTAGTCGGGGGGGCGGCGGCCGGTGTGGGGGGCGGTGGAGGGGGCGGTGATGGTGGGTGCGGTGGTCTGTGGGGTTGGTTGGTTCTGGTGCTGTCCCTCTGCCAGGTCGGAGATGGTGAGGGCGGTGTAGCCGGGGGGAGTGGGAGGCGGCTCGCGGTATCGGGATTCCTTGCGAGCTGTGGCGAGGAGAGACAAAAATGATTTATGATTTATTATTCTTGAGAAAATAGGTGAGCCTATTAGATCTGCAGTGGGAGTGGAGTTCAGGGCCATACTGGGTGTTAAGCATCATAAACATCTCGCTAATACAAAAGAATAAGTGTAATTAAACAATATTGCCGTACTGGTGCACTCTGTAACTTTAGTGGTGTGGGAGCTGCCATCTGCTCGTCTCCATGGAGATTTAATAATATGCAGTATGGCCTTAAATGTATATATGTTGCATATATTCCATTACCGGTGTCTTTATTGCTCAGAAATAGGAAGAAAAACCTGCATTATTTAGTCTTAACGAGGTCGAATATCCACAGATCTGCCTTAAACTCGACCCGGTGGCACCATCTGGTTGGCTCTAGTCTAGTCAAGATTAGTGCCATACTGGACCCACTTGAAAAAGAGATGATGCATTTCAAAAGGCTATCAAAAAATCCAGGTAAAGCAACAACATCTTCATGGAGACAAGCAGGTAGCAAAGCGCACCTTTAGCACTGAGGCTATGATGTTTATATGACGACGGTCTGAACAGAAGACGCAAAAGTGGCGTCGCGTCTTCACTTTTTATTCCGCGTTTAGACGAGCGTTTTCAGGAGGAAATCTGCGTGCATACGGTGACGCAAAAGTGTGTGGAATTCGATTGGGTATGCATGCCAGACGGCTAGGTGGCGCTGTGATACATTATCACTATGTCCGTGCGCATGTGTAGAATCTTCCTTCTTCTCATCTGCGCCGCGAAAAGCAAAACAAAACATGGCTACAGGTAGCAAAAAAAAAAGTGTGTGGTCAGACGAAGAAGTTCAACTGTTGCTTCAGACCACGTTAGACGACAAAGCAACGAAGGCGCAACAAGGTCCTGCCAAACAAAGTACACCGATATATGGACCGATGTGACGTAAACGTGTACGCGACGTCAGCAGATTTGACCAGAGTTTTGCGTCTTAGGCAGTGTAGACGAAAATGCTACGGCGGAGCTATTCAAGTTTTACACTTTGGAGGACGGTTTCAGTTTTTTGCGTTTTTAAGCCCCCAAAACGCCGTCACCGTCTAAACGAAAGGCACTTCCGCTAAAATATTTTGTGGTTTACCCGTAAGCGTTCTCGTGTAAACAGCGACTCCATTTCCATTGGGATTACATTACATTTTTTATAAGTTATAACAATGATAACAGGTTTTTTCCCCATTTGTATTAAAGAAGAAAAGAGTGAGAGGAGCATGCGAGCAGCCACTCACAGAGCAGTCCTTTACCCCCGGCGGTGATGGGCGAGGGGGTGGGTCGGCCCATGAGTTTGGCCTCCTCGGAGCCTGTGGAGGTGATGCTGCTGGTCTCTGGGTCTGCGCTCACGTCCTTCCCCCCTCTCCTCTTTATCGTCCCGGTGTCTCCCTCCGAGTCCTCGCCCCAGTACGCTGCGGAGGAGGACGAGGAGCTGGCCGACGCCCAACTGCCCCGTGCCTGAGCTGCCCACAGAGCCGCCGGACCCCCCAGTAATGACTCGGGTCCGCCGGGGGGCAGTCCTCCGATCCCTCCGGGTCCGAAGGCCAGCGTCTCCCAGCTGCGGCCCTGCTGCATGGTCTGGATGTTGTCGTGGGACCCGGAGGAGCAGGAGGTCCAGGAGCCTCGCCCGCTGTCGGCTGCGTCCAGAGACACTCGGTCGCCCTGGTCCTGGGTCAGCTCCTCGGAACTGGGAGAGGAGAGAACGGTAGGGCATCCGGCGTAAATGCCCCGGCAGTCCTGCATGGAAGAGTAGGACCTGGGAGAATAAAAAAATACATTAGTGACATACAAAATACAGAATAAATATAATTCTTTGTATTATATTTACACAATTTGTCTTCTTTTCTAATGTAATGTTTTAATTAGTGCTGTCAGGTGATTAAAAAATTAATCTAATTATTTACAGGATTTGTAATTAATTAATCTAATTAATCACATTTTAATCTCATGAGAGCGAGAGAGATTGAGAGAAAGAGAGAGAACCCACTTTGTGATTGACTTTGTCAGTTTTTCTGTGGTCGCTTTGTTCATTCGTTTTTCAAATTCTGCGAGTGTGGTTTGGTGGTTTGGTGGTTTGTTGGTTTGGTGGTTTGTTGGTTTGTTGGTTTGTTGGTTTGTTGGTTTGGTGGTTTGTTGGTTTGGTGGTTTGGTGGTTTGGTGGTTTGTTGGTTTGTTGGTTTGTTGGTTTATTGGTTTGGTGGTTTGTTGGTTTGGTGGTTTGTTGGTTTGGTGAAGTGCGCTCACGCTCGCTCCATCACCAGTAACGATGGAACTTGTCCGGACGTGTTTATCGTTCAATTGATCCGTCAGGCTGGAGCAGCTTCGGTGATCGGAAAATTCTTTTTGACAAAAGCTCCAAATCATCGCGTTCTTGTTGATCGTCCCGTCTTCGTTCTTTTTATAAATAAACTTGCCGTTCAAAAGCCCTGGCAGCGATTTGCTCGCCGCACGCTAAATTTAAAATTTTTAATGTTTTAATGTTTAATGTTTTAATGTTTAATATTTTAATGTTTTAATGTTGGTGTTATTGTCAATTGTCATTGTTTTATTGTTTTTGCTGTGGTGTCACCTGCCCAGGGACTACAGATGGAAATTAGCATTCTTGCTATAATCTGGCGTATTTACACTGCTGCTGCAGATGTTCATTAATATGAACTGTCCCTATTAAATAAAGAATAAATAAATAAAATGCGCACGCATTGAATTGCCACTCATAATTAATTGTGTTAGTTTTTATAACGCATTTGCAGTGTAATTAATTAATCTAATTAATGCGTTAAACTAACAGCCCTAGTTTTAATGTTTCAGTCATGTGCTTGTTTCCACGGAGATAATATTTCTATGGCTTGAATGCGTGAAAAGTCCCTCAGTCGTCCAGGTAGAATCCATGATAAAAGGAGAAGAACTTCTCCTTTTACTATGGCTTGAATGTTCTACAATATGTAACTAAACTCCAGCACAGTGTGGAACATTCTAGCCAAAGAAATCCCATCTCCATGGATACACCTCCACCTTTAGGTAGCTTACATTTATGTGTGCTGTACATTCTGTAAGCTTGTGAAAGACAGTGACAGCGTCCACATTTACAGCAGCATCGTTAATGTAAATGTGTCAACTCAAAGCTGAGGAAACGAGACAATAAAACGTCTGCTCGTGTACCCGATGCTGTACTGGTCTGGGTCGGTAGCAGCTCTTCGCTCCAGCCTCGTGCCCAGATGTGCCTCGGTGAAGCCGGAGTGCCGCAGCCTCCTGTCCTCCTGGGCCATGTCCAGGGACGATGTGCTGACCAGAGAGGAGCGCGAGGAGATCTCCGAGTGCCCCGAGTCCGAGTACGCGTCTCCCATTCGACCGTAGCCTGCACAGACACAACACGAGGCAGACATCAGGACAGAAACGCAATGTAAACATGTTTAAGACGCATTTAGGAGCATTCTTCCAAGGACCAAAAGCAACAGCACAGTTAAATCTGTACTGTGGAACTTTTCTGGAAGAGGGGACGCCACATATTTCTCTACGTGTAGATGCTAGCATTAAACCACCAGGGTAAATTACGAGTCAGATCTGTGGAGTGCTCACAGTATATTCCCCATCATGCCTCAAGTCCTTTTTTTTTTGTTTGTTTGTTTATTTCATTCGTAAAGTATAAAAATCATCAACAGTGTGATAATAATGCAAAAAACTGAATGAAAGGAGCAGAAAGAAGAGTAATATTATGTTTTCTGCCCCTCTTCCCATTGCCAAACATTAAAACCAATAGTGACTATAAAACATTTCATCAATACATTCCATTTCAATCACAATTATTAATCAATTATAAACAGAAAACTTCATTTTTACGTGCAACAATTTAAGTTTTCTTTTTCAAACATACACATTACATTGGGTTTTATGTATTTTTAAATGTCATTATTGTACTTGATTCTATGATTTCGTTGTCAAGACTTTTCCATAAATGAACTCCTTTCACATCGACGATCCGCTCCATAACCTCGGTTCTGAATCTGATTTTTTTTAAAACATGTAGGTTCCTTTTAAACAGTCATGGCGTGTTCTCATGCCAGTGGAGCTGAAAAAGGCCTTCAATTTAACCATCCAAATTAATTAAATGTGAAAAACGATGACACTGAATCAAGATAAGGCACTTTTCAAACTAAAGAACGATTCAGTCCAACTGGAGATGCATCAGGAAGTGCAGACAGATGAGGATTAGACCACAACACAACATGTAAACTCTGCACATAACCTTTTACACACTTATAACTTATACTACCAGCGAAACTGTACCTGTGGTTTAAAGAGAATCATACTCCTGGTTCTGTGACTCGCTAACGTCGCCCGCCCTGTGATTGAGGCAAACACGTGACGCTGGAATCAATGGGCCCTCTATGGACAACAGCTGAGGGGGAAGTGCCTAATGTTACACAGCATGACTCATGTACAAGCGCAGGCTGGACTTTCAGGGTAATGTGATATTAGAACGGACGGGAGAATAATCAACTGTTGTGGAGGAAAACTAATAGGCCCTTTCACGTGGTTACCTTATTAATAGTTTATGCTGGCTTTAAAATAATAACTATACAGGACAAGGAGGTGGTGAACGAGGAAATACTTGAAAATCGCACAATACAATTTTAAGATATTAACAGATTTTTAAGCGATTCATGATCAAATTAACTGATCGACAGCAAGGCAGGTCAATCTACAGCAAGATCTTCAATTTATTATTCAGTTCACTACATATTTAGCTTCACTGGTCTTTAATTTCCATTTGAATCACAAGATTAAAAGTTTAAAAAGACATATCTGATGCACTGAGGACAAAATGTGCCTGCTCTGGTTCTGGAAGTTAATTTTCCATTAATTTTACCCTGTAGGATTTTTTTTTTAATTAAAATATTAAGAGTTCATACTCACCACAAAGGCTAATCGTAATATAATTATCACTAATATCCATAATATGGTTGTTTTTAAGAACTACAAACCACATTTTAAAATGCACGATACAGGTGAATGCTTTAATAACAACAGTTAATAATGTTTCAGATATAGGTTTGCATGGCGGTTAGTTACTACAGAGCTGATTAACCTTTGAATATTTTTTTTAGAAACTGAAATTTAAGATAGCATTAGCTGTGAACGGTAGTTAGTGAGACATGCACACTGGTCATCCCATGTTATGATAGATTATTACTAAATTATTTACATAATTTGATACAGGTCTGGACTGGGACAAAAAAATGGCCCTGGCATTTCTGGCTTAGACCGGCCCCTCATAATTAGTCCTGGTTTAGTCCTGGTTCAGACCTGACTTAGTCCTGGTTTAGTCCTGGTTCAGACCTGATTTAGTCCTGGTTCAGACCTGATTTAGTCCTGGTTCAGACCTGATTTAGTCCTGGTTCAGACCTGATTAGTCCTGGTTTAGTCCTGGTTCAGACCTGATTTAGTCCTGATTTAGATGTAATTTGTCCTGGTTTAGTCCAGATTCAATCCTGATTTAGTCCTGGTTCAGACCTGATTTAGTCCTGATTTAGACCTGATTTAGTCCTGGTTTAGTCCTGGTTCAAACCTGATTTAGTCCTGGTTTAGTCCTGGTTCAAACCTGATTTAGTCCTGGTTTAGTCCTGATTTAGACCTGATTAGTCCTGGTTCAGTCCTAAATTGTGGGCCAGTCTCCAAGTAAAAAAAAAAAAAAAAAAGGGCATCGGCCCCTAGGACTGTCGGCCCACCGGGAAAATGCCCGGTATGCCCAATTACCAGTCCAGGCCTGATTTGATACAATTTGCAGTTAAACATGAGCTTTTAAAAAGTAATTATATCTTTGTTTGAGGAATAAGGATCAAAAACAAAGACAGAAATCCGAAATCAGTTTTTGGTTGGACCCGGAACACCAGTGCAGTACACAGAGACACCAGCAGATGGCGCATTAACACCGCTCCAGAGCAGCAGCAGCAGCCTTAAGCACGTGAGGGGGTAAAAGGGGGTGGGGGGGGTATGGGCTTACCCTTCTTGGGAGAGCTCTGGGGGGAGGTGGGAGGGGACGAGAGCTGTGAGGACGCATTGGACACCGTGTCCTCCGGCTGTCTCCTCTGTCCGCTCTCCTCGGACAGGGACAGGATCTTCTTGAGGGACTGCGGAGAGCTGGTGCCTGGGGACATTGGCGCAGACAGGGGACGTTAGCATGGCGAGCACAGCCAAAGCCTCCGAGCTGTTACCGGAGCGCGGCACTGACTGAGTTTAGTGTGTGCAGAGCGAAACGACCTCCAGGTGGCAGTGTTTGATTAGAAAAGAGGAAAAGACTCAAAAGGAGACGATAGCAGAAGCCAAAAAATGTGTAGGAAAATTTAGATTAGCCAGAAATCTTAGCATGCCGAACAGTAATTTATATAAAATGTTTAATTATGTGAGGAAATGTGCTAATTAATACTTGTCCTATAAATAAATAAGTGCATATTAATAATCCGTACATCTATTATGCATATCATATAGTAATACTGGGCTTTTAATAAGCTTTTTCATTATTTATATTTTTAAATGTGGATTATTTAATTAACAAATCATCTTATTTCGTGCAGAGGAGGCAGTTTAAATGGCTTAAGCTGTAAGTGATATTTTGGGCAAATCTGTGCCATGTATAAAAATATGACACAATTATTATTAGTCTAGAAACCTCTATTCCCTTGCAAATGTGACCAAAAATTCCCAATCAAATTAAGTTTATAGTCTTGAAAACAACTTCCCTTGTGGATCAATAAAGTTTGTCTAAGTCTAAGAAAACCTATATAGTTGTGTTAGTGTTACCGAAAGGCGGGAGGTCCTTGACGGGCACTTTCTTCCTGGAGGGGTAGAGGGCCACGGAGGGGACCTGCAGGGCCTGGTTGCCCTTGGACAGCTGTCCTCTCTGGGTGCTGGCCGCCCGGGACACGACTGGAGACGTGTCCGGCCTCTTCCCACCCGCGTTCTTAGGCACTGTGCGTGGACAAGTGTGGAGCCGTTAGATTTCAAACGACATGCAAATGGTGTACAAGTAAAGCATTATAATCCTCTATGTTCAAAACAAAAGCCGTGAGCTCAATTTACTGAAGTCTTGTCAAACTACTATGCACGACAAAAGGACGGTCTGTGCTAATGTAGAATTCAAATTTTCAAGGTACTGACCCCATGAACGCTAAGATATTCTCATAATTCTTTCATAATTTTCATTCACAGTAGATCTGAAAAGAGAAGCACTATTCAGCTTTTAGGTCGAGGGTCCACAACGGGCTTCTCTCCGTGTAGAAGTCAACGCTTTGCCTGGAATGTTCCACTGTATAGTAGAGTATAGTTAGTATAGAAAGTTACAGGTCAGATCTATGGAAAGGCAAGCACACTCATAGTAAGAATGCATTTTATTGTATTTTAAGTATTGTTTTTAGCAATAAAAACACCTGTAATTCAATAAATGCAGCATAAATGTGTTTAAGGTCACACTGTGGAACATTCAGGCAAAGCATGGAGACAAATACCCTCACCAGAAAAGTTACACAGTGCACCTTTATTTATTTATTTACTGAAAGGCTACTTAAAGGCAAAGTAACGTTATTTTACAATCTGAGCCTTCTTTCGGTAATAAAACAAGTCGTTTGACTCACCCATAGCACGTTCGTGTCATTTGGAGCTGTTTGAAGAAAGTTATGTTGTAGCGTATCCGTTAGCATTTGTATTCGGGGCATTACTTTGCGGTCTCCAAATAACACAAACTTTAGCACTTTTCAAATCATAGAAGCCCGATGTCTTAATGTAAGATTTCGTTTGAAGCAAAAGTGGCCTGTAATCCGAGATTTATCCATAGTTTACAGCTTTGCGTTTCATGTTTGGGTCCCGGGAGCTGAGAGCACAGTCCGCGCATGCGCACTGGCCTCCTCATCTACTCGAAACTATGGCTAAATCTCGGATTACAGGCCACTTTTGCTTCAAATGAAATCTTTCATTAAGACATCGGGCTTCTATGATTTGAAAAGTGCTAAAGTTTGTGTTATTTGGACACCGCAAAGTAATGCCCCGAGCATATGATACAGCACCATGTTAAAAGATACGGGATCATTAGTAGAACAGAACGGCTCAACATAAGTTCTGCGATACTGCTCCAATTGACAGAAAAATGCTATGGGTGAGTAAAACTACTTGTTTTATTGCCGAAAGAAGGCTCAGATTGTAAAAAAACGTTAATTTGCCTTTAAGACTTTTGGATAACAGACACTTTATTAATCCCGAGGGAAATTTAAGGCTACGTTTATACGATGACGGTCTGAACAGAAGACGTAAAAGTGGCGTCGCGTCTTCACTTTTTATTCTGCCTTTAAACAAATGTTTTTGGGAGGAAATCTGCGTGCATAGGGTGACGCAAAAGTGTGTGGATGCCAGGCGGCTAGCTGGTGCTGTGATACATTATCACTACGTCCGCACGAATTTGTAGAATCTTCTTCTTCTCATCTGCGCCGCGAAAAGCAAAACAAAACATGGCTACTGGTAGCAAAACAGAATTCATGTGGTCAGACGAAGAAGTTCAACTATTTCTTCAGACCACGTTAGACGACAAAGCAACGAAGGCGCAACAAGATGTGGACTGGTGTACACTGATATATGGACCGGTGTGACGTAAACACGTACGCGACGTCAGCAGATTTGACCAGAGTTTTGCGTCTTGGGCAGTGTAGATGAAAATGCTACGGCGGAGTACAGTGGTACCTCACCTTACGAAAATAAATTCGTTCCAGAAGTGGTTTCGTAACGTGAATTTTTCGTAAGTTGAGTAGCTATTTCAATGGAAAAAGTCTGATTTGTTCCAAGGCCCCGTTCCAAGTTTTGTTTTTTTATAGTTTAACACTGTGTTCTGGGTCCTGATTGGCTAAGAGACTAGACCAGGACTAAACATGGACTAAACCAGGTCTAAACAAGGTCTATACCTGGACTGGACCAGGACTAAACCTGGACTAAACCAGGACTAGACCAGGTGGATTAAAGCGCCGCGTGCGGGTCTATTTCCAAGTTTCTCACGAGTCACAGCTGAGGCGAGCAGCGAGGAGGGGACCGCACGCAGTCCGAGCGTATGAACGAACGCAGGTAAGAGCCGCGGTGGTTTAGACCTGGTTTAGACCTGGTTTAGACCTGGTTTAGACCTGGTTCAGACCTGGTTTAGACCTGGTTTAGACCTGGTTTAGACCTGGTTCAGACCTGGTTTAATCCTGGTTTAGACCTGGTTTAGACCTGGTTTAGACCTGGTTTAGACCTGGTTTAGACCTGGTTTAATCCTGTTTTAGAGGAGGCACGGTTTGAGCACGGATCTCGTGCTCGCGCCCCACGCCGGGTCATGCTGCACTATCACACGTGTCCGCCCTCCTCCTTCCTCCCACACTTCACTATTAATAATTTTGTTGAAAATCTATGAAAGTTTGAGTGTTTAAACGAGAGACAAATGTGAGAAAAGTTTAAATCCAGTCTGAGAAAAGTGTATAATGTGTGTGGCTGACCGCGCATTATTTGAATTTTTGAGATTTCGCGTTTCGTAACTTGAATTTTCTTTCGTATCTAGAGACCAAAATTTAACGTGAAGGCGTTTCGTAACTTGGAATTTTCGTTTGTTGGGTCGTTCGTAAGGTGAGGTACCACTGTATGTTCAAGTCTTCCACTTTGAAGGGCGGTTTCAGTTTTTTGCGTTTCTAAGCCCTCAAAACACCATCACCGTCTAAACGAAAGGCACTTCCGCTAAAATATTTTGTCGTTTTTACCCGTAAGCGTTCTCGTGTACAGACCCTAAGTTTTACTGTAGCAAACTGTTGCAGTCGATGAACAAGAATGTCTCCTGATTTTAATTTTATGTACACACTCTTTTTCACACAAAAATATGTAGTTTTGGTTACTACTACTACTATTACTACTACTACTACCACCACCACTACAAAACCTGTTTGTGATGCTCACATGTGTTGATGGAGGGCTCGCACTGCAGGGACAGCGTCTGCAGGCTCTCCTCGTTGGTCTCCAGGCTCAGGTTGGACAGGTACTGCTTGACCTTCCGGGCCATCTGGGCGTCTTCGTACAACTTTTTGGCGTTTAAGAAAGAGCTTCGGCGGACCCTCTTCTTATGCCCGCCGGACTGGCTCACATCCAGGACTGTGGCGTTAGCACTGCCCTGGCTCAGAGATCTACAGAAACAACGAAGGAAAACACGGACACAAAATAGAACAGAAAAAGTTATTAGGAGGTTTTAACAGTTGTGTTACGAGATCAAGCCCTGGCTACACAAACATAGACGGAGAATATTATGAAAACTGACAGCTGTCGCCATAACAGGAACTTTTAAATGTTTTACTATTTTTAAACCTATTTTTTTGTGTCTCAAAATAATTATTGTGTATTTTTTTTAATGGATTTCATTAATATTTGAATGTATGTATTATTATTTATTGTTTATCATTATATTTATTAATTAATTTTGTGATTTATTTATGGATATTGTTGGATAGAGGCTGATGCTGCAGATGTTAATGGGGATTTGAGTAAATGTTAAGTCGAATGTTAGTCGAAAAGTGGAATAAATAATAATAATAGATGCAGTTTTAAGAATTACATATAGTGTTTAGGTTTTTTTGTTTTGTTTTAAAAGATCCCCAGATACTAATGGACACTAAAACTCCGTACTTCATCTGAAAAGTATTGATAATGAACAAAATTACATTAGAAAAACGTGACAAAATGTAGATCTTTCGTAAATATAAATATAAATATATTGCATTTATGGTCTTACTCATAATCAGAATTAGTAAAAGATCACCTGGTAACATGAAAGAAACTATTGTTTTGTGTTGAAAATGTTATGTATGTTTCAAGTATCAGGGCTTTTTTTTTGTGTGTGTTTGGACCCAATCAGTGAAAAATGTATTTGGACATTTTTTCCCTCATTTAACTTGGTTTATCTTGTACTGGTGCATGATTTTATTTGACGTATTCATGTATTCTAGCAGCTACTCTACAGTGTTACTTTAAGACCTTTATAACAGATACAATATATTTTAAACATGGATAAAAAGCTAAGAAAAAACACAGTAAAATCGTGTGTAGCCAGGGCCTTTATATAAGAGTCCAGGTGGTTCACGCAGGGAGTTTTACACATGCACGAGCAGCTATAGGTGTCCTACTCCAAAACATTCCGGGCATTCCACACAGCGGCAGCAGCAGCAGGGAGGGAGTGGGAGCGGGGGTGGAGAGAGGGATGGAGAGAGGGGGGATGGAGGGGTGGATATTCACTCCGTTCAAACAACAGGGGCTTTAAACGGGGGCTGGTCCGCTCATAGTTTGCATTACTGTGGCCTGACTCATTCGTAGTAAGAGGAACTGCTTAAGTTCAACACTAGACAACAGCATTAGTCATGTTTTACCCGTCTGCGATAAGAACGGTTAGTCATTTCCCATAATGCACCTGAGGGTACCAGAGGATATTGTTTGGTATGTGAGTAAATGTAGGAATTTTTTAGATTTGTTTCACAAACGGTGGTGAGTAAAAAAAAAAGAAAAATATTCTAAGATATCACGTGATTAAATGAAAGGTACGCATAAAATTACTTATTAGAAATCTACAACAGGGTCTCCAACCCTTCTCCTCTGGTGAGCGACCTTTATAAAACGAAAATGCCAGAGAGCTGCTAGTTTTAGCGGTCACAAGAAATTGAGTCTATTTAAGTGCCATGTTCAGCCTTAAATGAGGTACAGTCAGATAACCAGACCCTCCAGGAATTCTCGATGTTGCGATTTGCAACTTCAACGCAACTTCAGCCAATCCCCGTGAATTCAGGGCGGTGTTGCAATTTTGACCAATCACCGCAACTTTTCCGCAATTTTTACTAATTTTGACCAATAATCAGCAACGTATTGAACGCCGACCAACTTCCTTCTGCTTTACTTCCGTGTGGCTAAACGAAACTGCGGCCGTGTCCCAGTTCCCAGAGCGCACAGCTCGGAGCGCGGCCCGAAGGGGGCTCAGACTGCAGTCAAGGAGGTGCACACTTGCTCAGCCCCGACTGCAGTCCGCGGACCGCTTAACGACTGCGGTCTTCGGACCGCGTGTTAACTGCGCATGGGACAAAAAAGAAGTGGGACAGCAGTCGTCGCGCCGGTGTTCTGGCGAAATGTGTGACGCACATGCCCTTCGGGCCACGCTCCGAGCCGCGCACTCTGGGAATTGGGACACGGCTTCTAATGGCAAAGAAACATGTCTGCGGCGCCACCTGCCCACAAAAATAACAGCAAAAGACCACGCGAAACAGTTCCCCCCTAGTAGTAATTTATTTTCGATGTTGGTAAGGTTGTTTTAGGACCATATCTGTGATCTCTGTGTCTTTGTATTATTCTTTGGCAGTAATAACTCAGTATTCTAAATATTACTCAATTTTAATTACAAAAAGCGAAAACCACAACTATTTATCGCAACTTTCACTTCCTCCCGCAACAAAATCGCAACAAAAACCTTAAAAGCACCGCAGCTTTCATCACAACTTTTTGGAAAAGTTCATGCAAATTCAGGCATTTTAGCCCAAAACAATCACAAAAAATGCCCACGAAATCCTGGGGGGTCTGAGAAACCTATAAAACATAAACCATTATCCATTCATTAGTGCAAATTTAGGCATCAAAATAATACATGCCATTGTTTATAGAGTAACACAATGGTAAGAGGCATTTAACTGATCAAATTTTACTTATTCAGGACAAAACGTGTATTGTAATTCAGAAATCCCATGACGAGCTACTGGTACCTCCCGAGCTACAGGCTGGAGACCCCTGATGTACAATATATCAATGGAACATACTATATAACATATACTTTTTGTAATTATTTAAAAAAAAAAAACTTTACTTGTACATCTTGAAGATATGAAATAAATATATGGAATTATACATTTTTAACAAATATTGATGTAACTGTTGATTTTTTTTTTTCATACATATAATTTTAGTACCTTTTTTATATTTCAAAAATATTTTAGATGATGAAAAAGTTGTTTACAGTTTGTTTTCAAGCACATTATTATTATTCAAACTCCTCACTTTGGGTTGCCAGATCTGAGAACAAGAATCTGTTTGAAATAAATCTAAAATTAGACTTCTGCCTCCGAACTTTTTTTGAGTAAGTAAAAATAAAATAAAACCTTAGAGTGCAAACAAATAAGATCTCTCAGGCGCTCGGGTGTGAATGTGAAAATGTCTCTCTTCATATACGATGTTGTGAGTTGTGATTGTATTGCTGCTTTTAATGAGTAGTACCATAAAAAAATCTAAATGTGTTGGAATTCATGTGAATAAGGATCAGAATCTCTAATAACAAACTATGAACTTCGTTAATTACAGCGTAACCACTGTTTTCCACTGAAGTGTTTATCCCATATGTCCCTCATTAACTGGACTCGGGTTAAGTTCAACGTCTCAAGAGGCCACAGGAATGCAAAGTATGAGAAAAAATACAATAACCTGATACTCTGGCAGTCTGAAGGTTGAATAAAGATAACATTTTTTTAAAAACGTCTAAACTATGCATGCACGATGTTACGCAAGAACATTAACAAAAAAGGTCACTTTGGGGAGAAGCAAAATCTGCCCAACAAATGTGGAAGATCTGATCATATCAAATCTTGAGCAAATTTCAGAACAATGATTTGGAATTAGAACGTGCATCAAAAGTGACATTTTTATTGAGTGCATGCATCGGACAGTGTTAGTAGTTTAATTCAAACCGGTGAAGTTGCAGATGAAAGCACACATGAAAAACAGGATTTCAAAGACACATTTCCACTGGTAAACACCAAAAAAAGCAGTTAATTTATTTATTCAAATTAATATATTTGTTTTTGGCCCCAAATGGTTCCCAAAATAGATTAAAAAGATAGACAGAAGATACAAGTTGTGCATGATGATGAAATTATTTTGAGTCCAATTTGGAGTTTATATAGTCTGTAGTATGGGTATGATCCTGCTCTGGTCCAGGTCTAGTCCTGGTCTAGTACAGGTTTAGTCCCTGTAAATATGTGTAAACCCCAAAATAAATTCATATTAAAGGGGCTGTACCCAATTTCATGTGATAAAAGTTGAATTTGTCTTGCCTCAGCACAGATCTATTATAAAAGCAGCTCTTTGAGTCAAAATGAGACAGATGTCTGCTGTCTGCCTCCAATTATAAAGCATTTTATTCTCCAGGAAACAGTAAGTGCAGTGTTAGCATAATTTGTTAGCTTTGGACTCTGAAAGTGGTGAGTTTATAAACTCATCGTGGTGAATAATTAGGATGCTGGCAATGCATAAGCAGTCATTTAAAATGAACCTCTGTTTTTCACTATTTTAGGCTGCGTTCTTACTCTGTCTTACCCCTTCGTCTTACCCCTACTCCTTGGTTTTGCGGGATCATGTGAGGGCAAGGGGTGTCCCGATTCTAATTTTGATCAAGGGCTCGGGCCACATACCCCTTGAAACGAAGTAAGCTCTCAACCAGACTTGAAACGAAGGGGTACGACTACAAGCTCAGGCAGGTTTTGGGATCAGGATGGCAGTGTCACATCCACCAGCCAAGGAGTCGTAAGTTGTAATTATCGATTAAGAGTTTAGCAGGTTTACAATCATGACACTTATGTTCTACGTTACTTTTACTGAACTGTTGTTGCGGTTTTAATTGTAGTGATGTCTGTTTAGCCGACGTTATCGTTTTCATCGAAATTTCATGTATAAACAAGCTAGTTTTTTGTGGAGCTGAGGTACCCGATAATCCTTAACATTTGTTTACGTTTGTTTGCGTCAGTCGTTGTCGCCTCTGTAGACGTAGCAGCTCAGGTAGAGGCGAGGGATGACGATGCAAACCGTAATCGAGTGGCGACCCGTTTCTTAGGGGAACATTCGTACCCCGAGCCCTCTCAGCTCGGTATCAAGGGGCAAGACAAAGGCAGAAGGGGTAAGACAGACTTAAGATGGTAAAAATCAGATACAGTGCCTTTAAACACAACTTATTTTCTGTATTGAAGGGAACCCCGTATAACCAGACCAATCACTTCTACGCTGTATTAAAACACAGTGGAAATGCGTTTTTAGCCAGGCAGTGGCAGGCAAAGTGTGGTAGGGGGTCACTGAACTTACCCTAAACTCCTCCACTTCTTCTTCCTAGAGGGGTGTGCCACGGACAAAGAAGCAAAGGAGGACGAGAGAGAGGAGAGAGGAGACAAACAAGCTTAAAGACTGGAAAACAGAGCACCAAAGATCACCACCAAGACAAATCATTTCACCAGAGACCCACGAGAAGAGAGAATCAACACTATGCAGACATCATTAGACAAGAAACATCTGACTGAAGCGCTGTGCAGGACGTCTACTTTACGTGTGCTGGCCAAACCAACAGCTGCTGGGAAGCGTGATGGGGGATTGGCTATTGAACCGCTAACCCCATGGTACAGTTAGTGGACTATTACACTATTACACAGCACAGAGGAGTGAAGTCTGTACCTGGTTCTAAACATGAGCGCTGGGTCCATGTTGACGGAGGCCATGCGTCCAACGTGGCGGATCTCTTTGGCGATCATCCGCAGCTTTTCGAAGTTGACCAGGCCGTCTACTTTAGAGTCGTTACCTGCGAGATAGAGCCGGCGAACATTGTTGAGTGTATAAAAAGACAAACTACAGGATATACAGCTCTGGAGAAAAATAAAAATAAAAAATAATAAATAATAATAAATAAAAGTAATAAACCACTGCATTTTTGTCTGAAATCAGCATCTCTACATGTATTACAGCCATTCCATTCCAGCGTCTGTTGAATTCCAACACAAACACAAAGCTGAGCTACTTCAGTTCTTGCACCAGGAGTGGAATAAAGTCTAAACCAGGTTAAAAAGGTGACTAAACCAGGACTAAACTAAGATTAAATCAGGCCTAAACTTGGGCTGAACCAGGGCTAAACCAGGACTGAACCAGGTTAAAAATGGGACTAAACCAGGACTAAACTAGGATTAAACCAGATCTGAACCAGGAATAAACAAGGGATAAACCAGGACCCAAGAACAATGTTTCTTTAAAGACTTGGACTAAACCAGGTCTGAACCAAGACTAAACCAGGTTAAAAAGGGGACTAAACTAGGACTAAACCCGGTCTGAACCAAGACTAAACCAGGTCTAAACTAGGACCCAAGAACAATGTAAAGTTCCTTGTGGAGGCCCAAACACAGACGCATGAAAGCTGTGATTTTAAAAATAAGGGTTATTGGACCAAATATTGATTTGTGAACTCTTCTTAAGTGTAAACATTAGTATTATGTTGTTTTTAGATGAATTTTATCTTGTTTTTTTGCATTGTTTGAGCTCTGAAAACATGGATCTTTTTTGTCATTTTTCATTTGTCATTTTCTGCAAATAAATGCTCTAAATTATTATATTTTTATTTGGAATTTGGGGGAAATGTTGTCAGTAGTTTATAGACTCAAACAAAAATGTTCCTTTTGCCCAAACACAGACCTATAAGTAGTAAAATCAAAAAACCTAATAATTTTGCTGTGGTCTCTTATTTTTAGTAACTAGTGGATTGGGCCATAAAGTGACAGAAATGTTGTGAAATGGAAATAAAATCAAATGATCTGATTCATTATTTTTAAACACTTTTATAATAATGTGCGTAATTGCCATGTGAACTATACAGTAGAGGCAAAACGACATTAATTTTGAATTGACTATGCTCCATCAACTTCTCCGCAACAGGCATTAGGATTAGACAATTAGATTAGATTCCAAAAAAAAAGAGAAGGTTTACCGCACACTTGCTTGACTTTAGTTTTTATTTATTCTTTATTAGGCTAGAGCGAACAACGCGTTTTGATGACGCTGTAGAGGCCAAACACGTTATTCGCTCTAGCCTAATAAAGAATAAATAAAGAATAAAGTCAAAAACGTGTGCGGTAAACCTCTTTTTTTGGAATTGTTGAAAGTTCCTGTTGTTACCAGCGCCTGGAAGCTGTGCATGGAGTCTTGAACTTTTGAATTAGATAAGACAAAATTGAATAAAACATAAAAAATAAAAACATTTTGTGACCTTCAAAGCCACTGATTAATCGAACATTTTTGTGACATTTTCAATTGAGTTCCAGTCCTAGTTCAAACTTTGGAGCAAAATTAAAAGTCAATATCTTAAAATGTTAAAATGTCAGTCTGTATTGTTTGTATTTATCACCATTTTCTGTGCAAGAGCATAAAAGTCAAGATGAAATACAGTTGACAATACACACCGTTCACATGATTGTACTTCCATACACCACTCTCAGACAGCATGCCTTCCTGGTGGATCATGCGTAGTAGTAAGAGCGGTACTTAACTGGTATTACCTTCGTGCAGGAAGGTGAGGTCTTTCTTGATGACGGGGAACAGGGGGATGATGGGGGGCTGCAGGTTCTGGTTGTTGAGCACGTTCCTGTACTTGGCCATGTTCCTGGAGGGGTCGAACAGGTCCTGAAGGTCACTGAACAGCTTCTCGTATTTACTGGGCAGTTTCTCCCACGTGCCCCTTAAACGTGAGACTGGGGCGAGGTTCAGACCGCTGTGGGGAGAAGGGAGGACATTTTGTTATTTGAAAACGGTGAATAAAGAAGTCAAAGTTAAGAGGTGATGTGGGATTTTTATTGTTTTACTGTGAAGGGCGTGCATGTGTAATGTCTTAACGTACTTCTGGGCATAAAATATACACAATTAAAAAAATAAAATGAATTGATAAAAATGGAGGAATTATGAGGGATTGCTATTTTTATGATAAATCAAGTACTTTTTTTAATTACAAATGAAATGAGGAGACAATATTACCAATTAAATAAAAAAAAAGTCTCAGCTTAGTTTTAAACAAAAACACTTGATTAAAATTGTTAATGTCCGAAACACAAGAGAATTATGGGCTGATGTTATTTCTTCTTTTTTTTAATAACTAATAAACTACTTTTTAAATTTAATACAATAAATTATCAGCTGCATAATCAAAGTAGGGTGTAAACAGACATTTCTAGCCTCAAAGTTGTTTATTGTTGAATATTTATTGTATTTTTGTGGTTTTTAGAAGTTCTTAATGAGATTATGTAAATGACAACAATTTCTAAGTTTTGTTCACAATACAAAACCAACATAAAAGTTAGCGGGGAATATACTCGACTTAAGACTTCGATTAGCTGAGAAAAAAGGAGGCGTGGCAAAATCTCTCAAAACTACTATACAATGAATAAATGTAAATGTAAATCTTTTCTCAAAATTTGTCAGAAAAATGTGAGCTATTTTTTCTTCACTCCTTTAGCCTGTGTTAGCCTGTATTGGCCTGTGTTATTGTGTTTTAAAGCCTGTGTTATCGTTAGCCTGTGTTATCGTGTTTTAGCCTGTGTTATCGTGTTTTAGAGTGTTTTAGCCTGTGTTTATTGTGCTTTAGCTTGTATTAGCCTGGGTTATCATGTTTTAGCCTGCATTAGCATGTTTTAGCCTGTATTAGCCTGTGTCATCGTCTTTTAGTGTGTTTTAGCCTGTGTTATCGTGTTTTAGCCTGAGTTATCGTATTTTAGCCTGTGTTATCGTGTTTTAGCCTGTTATTGTGTTTTAGCCTGTATTAGCCTGTGTCATCGTCTTTTAGTGTGTTTTAGCCTGTGTTATCGTGTTTTAGCCTGTGTTATCGTGTTTTAGCCTGTGTTATCGTGTTTTAGCCTGTGTTATCGTGTTTTAGCCCGTGTTATTGTGTTTTAGCCCGTGTTATCGTGTTTTAGGCTCAGGGCTACAGGGCTCTCAAGTTTTGAAGTTTGGTTGGAGTGCGAGTGACAATTTTTTCCGAGGAGCGGAAAAATGGTATTTCATAGTATTTCAGCGTGAGAAATACCATGTGTGGTGTGTGAGCGTGTGAACACGTTGAATTGCGTGTGTCACACTCTCAAAGCGTGAGACTTGAGAGCGCTGCAGTGTTCACAGTGTGCACAGGCTAAAACAGCCTGTATTAGCGTGTTTTAGCCTGTGTTATTGTGTTTTAGCCTGTGTTATCGTGTTTTAGCCTGTATTAGCGTGTTTTAGCCTGTGTTATCGTGTTTAGCCTGTGTTATCGTGTTTTAGCCTGTGTTATCGTGTTTTAGCCTGTGTTATCGTGTTTTAGCCTGTATTAGCGTGTTTTAGCCTGTGTTATCGTGTTTTAGCCTGTGTTATCGTGTTTTAGCCTGTGTTATCATGTTTTAGCCTGTATTATCGTGTTGTAGAGTGTTTTAGCCTGTGTTGATTGTGTTTTAGCATGTTTTAGCCTGTATTAGCCTGTGTTATCGTTAGCCTGTGTTATCGTGTTTTATCGTGTTTTAGCCTGTGTTATCGGTGCAAGTGAGTTTTTTTTCCCGCTGAAAACGGCGCGGTGCCTTCGTAACTAATCCACACAGACCGTTTTTCCGGGCACAGACGTGCTGTGACCAGTGGCTAGAGTTTCATTGAATTGCTTAACAAAATTTCAGCGTGAGAAATACCATGTGTGGCGTGTGAGCGTGTGAACACGTTGAATTGCGTGTGACACTCTCAAAGCGTGAGACTTGAGAGCGCTGCTAAATTAGCCTGTGTTGTACATATATGTATCTGACCCCAGCAGCAGTCACAGGGGTTCATGCAAAAACAACTAAACTAAAAACAACTAAACTAAAACTAAAAAAGTACTAGGAAATGATGTAATTATATTAAGACCGATTAAACTTGTGAATCATGAGTTCAATCTGCCTTTTTATACCACTATAGGGCCATAACTTAGCCAAGCGTAAAATGACTTTCTGAAAACGGGCAAAGGTGGGGACTTTAGAGGAATGATGGTGAGTTTAGATAGATGCATGGGTTTGAAAATGATGAACATATACCTTATAATGGCAAACATGGAGCTGAAGTTCTTGCATTCTCGACAGTGCAACGCTATTTTGATAAAATGCTTGACGGTCTTCATACGCTTGAGCTGGTTGGGTTCCCGGGTCACCTCCGTCGCCACCCAGAAGGTCTCGTGGTTTATGGCCTCCTCGAAGCGCTTGAGACTGGCCGAACCAGACTTGGAGCGCAGCTTGAACAGGTCGTCTATGTACTCCGTGGGCTCGATGGCGCAGAACAGTTCGAAAGCCCTCATCGAAAGCTGAGTGGCCACTTCGACAGTGCTGAGCTGCAACAAGGAGATCTGACCCTCTCTAAGCAGGTCCTGGGCATCTTCGTCTGAACATAACGTCTCCGTCTCCATGTTGCTTTTTAAGTAGTACCTGGTGGTATAGATAGAAGGTGTGGGTTAGGATTTTGTAAGTAAATACAGTATATTTGGACAGAAATGGTATATTCTTGTTATGGTTCAGGGTCGAGCTGAAATGCCAAACATTCCTTTCCCTCATCCCTGTCTGATCCTGTTCGCAGTTACAGTAGGTGGTTATATAAGCTTCACCTGCTGTGGCTTATGAGTCCAAGAATGTTCTTTTGAACCCTAGTAGTGTGGACCTAGTAGTGTGGGTCTACCCTTTTCTACCAGTCAAGAAATCAAGAAATCCAATAAAATACACATGGGACTATTTTTCACAGGTTGGGAAATTGATTTAACTTTTTAACACCTGCACTTACTGGGCAGAACGTTAAATAATAGACAAAAAGTTGATGAAAATTAAAAAGCCTATGCATTATGTAACTTTTCTAGTGGAGGAACCAGGCTGTTTCGCAGTTGCAATTAATTAAGTCCAGGTTAAATTGATCCATCTTACATTTATTCAATTACATGCATATGGTTATTGCTTATAAAACACTTGGCCTCGAGGCGTCACTGAATCATCTCCATACTGTGGAGATGTTGAAGAAGGTTTAATTTCCTCGACCAGAAAAGTGCACCTAGATAAATATAAATACATACAGCTCTGGAAAAACATAAGAGACCGCTGCATTTTTTTCCTGAAATCAGCATCGCTACATGTATTACAGCCATTCCATTCCAGCGTCTGTTGAATTCCAACACAAACACAAAGCTGAGCTACTTCAGTTCTTGCACCAGGAGTGGAATAAAGTCACCCAAGAACAATGTGACAGACTTGTGGAGAGCATGCCAAGACGCATGAAAGCTGTGATTAAAAATAAGGGTTATTGCACCAAATATTGATTTGTGAACTCTTCTTAAGTGTAAACATTAGTATTATGTTGTTTTAAAATGAATTCGATCTTGTTTCTTTAGATTGAGGTCTGAAATCGTGTATCTTTTTTGTTATTTTGTCATTTTCTGCAAATAAATGCTCTAAAACGATAATATTTTTATTTGGAATTTGGGGGAAATGTTGTCAGTAGTTGTAGTAGTTTGGGCAAATGTTCCTTTTGCCCAAACACATACCTGTAAGTAGTAAAATCAGATTTTTTTTTTCCCAGAGCTGTAGCTTGCTAACCCCTGTTATTCCAATACACAAAATCCATCACATTTAAAAAAAAAATGTACTTGACCTAAAAAAAATAAAAATTTTAATGCCAAATCATCATCATTCTTATACATTCCTCTAGACTCTTTACCTGCCGCTGAGCTGTATCCTGTCTGCCAGTTTGGAGAGCTGGTCGGGCAGCCGCCTCTGCTTGATGACGCCCTCTGGAGTGACCGACACCTCGCACAGGGAGTAGGCCTCTGCTGCAGCGGTCAGGGCGAACTCCCGGATGGCCTGGACCACCACCTCTTTAGCCGTGGTGTCCTTCCCGATCATGATGTACCGAGACTGCTGGTCGGCTTTGAACACGCGCAGAACCTGGTCCGACATGTCTGAAGGGACAGAAACACAGTGAGTCCAGTGGTATAGTGTATTAGATTTTCATGAACAAAAAAAGACTATGGTGACTTCACAGAATAAAGAGGAAAAAGAGAATACATTTGTGTTTTTATAGAGGCAGCACATCACCTGCAGGGAAACATTGGAACATTCTCTGTGGACATAAATATGTTTATACCATACTTTGGAATATTATAGCCAAAGGAACAATATTTTCTTGAAAACAAGCAAGGAAGAGGCTCAATAAAAGGGCCAGGTTTACGGAGAAGAAATCCAGCTCAGAATAAATGTTATATACTGGCTAAAAAGCTATAACACCAGGTAAAAAGTCTACATAGCAAATGTCTCTGATCTGGCCAAGATTTTAAAACTTATATCAGGTTATTCATCTTGTTTTCAAACTTATGATCTATTTACCAGACCAGAGACTGCTTCATTCTAGTCTAAAGGTAGTTTATTTTAAGATAACTTGTCAAATAAAATTATCTTGGTGCATGGACAGATAATTTCACTACTTTTAAGTCATTTACTGATAGATTTAAGGGGTTATATCTTAAATTTGCAGTGTACCCCCACCAGAATCAGACTAGTGACCTTATCGCTGCGAGGTAAGAGTGCTAACCACAACTCCACTTGCTACACACATATAGTTTTTTTGCATCTAAATATAAAAATGCAAAAAAGAAATTGCGCTGTGCTAAAAGACATCAGTTAATAGCTTGCAATAGCTGTTTTGTATTTCAAAGTAATATTATTAAAAAGGTTTTACATAAGGATTACTGGTGTCACCATAGCCTCAAAAAAATAAAAAATAAAATCAAATAAAAAATGTTCACATTTCAGCAGTTATGAGTCAGAATTACAAAAGAACCAAACCATATACCACATCTCTATAAGACAATGCCACCACCAAACCACTTTTTGTATTTCCAGTAAGTAGGGATGCACAAAATATTCAAAATCAAAGCATAAAATAACAAAATGTGTACTTTTTAAAAGGTCCCATGGCATGAAATTTTCACTTTCTGAGGTTTTTGAACGTTAATGTGAGCTCCCCTACCCTGTTTAGCCCCCCCCCCCCCGGTTAAAAGTTGCGAAATGTCTAAACTGAGCATTTGCGATCCTTTTCTGCGTTAGAAAAAAATCAGAGCTCAAACGGGCGATTTTGAACAAGGAAACTTATTGACGTCAGCTCGAAAAAAGAAATGCAAATGCAGTTCCACCCCCGTCTGTCTGTACTCAGCGTCTCTGTAAATCACGCCCAGAGAGTTTGGACTGCGAATGCGCTAGGCAATGCGAAATGCGTTTTTTTATTTGCCTGGAGGCACGTCCGAGTGTTTCTAGGCTCGGAAGTCCTTTATCTGAGCCTCTGGACCTTTGAACAGCAGTGGTTTAATTTTATTTTCTGTGGAAATGTGTTTATTTTTCAATGGAACACTTCAAATATCTCCCCCCGTGCAAAAACACGGAAATGGATCAGCTGAGAGCGGAGAGTTTGGCCACACCCCCACCCTCTACTATAGGCCAGCTCTTTTCTCCTCATTTACATTCAAGCAACAACGCCCAGAATAAAGTGTTTGAGAGAGATATTTATGACTCTTTCTCATCTTATCTCTGTTTCTCATGCACTGAGTGTTGATTTTGAAGAAGGATTCATTTACAGTATTAGGGAACCATTAAGGAGCCATATAAAAGCATCAAGAAGTACCATGTCATGGGATCTTTAAAAGGTGTACTATGTAACATTTCTGGTAAAAGTCCGTAATACACCTCACAGTAGTAGTAGAAGTAGTAATTGGTGGTAGTTTGCGGTAGTTATTGTACTAACAGAGGTTCTATAATGAAATTCATGTTGTTTTGAAGTTTGTGCAACCCCATTTCATTAATCTGATCAGAAGTATCCTTAAATCAAGTAATTCCCATCACCAATGTGCTCATCTACCGTCACTAACCTAATTCCCACTCACATGCATAATAAACTAAAGAGCAGCTAGCACCTTTTGGCACTGTTACGATTTGATTAACGTCAGTGTGAACTGGCAAAGACATTTGTAGATACTTACTGGGCAACACAGGGACTGAAAAAAAACAGAAATACGCCACAGTGAGGAGTTAATAAAATAGTCGTCATTTCAATTGTAATTTATAAGAATAGGTCCACAGTAGCGCTTAAATCACGGACTAGTTTGGAACATATAAGCCTGAATTATGACAGTTCCTTCTTTCTAACGTTTAATTCATAAAATACGGTCTTTTACTCAGCGGCGCAGCTAAAATATTGCACTTTGCTATGATAAATGCTACAGTTTTTCATCGGGTTTCGGGAAATGGCAGCATTTCTGTTAAGGTTGTTTAGCTGAGCATATTTTATTATAACAGATTAAAATGGGAATGCGAGTGTGCCATTACTCACATGCTAGAAGAACGCAAATAAAACGGCTTCCCGGAATGAAAAGCTTTATAAAAAACAATCGGCAAAAATAGTGAGTACCATTTTTCAATATCTTGTTACGAGTAGAGTTTATAGTTATGAACATTCTGAAATCGTGATGTCATTTTTGTCCATATATTTCGATTAGTGGGCTAGTAGATAGAGGCATTACCCCCTTATGAAAATCAATATTGTTTTTGTCATAATATTAACGCTCAAAGCAGCAACATTTTGGGAAAAAAATAAATAAGTTATAGGAAAAAACAGTTTTAAAATGGCCTGGATGTATAAAAGAACTGCTATTAGATGACGTGATACAGTTTAAGTTTTGTAATTACCAATATTTTAAACATAATTGCCTAAAAAAATAATCAGAATTGTTTGAAATGTTCGTATTGTGACTAGGGATGGTCAGATTTGTTTCAGCCAATACAATATCCGATATTTGTCTTGCCGCTCTGTCTGATAACTGATATTTGTAGATGCAATATTTAGATTTTAAAAACCATAACGAGGCCCACAAATTTATTTTAAGTTGAATTAAAGCCCACAAATGAACTAAATGTATTTATCTGGAATGTGAAATAATTTATTACATGTTTGTGTAAATATTTAGCCATAATTATTTTCCAAAAAAATTGAATTATCTTAAAAATAATTGTTATTAAAGGTATTTGGATGATACTGATACTGATTCCTGTTTGTGACAACACTAATGTTGATTAATCTTGATACATTTCAATAAGACAATGGCACCACCAGACCACTTTTTGTATTTTCCAGTAAGTAGGGATGCACAAAATATTCAAAATCAAAGTATAAAGTTACAAAATGTGTACTCTTTTAAAGGTGTACTCTGTAACATTTCTGGCGAAGGTCCGTAATACACCTTTAAACACTCAACAGTAGTAGTAGTAGTAGTAGTAGTAGTAGTAGTAGTAGTAGTTTTTAGGAGCTGCAGATGCAATATTTAGATTTTAAAAGGCATTACAAGGCCCAGAAATGTATTTTAAGTTGAATTAAATGAACTAAATGTATTTATCTGGAATATTAAATAATTTCTAATGTGTTTGTGTAAATAAACAGCCATAATTATGTTCCATTTCCCTAATCTGGGAATGGCACAGAGACACTGGAGCAGCGGCCAAAAAAATATTGCTATTACATGTTGGTATTGAGTATTTGGATGATACTGATACTGATTCCTGCTAATCTGCTCCAAAATGTTAAATAAATCTGACAGTATTGGTCATTTCCTCATACCGGGCTGGTTGTTGAAGTCCAGGATGCGGTGGTGAGACTGGAGCAGGTCGGGGTTGGAGGAGGACAGGTTGCCGCTGACTGGGAGCGCCGGTGGGATCTGTTTGGACTGTTTCATCCCCACGATGCTGTCGTCCTGTGATTGGCCCACGCAAACGTCGCTATGGCAACAGAGGAGAGCGGAGAACAGGCATGAGACAGCAGTTCTACGGACCGAAGGCAGGGGGCGATGTTTGTATGGCTATAAATGGAAACAGGGTGTATTTGCTCAACCGTTTTTCTCCAGTGCTACTTTATGGAATGGTTTGGGGGAAGGAAATATAAAACAGATACATTATTTTAAAAGGAAATAATAATTTTACATTTTATTTGTGTTTTTGGTATAATTGCTGTTATATAGGTGGGGAATACTTTTTCAGATGCACATAAAACGTTTGGTTTGGGTGATGAACGATGAGACCAGTTTGGCAATTTAGGCACTAAAATTGATTACCTGGTTTCAGTTCTTTATGGCAAACTGAAACCAGGTAGTGCACCTCCATATTTCAGCAATTATTGAAGGAGAAAAACTGAACTTGAACTAGACCAGGACTGAACAAGGACTACACCAGGACTAGGACTAGACCAGGACTAAGCCAGGACTAGACCGGGACTAGATGGGGTCTAAACCAAGGCTGAACCAAGACTAAACAAGAACTAAATGAAAACTAAAGCAGGACTAAGCCAGGACTAAGACGAGACTAGACCAGGATTATACCAGGACTAAGCCAGGACTAAGACAAGACTAGACCAGGATTATACCAGGACTAAGCGAGGACTAGACCAGGACTAGATGGGGTCCTAAACCAAGACTGAACCAAGACTAAACAAGAACTAAATGAAAAATAAAGCAGGACTAAGCCAGGACTAAGACAAGACTAGACCAGGATTATACCAGGACTAAGCGAGGACTAGACCAGGACTAGATGGGATCCTAAACCAAGACTGAACCAAGACTAAACAAGAACTAAATGAAAACTAAAGCAGGACTAAGCCAGGACTAAGACCAGACTAGACCAGGATTATACCAGGACTAAGCCAGGACTAGACCAGGACTAGATGGGGTCCTAAACCAAGACTGAACCAAGACTAAACAAGAACTAAATGAAAAATAAAGCAGGACTAGACCAGGACTAAACCAGGACTAAGCCAGGACTAAGCCAGGACTAAGCCAGGACTAGACCGGGACTAGACAGGGACTAGACCGGGACTAGATGGGGTCTAAACCAAGACTGAACCAAGACTAAACAAGAACTAAATGAAAAATAAAGCAGGACTAAGCCAGGACTAAGCCAGGACTAAACCAGGACTAAACCAGGATTAGACCAGAAATAAACCAGGACTAGACTGGGACCAGACAGGGTCTAAACCAAGAATGAACCAAGACTAAACCAAGACTACGCAAGAGCTAAATGAAAACTAAAGCAGAACTAGACCAGAACTAAGCCAGGACTAAACCAGTACTAAACCAGGATTAAACTAGAACTAAACTGGGATCCAACCAGTACAAAACACAAAGTGTGAAAGCAACTTTAAACTTGCTTAAATTAAACAAAACTCCCCAAGGCACGTTTTTGATCGTCATTGTTTAAAATTTCAAACGCAGTCCTTTTAGCACAGTATAGCCTCTTCAAATTTAGTTCCCAGATTCCAGAAAACATAAAATAAATGGTTTTGATTCCTTACTTGTACGGTTTGGGCGGTAAGATGCTAGTTAGCGTCTTGTCAAAGATCTTCTTGAGCTTGTTGCGACCTCCCACCGTGTTGGACTTGGCCTTCTTGCTGGCCTTCTCCAGACCCATCACCTGCTCCACGTCCACCGCCAGGTCCGGGATGGAGTATCTGCTGCCCTTTTTGATGTCTCCGATCTTCGGCAGGTGAGGAGCACCGTTCTTCCTGTCGTGTTCTTCATCACCGTCGATATCGTTCTCCTGTTCTGGTCGGGTTAGCAGCTCTTTGAAGACTGCAGAAGATAGTGGAGTTTATTTGTGTTGAACTGAATATATAAAATGTGGTGAGCTGGTGGGTAGATTGGAGGTAGAAAATGTACCTAATAGATTGGTTTTCACAGTTATGGATAAGTGTGTGTTGTTCTTCAAGATCTCGTTGGCTTTGCTGAGCTGGACATTTTCGAAGTTCTGTCCGTTCACTTCCAAAATCTGAAAAATAAAAACAAAGTTAATAATATCTTAAGAAATAGGATCCCTCAGTCGTCCAGGTAGAATCTTGCTTGGTTTACACCAGACCATATCACAGTGAGATATGGTCTGGGAGCACCTCCTGAATATCTCGTAGTGGAGGTGTGGTTTACGATCGCCAACGGCCGTTTATTGGGCGTTACGAATGTCTATCATTTGGCGTATACGTAGCCCAGAGCCAATCATGTCAGTTGACAGTTTAAACTACAAGTTTCCGATTGTCGTGTAGTACGTGTCACCGTCTTTCCACCCCTCCCCGCTCTCTGATTGGCTCCCAGAATCAGGATCCCTCACTTAGCCTAGTTGCCAGGCTGTCTTTCAGATCGGAACGAACGAAAGCAGCCTGGGATTTCCCAGGTTAGTAGAATCCGTGGCAAAAGGAGAAATTCAATTTGTCAACTGGACAAAGTTTATTTGGTCGAATACGTTTCGCAGCTCGTCCAAGTTTATTTGACCAAATAAACTTTTGTCCAGTTGACAAATTGAATTTCTACTTTTGCCATCTTAAGAAATAAAAAAAGAAAATACGAAAAAGGGCCAAAACACAACAAACGTTTAAATGACAAATTTTTCAATACCATTTTATCTCTGCTACTTTGTGCTTTAAGCAGGCCAACAATGACAATTTAGCATTAGGATTCAGTATTGGGATCGTATTAGGATTTAGTATTGGGATAGTTTTAGGATTTAGTATTGGGATAGATTTAGCATTAGAACTTTAGTTGTTTCCAGTAGACTAATCTTCCCTCTATAGTTTCAAAAAACAATATGAACAACAAATGGCTATATCCAGAAATATGATCAGTATTATCATCCACATGCAAAGTTAACTTCAAAAAGAGCTACTTAATAAAATAAATAGAAGAAACCCATAACATTTCCACTCAAATAATTGCATTAAACCCAATGATAAGACTGCCTGTGTCCAAAATAGTTCACTGCATTCACTGTACACCAGATAAATTTACCAATACACCCAAATCTTGAACACACCGCATGAAAAATATACAGTATGTTCATAAAATATTAAATGTGCATATACTCTGCTTGATACTGGACAATCCCCATATGCTAAAGACGATGTTATCTGACACACTAATTAACTTGGAGCAATGTTTCAATTCATGTGCTTACTGTTAAATAAAACCGGCGAACTGTGCAATGCCGTTAGCCAATTACCTCTAGAATAGATGAGTTTTGTGAACCACAGGTCAGTATCAATCTACAGAGCCAGTATTTCCCGTGTCGTGTTATTTAGCGGTCAGAGTTTACATATTAAGCAGTCCAGGCATGTTGTTTCAGTCTAGCTTTTCTACAGGAGGCAGAGTATTTACATTGTGACATATGTGTACGTCCTACTTCCTTTTAGTATAAGAGGAAGTCACTTTGAGGCTATGTTCTGTACATTTGTATAGTAAGACTCAATCTAGCTGTATGGTTATTTGTTCAGCATTATTTCCTTATATTTTACTCTTATTTACTAGTATTTTCCCTCAAATACAAGAAATATCACTGAAATGTTATGTTATGCAGCTTAAGCTCATTGAAAAAGTTATTATTATTATATATTACTGATAAAATGTCTTAATTTTCAAAAGTAAATTAGAATATACAATTTGTCCCCATGAAGCAATCTAAAAACAAAACAAAACAAAAAAAACAGCTTTATTGTCTTTGTGTTTTTTATATGGACAAAGTCACAATAAAAGCAGGATTTCCTTATATTTTACTCTTATTTACTAGTATTTTAGCCTCAAATACAAGAAATATCACTGAAATGTCATGAATAATGTTATGCAGCTTAAGCTCATTGAAAAATTTCTTGATAAAATGTTTTAATTTTGAAAAGTATATTATTAGAATATCCAATTTGTCCCCATGAAGCAATCTAAAAACAAAACAGCTCTATTGTCTTTGTGTGTGTTTTTTATAAGGATAAATATAAATATAGTCTAATATAATAACAACTCACACTATACCACGTTTAATTTTGTTACCAATATTCACAAGTGCAGATGACATAGATTCAATAAAATATTTAGAAAACACTTTGGTATCGCAAATGTTTCGAAAATGATCAAATATAGGATTTTACTGAAGGAATTTTGACTACAGGGGAGCCATTGCGTTCGCTTTCGCACTTTTTTGGGCAAACGGCGGCGATTGAAAGCGCTTAGCCGTAGCTGAGACGCTCTAAAGACGCTTGTAACTTGGATTATGAGACTGAACCTCACCAAAGCCCCGAAGAGCCAGGAGCCAAGTGTGAACAGAGCGAGAGGAGTCAGGCTGTAAAGGGGAGAGCCAGCAGCCGAGCGCAGACATAGAGTTTGGAAATGGGGAGTTTAATGGCGGTTAGAGCAGAAGAGAAAATCCATTTCACAAACAGAAGTGCGTTTGGGACTGTGTGACTGCGGTGAGATCTCCCAATTGCAGCCTTCAGATAAAAGCAAGCTGGAGAATGCACAACCTTCCTGCCGGTCTAAGTACAAACCAAGCTGTACTGGTAGAATAGCCTCAAGTGTACAATAAATGCATTTTAGTGTAGAAAAAGGTGAAATCGGACTGGGAATTTTGTGTTTTTGCCCAATAAAAATGGCCATATCGGTAAAGCAAACGTTTTAGAATACACCAAATTAAAATTTTAAAAGAATTGAGAAATCATTATTTGCTCTGTTGAAATTCAACCAGCGTCAAGTAATTACCTAAACTATATCCTAATCCTTTGAAATGTGAAATCATTATTAGTTCAGGAAACAATATGATCAGATTGGGTTTTTTAATAAAGAGGAAGTTTAGTCTTAGTTTAGTCCTGGTTTAGTCCTAGTTTAGCCTTAGTTTAGTCCTAGTTTAGCCTTAGTTTAGTCCTGGTTTAGTCCTAGTTTAATCCTAGTTTAGCCCTAGTTTAGTCCTGGTTTAGTCCTGGTTTAGTCCTGGTTTAGCCTTAGTTTAGTCCTGGTTTAATCTTAGTTTAGTCCTGGTTTAATCTTAGTTTAGTCCTAGGTTAGTCCTGGTTTAGTCCTGGTTTAATCTTAGTTTAGTCCTAGTTTAGTCCTGGTTTAGTCTTAGTTTAGTCCTAGTTTAGCCTTAGTTTATTCCTAGTTTAGCCTTAGTTTAGTCCTAGTTTAGCCTTAGTTTAGTCCTGGTTTTGATTTGTTGCCATTTAACGCAACAAATCAAATTTCTTCCAACTTAGTCTTGTTTATGTTCAGAAAAGTATTAGTTAGTAGTAGTATTAGTAGTATTTTTTTGCGATCGATCACTTAAACCTCAGCTTGTATTGTGCATTACAAATCTAGAAACCTAAGTAACCAACATGAATTGTCCATTACCTGATCTCCGCGTTTGAGCCCAGCCTCTGCCGCCTTGCTCCCAGGCTCCACGGCGTCGATGAAGATCCTGAAGCCCTTCTCCTGCCCCCCCAGAAGGCTGAAGGCCAGAGGGGAGTCCCTGGACGGCTTGGTCAGAGTCACCTGTCGGGGCTTAGCTTTAGCGGCGCAGGCGATGTTTAACAGTCTGAGGTGGCCACACATTTTCTGCACACACAGGAGGATATACGTCAGATGCGTCATTCAGGATATCCCGGGTTTGGTGAATGTACAAAGATGGCAGCAGACTCACCTCCTTCTCCAGATTGTTTTCAAACTCCTCCAGAAAGTGGGTCATCGCCGGGTCACCCTCGAAATCATTGAAGTGATTGTTCACCCACAGCAAGACTACCCGTGTAACCTGGGGGAGCAGCACATGGGCACGTTAACTACTACTACAACAACTACTACTACGACTACTACTGCTGCGGAGCAATGAACAATATTTGAATGTGAGAGGGTGATGTAAAAAGCAGCCTGAGTGTGAAAGTCTGACCTGTATTCTGTGAACATACCTTGTCCCTGAGACTGGGGTCGTGGAACCACTCGAGCAGCTTCTTGCCCACGACCATGGGGCTGGAGAGGAAGGTCCTGTAGGTCAGTAGGAAGTCTTCGATGTACGTGGGGTCCACCACAGAGTGCTCCTCCACCAGGTGCATGGTCAGACGCTCCGCTGTGCCCTGAAGCACAGCACAGAGATATGAGTCATGGCACACAAATGATGCAGTCAGTGTGTGGACAGTTAAACATTGCGTGTTGAGAGGACAGTGGAGGAACACATATACGTAGTGGAAATCTACACATAAACCCAGACACCCGGAAACACAGCAGGGAAGTCTGGACCTGAGCTTGGGACAAATTCATATCGTGGGTTAGACCAAGAACATCAATTCATTAAATGTTCTCCCACATCAGTGTGTGCCGTGTCACAGTGATTGACAAAGGCTGGTCTAATGTGAATGAAGCGTTTCCTGGAGAGAATCCAGCCAATTGCTCCACTCACTACACTATTTTCATCTCATCACAATCATCTTTCATATGTTCATCAAAACATACACTAATACATAGTACATACGAGTACAACAACATAAACTACACATCATCATATCAGTATATTATCACCTTGATCACGATGTGTCCTTTCCTGGTGCCCGTACGGTCCAGTTCTCTGTGCTCCTTCACCATGACTATCTCACCCTCCTCCTCCACCTTCTGCATGTTCTTCTCCACTTGGTTCAGGATGCAGCAGTAGTCTTGTTGAGCTATACACACAAACTGCACAAAACACGAGGAAATCTCAGCCAATATATTCCAAAATAAACTAAATATATCGCAACTAACACCAAGGTTCTCTATGTGAATGAAAGGTACAGTTTATTAAAAACAAAAACATTGAAAAAGGTTTTGAAGATTTTCCAACACTAGCCTTGATTTGTAAATTAAGGCATGTATTTTTTTGTTTTAGAGCTAAAATTATTGTGTCATAAGTATATTAAAATATCAGTAATATTGATATCACAGTACAGTAATATATTTCACTGCTCTGCTCTCAAGGAGTCACAAGTACAGATTTTTCTTGCAAGGCGGCTAGCTGGAACTCATATTAATTGTGTTGAAGGCAAAATGAATGGAAACTAGAAAGGTCTTCAAATCAACACTAAATGACTCTCCCTAGTGCTGAATAATGAACAGGGCTTTCTCTAATTAAGCTTTTCCACAAAAGTGCCAGTTTGCAGTATTCCCAGCAGCTGAGGCCCAGGAGTTCTGTACGGCATTTCTTTACGCTCATTGTTTTGAAATTAATTTCCGTTAAGCACATGACGGCTCAGAGCAATAGGATCTTGTTCTGTACTTAACCAAGGGACTGTCTGCGTTTAAGCATTAGAGTTTAGCATAAGCACACCGGGTACATGTTGGATCATATTACAGATTTAAAGGGTTACAAATAATTACAACAATGACTCTGCTTCATTAGCTAACTAGTAAAAATACTTACAGTGTGGCCTTGATATTAATTATTAATTAGAGCACTATATTAATAATAAAAGGTAATAAAAATGGGCATCTAGACAAATAATAATACTTTTTTCACATGGCATGCTAGGGTGTGCTCGAACTTGCATACACATCAAAATCGGGACTAAACCGCATCTAAACCCGAAGATAAACCAAGTCTATGTGAGGACTATACTGGGATCAAACCAGGACCAAATAAGTACACAAGTGTGAACGTACCTGTCCGAAAGCCTATGCACTCGATACTGACTTTTCATGCGCGTTGCTAGGCAATGCTCTGCTCTTAATTGATTCGGCTAGATCAATGATCAAGGATCAAAGATCAAAGTCAAAGATCAAAGTCAAAGATCAAAGTCAAAGATCAAAATCAAAGATCAAAGTCAAAGATCAAAGTCAAAGATCAAAATCAAAGATCAAAGTCAAAGATCAAAGTCAAAGATCAAAGTCAAAGATCAAAGTCTTGGTCTCACACACAATGACACACAGTGACACATGGGAGAAATTTGACTGCTGCATTTGACCCATCCTTTTCAGGAGCAGTGAGCAGCCATCTTTTTTGGCGCCCGGGGGGCAGTACCGTGAAGGGTCTTGCCCAAGGACTTACACTGGTTATCTCATTGCCCGGGGGGGATTTGAACCCACAACCCCCAGGGGGAAAGTCAGTGACTTACCAGTTGAGCTGACCAGCCGGTAAACATACAGTGTTCAACATACAGTGAATTGAAATTTCGTTTCTCTCTGGCCAGGTAGTGCAAAAAGACAGTGTACAAGATACAATATGAAGACAAAACACAACACAGATCTAAAGTTAAACTAAAGTCTAAGATCTAAAATCTTAAAGCAGTGCAACATAATAAATAAATACCTATATACAGAGATCAAAGTACACCACACATATATATACCACGCACGCACGCATTCACGCTACCAACACGACATCTGAATGGTCACCTGTAAGATGCTCAATTGAAACCAGAATAAAGCTGATTAAAGATTATCTTACCGGGGTCTGTCTGTAGTGTTCCCACCCAGCAAAGATCCACCCCATACTTTATATTGGTCCTTCGAGCTGGATCTGGGTTTCACCTTGACACAGTACAGGAGTCAACCCGTAAAGTCCTCATGGTGAGCAACCCAGAACCTACTGTCTACCTGGAACAGCCCCGAAGCCCACAGAGAGTCTTATTGAAAATCGTCAAAGTGCTCTTGCGGCATGGAAAACGTGCACTGGAGACCTTTGCGGTGCTTGATGATGGCGCTGAAAGATCGATCATCCTTCCACAAGCAGTAGAGCAGCTACAGCTCAATGGACACCCCGAGACACTTCATCTGAGAACTGTCAAGCAGGAAGTGAAAGAGCTCAGAGGTTCTTCAGTTAGCCTCCACATCTCACCCATCTTCAAACCAAGTAGGAAATATTGGATTAGTAATGCCTTCACCTCCCACGGTCTGAGTCTATCTGAGCACACCTACCCAGTAGCTGCTCTCCAGAAGCGCTACGACCATCTCAAGGGACTTCCCTTATCGCCTATCCACCGAGCCCAACCGCTGTTGCTCATTGGCTCAGATATGCCTCACCTCCTTATTCCAACTCAGCAAGTGCGGGCAGGTCCATCCCGTGGTCCCGTAGCCATCTGCACAAGATTAGGCTGGTCCCTACAAGGTCCCTCAGACATCATGCCAGTCTCTTCTTATCAGTCTTGCCTGCACATTGCCACAGAGTCTCCTTACATCGAACTCCTGAAGAATGTAGAACGCTTGTGGCATATTGACACACTCCCATATATCAGTGAGAAGACTGCAACTCGTTCCAAGCAGGACCAACAAGTAGTCTGTAGAAGGGTGAGCCCTTCTACAGACTACTTCAGAACGAGTCTCTGTAGACGGCATCCAACGCTACGCTACTCCGCTCCTGCGTCGCCAACCAATCACTGCCCTGTGCGCACCCCCCGACGCAGTGATGCCCAATCTACGTAGGACAGAGCGTAGGTTAGCCAAAGATCCTACACGTGCAGCCTCTTATTGCAAGGAAATTGACAAACTTGTCGAAGCCGGCTACGTTGCAGAGATCCCAGCTGAAGAAGCAGCCAGGACCGCAGAATCATGGTATGTGCCACATCATATGGTGCACCACAATGGAAAGGACAGAGTCGTTTTCAACTGTTCCTTTTCCTTTAACGGACAATCCCTGAATGACCAACTCCTCCCCGGGCCTACATTGGGTCCTACCTTGATCGGAGTCCTGCTTAGGTTTCAACGCCATGCAGTTGCTATCAGTGGAGACATCAAGGGGATGCATCCGCACAGCCAGCGTTCAAGTGAAGAATCACATCTACCTTCGTCCAGTCACCCGACTTATTCTGCTACCACCTCTCGAAGAGTCGGATGAAGACATCTCTGCATAGACTTTCTTCTGGCTTTCAACTGCCACGTGGACAGTTGGGGCCGCCCCCAACTGTCTATGTCCGAAAGCCTATGCACTCGATACTGACTTTTCACGCGCGTTGCTAGATTCGGCTAGATCAAAGATCAAGGATCAAAGATCAAAGTACACCACACCACACATATACTCATATATACCACGCTACCAACACGACATCTGAATGGTCACCTGTAAGATGCTCAATTGAAACCAGAATAAAGCTGATTAAAGATTCTCTTACCGGAGTCTGTCTGTAGTGTTCCCACCCAGCAAAGATCCACCCCATACTTTACAGTACCCATAGAGTCTGTTTTTAGTTTAAAAATTATTTTAGTTTTACGATTACTGATTATCATGTTCATTTCCTTTTAGTTTTAAGTCAGGAATTAGTTTTAAGTCAGTTAATTTGATCATTTTCTGAAGTTTCCAACACCTACGTAGGATTTTTGCAATCTACAGAGCCTTAGTTGTTAATGTAATAACGTAAAGATTATTATTATAAGAACATACTCTAATTTAGCCTCCAAAACTGCTCCTTCAATGCCATCTCTGACATCTCCCGCTCTGTATTGCCAGTATTGCAGTATTATAAATCCCTCTGTACCTGGCAGTCGTCCACCTTGGTCTTCATCACTCCCTTCATATACTCCTTGTCCATGGTGGGCGACACTCCGAAGCTGTTGCCCATACAGAGCACCTCGGTCCTGCTGTCCGGGTACGTCACCTCCACAGAGCCGTTCAGGATGACAGACCACGAATCCAACTACCAGGACACAGAATGACATGTTTAGTAGTATTTAGTAGTATAGTGTTGTAATGACTTTGTGGAAATGAAGGCATATTGCTCCCATTTAGTTTGAATGGCAACTTTTAGTGGTTATTCTTTGGAGAAGAAACAACCAAAATTGGATGATTATACTTATTTTTGCCATCCAAGATTGTATTTTTCATGTTGACAATTCATAATTATACTTGTTATGAATGAATCAACATGAAAAATACAATCTTTCTTTCAAATAATCTCTTCTCTCTCTCTCAACATGTTGAAATTTAGAAATTGAATAGCTAAATACTGGACAAACTTGGCAAAAACTTTGTGAAATTAAGACAAGTTAACTCCTTTGTGTTTTTATGTTGGATTAATGTTGTAAATCGACTATAAATTGAAGTAATTTAACAATGTATTGTATTTTAGACTCAAACTAGGAGAAAAACACTAGGATTAGATTAAAATAACACCTCATTGAAAGAATAAAAACAAACTTGGCATTTCAGTATGGCATTAAATGTATCTCTGACACCACCAGACCATGTCACAGGTCAGGTCTCTGGAGAGGCGAGCCCATTCATACTAAGAATGCATGTTTTTTTAAGGTATTTTTAACAACAAATCCATCTGTAATTGAAAATATAATGCATCTTTAGATAACTAATTTAAGTTCCCATGTAATCGATTTCGAATGCTTCGTCACTGCTTGGCTATTATAGTCTACTCTACTTGATTAGAGAAAGAGGAAGGGATGAATGACAGTACGTTTATGATCATATTGTTTGACGACAGCTGCTCTTTGCTTAATTACTGTGATGTTTACTAAGGGAAGCATATGCACATACTAGAATGTGAAAAAGCAGGGAACAGATGGCCGTTTTTAGACTCATCAAACCTGTCTGAGAATCTAAAAGAATCACTCATCATACACGACATATCCATAATCAATATTTAGCATAGATGTGTATGATATATTGCTCTACAAAAATATCCCAATAAACGATCAAATTAAACTACTACTATTGATAATACAACCCAGGATAACCCATTTTCGGAGTGAACCATTCTGTAATAAATGGCCCAAATAAATGCTTTAAAGAAGGATTACTGTGCTCGACTCTGCCATAAATGTATGATCTTTATGACCCGTAAAGACCCATGGATCATTATGTATTATAATTTGGACATTTTAAATCGTAATACTGATCTAAAACGACTTAATAAAAGAAACAAAGTAAGTGGACACAGAACAGTGGTGGTGAAAACGGGGGTTGAATATAGGGGAATAAAGATCACTCAAACGGGCATGAATCACTCTAAATACAACTTAGAGAGGGGAAATGAGAAGGGGAAACAACTATAACATGGTTAAAACCTCTGAAAAGTCCATTCTGAATAACACTGGTCTACAAATTTTTGGCCTCGATCTGCTTCCGAGATAAAAGTGGCTAAATCTCATTTATATTGATAAGATGAACTGAAAATCAATTGATAACTGTGCTGGTTTGCTAATGTATTCAAGATATGTAATGATTTTTACATCAAAATCGTATCTGTTTATACAATAAATTTAGGCATTTTTGCTTAAAAATATTTATATTTTGAAAATATTTAACTTGCACTTCTTTATCCGTCAAGAAATAAACAAGAAATATCTTAAGACATCAGGTGCACACAATTTTGAGGCATCTCTCTTATGTGAAATCCAAAAATATTTGATGTTAAAACTGTAGACATATTAAAATGAATGTATGTGAATGTGCAGACAGGCTTTCAGATAGAACTGTTGCTTGTAGACACACTGGACCTTCTGATAAACTACCGTTTTTGCCTTATTTTACATGAATGTCCTATTATGACCCAATACTATATCTTGGAAACTATAGCCAATCAGCACTTCTGACTTACTTTTTCTTTATTAGTGACCTAAATCAAGAAAAATTTCACTACTTTTGTTCCGGAGGCCTTTTACATTTGAGGCCAGAATGAAACGCGTGCTTCTGGGTGTTGTTGCATCATGCCATTTTGCTCCCAGACAGCCGCAATATGCTCGCTGAACCTTGAACTCATCACAATCGGTTGTTTGTGAGAGTGACGGAGCCCCGGCGGAATGGTCTGCTCCGTATTGTGTGAGAGTGTGGTCGGAGAAAGGGAAGCAAATTGTCTTCATTGAAAAGGCCTGTCGTGTCCTGACGAGGGAGAAAAGAGAATAAATGGGGCCCGAGTCTGATGCCTGAGGGACACTCCAGAAGTCCAGCGATAAGGGATGTCCGCCGTTGGAGTTTAATAGAGCAGAAAAAAACAGGAAATGGGAGATGAAAGATGCATTGGTGTGGGCGAAGTTCACTGCTGTGCTTTAGAGGATGTTTGTGTTTACATGCCGGTGTGTTATGACCATGGCGGTATAGTCAATTAGCCTGGGCAAGTAAGAGTTTTATTTTGGCTACCAACAGATTCAGTCTCTTACGTCACTGTAGACAGTTAAAAGGTATTGACTGTGTAGTCCTAATCTTGCTGCTACAACCAAAGCTATATTTTTTAGACTATTTGACCGTTTCCATATATGGAACTGACTTTATTTCTCACTTTATTTATAACTTTATTTCCCACACTCCACTATCACTGCATATTGAATAGATTTACCTAACTAACAGAAACTGAAAACTAGTACGTTTGGTAGTTTCGGAGTAATTTCATTGTAGTTAGCTCCTCCCTGCAGACAGATATAGGCAGTGTCCACCAGCGTCTTTTGCCCAGTTGACAAATTGAATTTCTCCTTTTGCCAACTTTATTCCTTATTCTTTTTATTAAATAACACAACTGGCTGGTAACTGTTCTGGAAGAATAACTACAAGACTTTACAAAGACATAAGATTTGTAACCTGTTTCTCCAATTTCTGATGAGCGTGATTGACAGGAATATTAACCAATCAACCAAAACACATGGTGGTTTACATTAAAAACACAAAGAAATGAGAAACCATACAATCACAAAACCAACCACTAAACTCTGGCAAATCCTGTTTATGTATGTGTAATGTGTACATGTGTATGCAGTAGTAGTATGCAGTAATACGCAGTAGTACACACCTCCTCTCCGTCATTGAGAACTATGGTGCCGGCTCGTTCCACCACGGCAAACACCATGACGGCACAGAGCTCCCTCCTCACAGACATGGTCATGTTGGCAAAGGCCGGCAGCTGGTGCATGAACTCCAGTAGTTGTTCTGGGGAAGGAGAATACAAATATTTAGAAGGGACGTACATGTACTTTATTATTATTCATACACAAACCCTGAATTTAAAGCTGAGCACTCGCCACATCAATACTGTAGAGACATTTTATTTTTAGAGGTTTAAAAAATGCTAAATTCAGAAGGAAGAACGTGTACAACAAAATAAGCTTTGACGGAATTAAATTATTTTCTCCACACAATAAGGTCTGAAAAATGAATGTTGACTTGAGAGCCACTGTGTTCTTGTGGAAAAAAAGCATGATTTTAGAGGAGTTTCCACTGTAAAGAGAAAATCTATACATCTATATATTTAACTGCAGTGTGGTTTTGAGTTTGACAATATTATCTTGGGCAATACTGTAAACTACAAATGAAAAAATTAGACTAGAACTTGTACTTTTATGTGAGTAAAAGATAATAGCTCTTCAGTGCTGAAAAGACTTCATATATTTTGCTGTAATTTCTAATCTTGAACCCGTGCCCAATGTATTTGAGCAAAATATCTTGCCTCGGTGCAGATATATTGTATAAGCAGCTCCTGAGGTGAAAATAAGACCACTGTTTTTCTGTCTGCATCCAATTATAAAGCGTTTTCTTGCCCATTAACCAGGAAGTGCGCTGCTAGCGTACTAATGGTGCCAACTTTACCGTCACTGTAAGCTCCGCAGATGTGCTCGTTTTACTTATAAACTCAGGAAATCACAGGAAATGTTTAGGATGCTAGGAATCCATATGGTAAGTGAGGAATAACTTTGGACCAGCGCAAACTAATTATCAGGTACAGCGCCTTAAAGTTTCAGCATTTTATTTCTACCAAATTGGACATTATCTTAAAGGAAAAGTAACGTTATTTTACAATCTGAGCCTTCTTTCGGTAATAAAACAAGTCGTTTGACTCACCCATATCACGTTCGTGTCATTTGGAGCTGTTTGAAGAAAGTTATGTTGTAGCGTATCCGTTAGCATGAGTATTCGGGGCATTACTTTGCGGTCTCCAAATAACACAAACTTTAGCACTTTTCAAATCATAGAAGCCCGATGTCTTAATGTAAGATTTCGTTTGGTCAAAAGTGGCCTGTAATCCGAGATTTAGCCATAGTTTCGAGTAGATGAGGACGCCAGTGCGCATGTGCGGACTGTGCTCTCAGCTCCCGGGACCCAAACATGAAACGCAAAGCTGAAAACTATGGATAAATCTCGGATTACAGGCCACTTTTGCTTCAAACGAAATCTTACATTAAGACATCGGGCTTCTATGATTTGAAAAGTGCTAAAGTTTGTGTTATTTGGAGACCGCAAAGTAATGCCCCGAATACTCATGCTAACGGATACGCTACAACATAACTTTCTTCAAACAGCTCCAAATGACACGAACGTGCTATGGGTGAGTCAAACGACTTGTTTTATTACCGAAAGAAGGCTCAGATTGTAAAATAACGTTACTTTTCCTTTAAGAATCTTGTCTTACTAGATTCATAGATAAAGAGCAGTCAAAGTGATGGGTTAAACTACTTTTCAAAACACTGGCAGATCATATTATATCTACAATATCCGATACCATCTTTTCCTGTCTCCAGCTTCTCTGTTTACGCCAAGCAGGGAGATTTCCTGTTCCGACGTCGCATTTTAGAATTCCAATGACAGAAAAACCCAAACGCATTATCAAAATATGGCCCGTGTAGTGTCAAAACAGGCTGTCAACGTTTCCTAAAGAAGCAGTTTTGAGACAGAAAATACTGCGAACAGAAAGAGTCTCTGGGGAGCTTGTTTTAATATGACATCGTTTCTGACAAGACGGCATTGTTTAATTTAAAATGTGTCATAATTTATTCTGGCGAGCGGTAAAGAGAATACTGGAGCAGTCGTCTTCATTGTATTCACAAAGCCTGCACGTTCTGGGAGCTACAGTGATGTACTGTTATATAAAGGGTGTGTCAAACTGCAGTCCCAAAGGTTTCTTGTCTTGTTTTTTCTTTTATATGCTAGATTTTATAAAAGTATATCTGAACATTTTAAAGGTGCACAATGTCATTTTTCTGTTGGATTGTTTGCCGCCTACTTGTTTCCCTGGAGATGTTATTCCTTTGTCTGGAACGTTCCACAGTAAGGCAGTAGCATTTTCTACATCGCATTTACGTTTACTTCATTAGAATTGTTTCTACAGCCGAAAAAAGTGGGACCGCTCTCCACAGATCTGACGTGTAACTTGGCCTGTTGGTATCACCTGCCTCTCTCCATTGAGATGGCAAAAAGAGAAATACATTTGTCAACTGGACAAAAGTTGATTTGGTTGAATACGTTTCGCAGCTCATCCAAGCTGCTTCTTCAGTTTTGTTAGACAAGTTTATTAAAGGTCCCATGGCATGAAATTTCCACTTTCTGAGGTTTTTGAATGTTAATGTGACCTCCCCTACCCTGTTTAGCCCCCCCCCCATGGTTAAAAGTTGCGAAATGTCTAAACTGAGCATTTGCGATCCTTTTCTGCGTTAGAAAAAATCAGAGCTGAAACGGGCGATTCTGAACAAGGAAACTTATTGACGTCAGATCGAAAAAAGAAATGCAAATGCAGTTCCACCCCCGTCTGTCTGTACTCAGCGTCTCTGTAAATCACGCCCAGAGAGTTTGGACTGCGGAGGAGCTACGCAATGTGAAATACGTTTTTTTATTTGCCTGGAGGAACTTGCGAGTGTTTCTATGCTCGGAAGTCCTTTATCTGAGCCTGTGGATATCTGAAACAGCAGTGGTTTAATTTTATTTTCTGTGGAAATGTGTTTATTTTTCAATGGAACGCTTCTCATCTCTCCCTCCGTGCAAAAACACGGAAGTGCACAGCGCACAGCTGAAAAGGAAAGAGCGGAGAGTTTGGCCACGCCCCCACCCCCTACTATAGGCCATCTCTGTCCTCCTCATTTGCATTCAAGCAACAACGCCCATAATGGAGTGTTCCAGAGTGACATTTATGACTCTTTCTCATCTTATCTCTGTTTCTCATGCACTGAGTGTTGATTTTGAAGAAGGATTCATTTACAGTATTAGGGAACCATTAAGGAGCCATATAAAAGCATCAAGAGGTACCATGTCATGGGACCTTTAATAACATACCCATGGAGACAAGCAGGTGATGGACCCTCCACCAAAAATGTGGTGCCGTACCTCACCAGTCACGTTCACTTTATCAGTTCATCGCTTTGTTTAGTGGAAACCAGGCCAGCACACTCTGCATTGAACTTCACCATTGTTATATAAATAAAACAACTGATTTGGCTGGTTGCTAATGGTACAATTAGCAAGCTGGCGATCGTTTTGCCTGATCTGCATCATTTTTATCTTCATTAGGTTTTATTTTGTGCACAAAGAGAGTACTCTACAGTTGCCATCTTCACTGTATGCGGAATCCCTTTGTCTGGGCACCAGACTTCACACACTGTACCACGCTGTGACATTGGATGGGTGTGTCCCCTTTGCAGTACATTCATTTTGGGAGGAAAAAAAAAAGAAAAACCACTGAACGACTTCATATTCAGGTCTATACACTTTTCCTGGGTGCTTTTCCAACTGCGGCGCTTCACACTGGCACGAGCGCACTCCCTGACCTGTGCTTGGCATGGCAGCGGAGCACGAGGCTGCGGATGTACGCACTGAAAGTTTAATGCGTCGGGAGAGGTGAGGATGTTGCTGGAGTGACCTAGAAAAGCCTGGCGGGGCGGGGAGGGGCTGGGGGAGTGCAGTGAGGAGAGCGGGATAGGGTGTGGGGGGAGGGGAGATACTGCTGGCACCGACTCCACATGCACTGGTACTATCCTGGTACTATCCACATCTGGAGATAAGCCCTGGATATCGGAGCTTTGTTTTTTTCCTTTTTGCAACAGGGATATCATAATCTCAGCGGTTGAGTCACAGGTTTAAAAGATATGATGCCGCCAGCTTTGGGGGAGTCAAAGAATTACTCAAAAGTGAAATAAATAGTAGAGCAAATATTAATCAAATTTAATATGCAGTTTTTAATAAAATAGGTGAGGAAAAGCGAGAGAGCGCACTGGGAGATATTTTGGAAGATTTATAGGATTGATGTTCTGATCCTTGGTTTATTGACACGTCGATTTAGTTAAACCAACTTTTATCTGATCCGTTATTTGAAACACCCAAGGATGAAGACTATTTAATATCTCTTAAAGTAAAGACGGTTTTGAATGTAATAAAATAAACCTACGCCAACACAACCCCTGTCATACAGAGCTAACGCTAAAGCAGATCTGCTAATAGTCATTTCTGCACGTTCGTGACTGTGAAATTGAACAAAGAATCAGTTTATAAAGCATCTATAATACATTTTAGGACCACGAGGAAACCATCTGACATTGCAACAGCCAATGAAAACCTTTTGATAATTATGTTAAAGGTCCCATGACATGGTACTTGTTGATGCTTTTATATGGCTCCTTAATGGTTCCCTAATACTGTAAATGAATCCTTCTCCAAAATCAACACTCAGTGCATGAGAAAGAGAGATAAGATGAGAAAGAGTCATAAATGTCACTCTGGAACACTCCATTATGGGCGTTGTTGCTTGAATGCAAATGAGGAGGACAGAGATGGCCTATAGTAGGGGGTGGGGGCGTGGCCAAACTCTCCGCTCTTTCCTTTTCAGCTGTGCGCTGTGCACTTCCGTGTTTTTGCACGGAGGGAGAGATTAGAAGCGTTCCATTGAAAAATAAACACATTTTCACAGAAAATAAAATGAAACCACTGCTGTTCAAAGGTCCAGAGGCTCAGATAAAGGACTTCCGAGCCTAGAAACACTCGGACGTGCCTCCAGGCAAATAAAAAAACGCATTTCGCATTGCCTAGCGCATTCGCGGTCCAAACTCTCTGGGCGTGATTTACAGAGACGCTGAGTACAGACAGACGGGGGTGGAACTGCATTTGCATTTCTTTTTTCGAGCTGACGTCAATAAGTTTCCTTGTTCAGAATCGCCCATTTGAGCTCTGATTTTTTCTAACGCAGAAAAGGATCGCAAATGCTCAGTTTAGACATTTCGCAACTTTTAATCATGGGGGGGGGCTAAACAGGGTAGGGGAGCTCACATTAACGTTCAAAAACCTCAGAAAGTGAAAATTTCATGCCATGGGACCTTTAAGTTGTTTCTTTTTTTTTTGATAGTTAAATGTTATAAATGCCCTTGAATCAATATCTTCCTGAATTCACATTTATGTTTTGAGCCACATTACTGGGTATAAGATATCACCACAACTAAAGCGCACTATGTAACTTTTCTGTAATGGCGTCCACTAGCTGCTTGTTTCCATAACGACGTCAATGTGTTGCTTGGGACGATCCAAAGTGTAGTTTTATGTACCGTGACATGCGTTCTTACAGTCTTCTCTCCTAGATGTTACCAGTGTATCCATGGAGATATATACGTTTAATGCCATACTGGGGAACATTTCAGGCAAAGGAATAACATCACCATGGAGACAAACAAGCAGTGAACCCTGAAAAACTGCATATTTCTGGCATGGTTAATGACATCATGGACTTCACGAACAAAGGATTTACTGTTTTGTGCAGTTTCTTTTTTACCCATTGTTATTATTATTATTATAACATATTTTTTTTCACCTAACCCTTTCTTAAATCAACCCATCACTTGACTTTGTGTCATTGCACTCACCTATGTCATCGTCCGTCCGGTCCATGGGGTCCTTCTCGAGGCAGTCCCGCACGATGTCCCTGCTCATGAGGGGATCGGACGCCCTCTCGATGTCCTCTTCATCGTCGTCCTCCTCCGAGTCCACCGCCGTCTCCGGGAGCCCGCTCAGGTCCATGTCCCCCGGCTCGTTCTCTGTGGCCTGGAAACAGCACAACAAAGACAAAGGCTAATTAGACTACGAGACCAATTTGTACAAAATGTGGGACTGGCAGGAGGTAAAAGAAGCCAAAGACGATGCAGTTAGATTATGAAAACCACAACACAACTCACTGTAAAGTTTGTTAGCTAAAATGAGAAAACAATTCATTCTGCTACTACTACTACTACTACTACTACTGCAACTACTACTACTACTGCAACTACTACTACTACTGCAACTACTACTACTACTGCAACTACTACAGCTACTACTACTATAACTACTACTACTACTACTACAGCTACTGCAACTACTACAGCTACTGCAACTACTACTGCAACTGCAACTACTACAGCTACTACAACAACTCCAGCTACTACTACAACAACTACTACTACTGCAACTACTACTACTACTGCAACTACTACAGCTACTACAACAACTCCAGCTACTACAACAACTCCAGCTACTACAACAACTGCAGCTACTACAACTACTACTGCAACTGCAACTACTACAGCTACTACAACAACTATAGCTACTACAACTACTGCAGCTACTACTACTACTCCAGCAACTACACCTTCATCAACTACAACTGCAGCTACTACAACTACTACTGCAACTGCAACTACTACAGCTACTACAACAACTACAGCTACTACTACTGCAACTACTACTACTACTGCAGCTACTACAACTACTACTGCAGCTACTACAACTTCATCAACTACAACTGCAGCTACTACAACTACTACTGCAACTACTACAGCTAATACTACTATAACTACTGCTACTACTACTACAGCTACTACAACTACTACAGCTACTACAACAACTACAGCTACTACTACTGCAGCTACTACAACTACTGCAGCTACTACAACTACTACAGCTACTGTGGTCTTCTTCTGACAGACCAAAGCTGCCACAAGACCAGACAGCAGTAACACAGACAGCATCTAGTGGTGATATGTGAGAATACAACAGTACAGCTTTAAGTTGTGTTTATCATGAAATAGCAACATAAAAATAGAAATACAAAAATGTACGTTCATAAAAGACTTTTTAAAAAAAAGTAAATCCAACAGTCCAGCATCAAAACCAAAATAATGTACACAAACTCATACCAGTAGTATTTAGGAACCTTGTACACAAATACCTAGCCAATTTTGAAAGTAAAATGTCAAAAAAAAATTGCCCATTCTGGCAACATCAGCTGTGTGGAGAATCACACGTGACCCATTTTCTGTGCTGGATTACAGCTCGTGGGTGCAGAGAGACAGGGACAGGCATCAATACAGCGCACCGAACAGGCAGCAGTGAAACAAGCTAATTAACTTGTTCCATTTGTTCCCCGAGCAAAATCCAGGCGATTCTTTGAAAGTGCAAATAGACGCAGCAGAAGTAGAAAGAAAAGCATCCAATTACCCTGCACCAGCCACTGTGATCGTCAAACTGAAAATGGTGAAAATGAGGAGATATTAATGGTTTTGTTTTAAAAGAGAACATCGCAGCTGCTGTATTGAAGATCTATAAAAACATATGGCAAGTAATCTAGATCCTGGGATAGTAAAATTGTACTAAAACTGCCAAAAATAACTGCTCAAACTAAAACTTGTAGTGTAAGCACAGTTGAATTGCAATTTAGGCTGCAATTTTTGAAGAAAACCCCAAAATATCTTGAATATTCTGCATAAAAAAGCTCCCCCTGTACTTTAGATCTACAGGAGCAATGGGATTTTTCAATTTGCAAATTAATATTTTTATATATGGTCTATCTTGATGCAATGCTAGTCAGAAAAATCGAAAAATCAATCAAATATTTCCTACAAATCGAGGAAGAATTACATTTGTCTAAGCTGAAGTCATAAAGTAATATTGCACTTGCTTTATATTATATTCACTATTTGAGCGATACTTGAAACCAAATCATGGTGCTTTAGGACATATTTCTGATTTATTAAAAATTATAATCCAGCTGTTATTACCAGGAGCATCTAAAAATATATACAGTTATTCAGTTTCGTCAATATCAAGAACGAAATATATTCTGCAATGTCAAACACACTCAGAAGTCGCCCTACAAACATGCCACCTGCAGTCCCCTTACCTCAGAAACCCCCGGCTTCTTGGCAGGAAATGAAGAAAAAGTAGCTTTAGCCAACTGCTCGCAAAATCCAAGCGCCAGACGCATCTTTGACACCCGAGAGTGAGTTTTAAATGTTCAGAGATCAGGACATGCACTGTTGTTGTGAGCGTTCTAGCACCAAACTCAAACCCTCGGTCACATCTGCACCAAAGGCCATGTGCAAAAGGCTCATCAATGATTCAGAGCCTGATGTCCACTTAGGCGCTAACGCACACCAGGGAGGGGCGGGGCCAGGGCGTACGGAGATCTATAAAGACGTACCGATATAGGTCAGAGAGGGACAATACAAAGTCAAAGGGAAAAATATGAATGAAATGAAATAGAAATTAGGTCAAAAGTGGGCCCGTCACATTTCAAAGCGTGATATATTGCTCCTATAATAATCCACCGACGCAAAGCAAGATAAATAAAGTTTTAAATGGATAGTTTCATTAAAGACCATGAGCTGCAATAAATATCAGAATGAAGCAATAATTAGCCATAGAAATGATTTATTCTATCCTTTTGTTTTTTGTTGTTGCTGTTTTTTGTTTTTTGTTTTTGGTCTGAAAAACAGTATGCCTTTACTCTAAGTGTTGTTCAGTGTATGGCTAAAAAACCCCAAAAAAACGTATCACCATGAAGAATGTTCCCAAGTATGGTTTTAAATTCTGATTGCTATGGAATTACAGCTCTGGGAAAAAATAAAGAGACCACTGCAAAATGATAAGTTTTTCTGATTTTACTACTTATAGGTTTGTGTTTGGGCAAAAGGAACATTTTTTTTGAGTCTATAAACTACTGACAACATTTCCCCCAAATTCCAAATAAAAATATTATCTTTTAGAGCATTTATTTGCAGAAAATGACAAATGATGAAATGAAATAACAAAAAAGATCCATGTTTTCAGAGCTCAAACAATGCAAAGAAACAAGATCAAATTCATTTAAAAACAACATAATACTAATGTTTACACTTAAAGGTCCCATGGCATGAAATTTTCACTTTCTGAGGTTTTTGAATGTTAATGTGACCTCCCCTACCCTGTTTAGCCCCCCCCCCCATGGTTAAAAGTTGCGAAATGTCTAAACTGAGCATTTGCGATCCTTTTCTGCGTTAGAAAAAATCAGAGCTCAAACGGGCGATTTTGAACAAGGCACCTTATTGACGTCAGCTCAAAAAAAGAAATGCAAATGCAGTTCCACCCCCGTCTGTCTGTACTCAGCGTCTCTGTGAATCACGCCCAGAGAGTTTGGACTGCGGAGGAGCTACGCAATGCGAAATACGTTTTTTTATTTGCCTGGAGGAACTTGCGAGTGTTTCTAGGCTCGGAAGTCCTTTATCTGAGCCTGTGGATATCTGAAACAGCAGTGGTTTAATTTTATTTTCTGTGGAAATGTGTTTATTTTTCAATGGAACGCTTCTCATCTCTCCCTCCGTGCAAAAACACGGAAGTGGGTCACAGAGCGGAGTGGAGAGCTTGGCCACGCCCCCACCCCCTACTATAGGCCATCTCTGTCCTCCTCATTTGCATTCAAGCAACAACGCCCATAATGGAGTGTTCCAGAGTGACACTTATGACTCTTTGTTGATTGTGAGTCTTGATTTTGAAGAAGGATTCATTTACAGTATTAGGGAACCATTAAGGAGCCATATAAAAGCATCAAGAAGTACCATGTCATGGGATCTTTAAGAAGAGTTCACAAATCAATATTTGGTGCAATAACCCTTATTTTTAATCACAGCTTTCATGCGTCTTGGCATGTTCTCCACAAGTCTTTCACATTGTTCTTGGGTCCTAGTTTAGTCCTAGTTTAGACCTGGTTTAGTCTTTGTTCAGACCTGGTTTAGTCCTAGTTTAGTCCTGGTTTAGTCCCTTTTTTTAACCTGCTTTAGTCTTGGTTCAGACCTGGTTTAGTCCCAGTCTTTCACATTGTTCTTGGGTGACTTTATTCCACTCCTGGTGCAAGAACTGAAGTAGCTCAGCTTTGTGTTTCTGTTGGAATTCAACAGACGCTGGAATGGAATGGCTGTGATACATGTAGAGATGCTGATTTCAGAAAAAAATGCAGTGGGCTCTTATTACTTTTTTTTTTCCAGAGCTGAAGCAGGTAACATGTCACCTTCTAAAGTTACATACTGTACCTTTAAGTAAACTATTAAATAATCCTCTTGAATATATGAAAATACGGTAAAATTAAAATAATCTGTAAAAATTGCTGTTTTATTTTTAAATTGTTTATTCATAGTTCTAGTAAGTCACATCACTGTCTGGAATAAATTTAAAATATGAAATTAAAAGTTAAAGGTGCATATTTTGGCTTGTAGTTTTAGTTCATTTCCACTCTTCATACAAGCATACATCGACGTGCCGTAAACATAACCAAACTGTAATCAATCCTTTTACTCCGCTCTTCAAAAGCCACCTCCCGCCGACTACAGAAGCCTCAGAAGGTCAATACACAACTTTCAATAACATTTCCTGATAACATCCACCGAGGCTGCTGCTGAATGCTTCATCTTCTACACAGAAAAGCTCTTTATATTCCATCCTATACGTGTTTTTATGTGATGTATATGCACAGATCTATAATGTGCGGTAAGCATTAACAGTCAGCGGCCACGGTGGGTACGGTTAATATTTTATCAACACTATTCTTGGATCAATGCTTTCAAAGTCCTGGTACTACAGAAGGACCCATTTCATGTTTTATTCAGATGCAAAACAAAGCGCCATGTTGGCAGTGATGTGACCACGGGTTGTAGAGGGCATCCAAGACAAGCTATGCAAGGATATAGATTAAAACAGAGAGGTTATGATTTATTCCATCTAATTTAAATACTTTTGGAAATTGTCGGCGTAAATATTTCACGACTTACAGCTTTGCATTAGGTAACTGTTCCGGTGGAGGGTCCGTCACATGCTTTTCTTCATGGAGATGTTCTAGCTTTGTCTGGAATGTTTCACAGTATTAAAATTAAACCTTTCTATCTTCATGGAGACCAAACAAGCTCAAGTTACAGGTCAGATCTGTGGAGAGGTGACTCCTGTTTTTGGTATTTTTGTACCTTAAAACCACCTGTAATTAAATAAATGTAAGGCAGAGCTGTTTTAAGTCATACTGTGTGACATTCCAGGCAGAGCAATGACATCTCCATAGAAACAAGCAGTCAATCAACCAAAAAGTGACACAGTGCACCTTTAAATATAATGCAAAACAACCAGTTTAAAACCAGTTAACCATATTGTAAATTTTTTCACTTTTCTTTAAAACACTTGGATTATGTGCCTGATGAAACCTATTGGAAAAAATAAGAAGTATAAAAAATTGGATACTAAAGCAGTACTGAAACTGCATACCGTATTTTCCGGAGTATAAGTCGCGCCAGCCATAAAATGCATTATAAAGAAGGAAAAAACATATACAAGTCGCATTTTTGGGGTAAATTTATTTGATAAAATCCAACACCAAGAACAGACATGTCATCTTGAAAGGCAATTTAAAATAAAAATAGAATAGAGAACAACAGGCTGACGTTTGATGACGCATAAACAACGAACTGAGAACGTGCCTGGTATGTTAGCGTAACATATTAAAGGTCCCATGGCATGAAATTTTCACTTTCTGAGGTTTTTGAACGTTAATGTGAGCTCCCCTACCCTGTTTAGGCCCCCCCATGGTTAAAAGTTGCGAAATGTCTAAACTGAGCATTTGCGATCCTTTTCTGCGTTAGAAAAAATAGGAGCTCAAATGGGCGAGTTTGAACAAGGCACCTGATTGACGTCAGATCGAAAAAAGAAATGCAAATGCAGTTCCACCCCCGTCTGTCTGTACTCAGCGTCTCTGTAAATCACGCCCAGAGAGTTTGGACTGCGAATGCGCTAGGCAATGCGAAATGCGTTTTTTTATTTGCCTGGAGGCATGTCCGAGTGTTTCTAGGCTCGGAAGTCCTTTATCTGAGCCTCTGGACCTTTGAACAGCAGTGGTTTAATTTTATTTTATGTGGAAATGTGTTTATTTTTCAATGGAACGCTTCAAATCTCTCCCCCCGTGCAAAAACAAGGAAATGGATCAGAGGGCACAGCTGACAGCTCTGAGCGGAGAGTTTGGCCACGCCCCCACCTTCTACTATTGGCCAGCTCTTTTATCCTCATTTGCATTCAAGCAACAACGCCCATTATGACCTGTTCTGAGGGAGAAAAATTACTCTCTCATCTTATCTCTGTTTCTCATGCACTGAGTGTTGATTTTGAAGAATGATTCATTTACAGTATTAGGGAACCATTAAGGAGCCATATAAAAGCATCAAGAAGTACCATGTCATGGGATCTTTAAGAGTTATTCAGATAACTATAGCATAAAGAACATGCTAACAAGTTTACCAAACCATCCGTGTCACTCCAAATCACTAAATCCAATGAAATCTTCAATCCACAGGCCTAGAGCGCCCTCTTGTGGTTTAGTGTGAAAATAACATGTGAAATGATATAAAAATAATAATTTCACACATAAATCACTCCAGAGTATAAGTCGCAACCCCGGCCAAACTATGGAAAAAACTGCGATTTATAATCCGAAAAATACGGTACTCATTTGAACAAGTATCGATACTAAAAAAGTCACATTCACAGGACAGAAATGAACCTTTTCTGAATAGCTTTAGAAGGATCTTGAGCCGTAGAATACTATACGCTCATGGACCACTACGGAACCTCCCTGGACCACTGAGGGATTACACAGATATAAAACCACACGGTAAAATAAAAGAAAACACTAAGATTTAATGTTGAAAATGACATTCCATTGGCCAAAGAAACCACCATCGTGCCATCAGTATTGACTTTTGAATTTTAGTATCATGACAACTAGTATGGACTTTTAGAGTGGTCAATCTCACCAAACAAGAATATTCAATACTTAAAGGAAAAGTAACGTATTTTACAATTTAAGCCTTATTTCGGTAATAAAACAAGTTGTTTTACTCACCCATAGCACTTTAGTGTCATATGGAGCACTTCCGGAGATGTTTTAGATTAGCGTTAGGCTAACGCCGTTAGCCTAGCGCAACTTCTAGCCATAGCTCGGGGAATATATTATATGCCCCGTGCGGGCTCCAAATAACACAAACTTTAGCACTTTTCAAGTCATAGAAGCTTGATGTCTTAGTCTACGATTTCGTTTGAAGCAAAAGTGGCCTGTAATCCGAGATTTATCCATAATTTACAGCTTTGCGTTCCATGTTTGGGTCCCGGGAGCTGAGAGCACACTCCGCACATGCGCACTGGCGTCCTCATCTACTCGAAACTATGGCTAAATCTCGGATTACAGGCCACTTTTGACCAAACGAAATCATAGACTAAAGACATCGAGCTTCTATGATTTGAAAAGTGCTAAAGTTTGTGTTATTTGGAGCCCGCACGGGGCCTATTACATGCTCGGGGAATGCCCCGAGCTATGGCTATAAGTCGCGCTAGGCTAACGGCGTTAGCCTAACGCTAATCTAAAACATCTCCGGAAATCCTCCATATGACACCAAAGTGCTATGGGTGAGTAAAACAACTTGTTTTATTACCGAAATAAGGCTCAAATTGTAAAAAAACGTTACTTTTCCTTTAATCATATCACATAAACAGCTTAAGAAATAATACCAACTAATTTAGTACAACAAGTCCCCTTTAAATTAGCAAATGCTTCAGAACATTTTTCCGAACCAGAAAAGCCGACCTTCTAATAAAACCAAGGAGCACAATTTGTCTATTGCGTTTCCTGTGGGGTCCGTTTGTGCCGGCTTTTTCCAAAACAGCCCCACGGAGGATAGCGCAAGTCTCTAATGAATTACCACGCTACATTATTCATCCACAAACCTGCGGGGAGCTACTGGAGTAAGCACTATTGTCACTTTAAAACAAACAAGTGAGGAGAGTCCTGTGGTGAGGAGTGAAAAATGGAATCAATATTGCAATTACGTGCGTTTTAATCCAACATTCTTGGAGAAAAGCGGAGAATACGTACACTCCATAGAATGACTGATGACAAATGACAATCTGGCTGCTTTGGTTAACATCTGTGGTCTGGTCCTTGTTAGAACGCAGCGTACCGGCAGCCCATATATTATAATTAATTATTTCTTACCTTGTGCACAGACGATGAAATGTCTTTGCTGGTAAATTCAATGGATTGTTCACTAGAATTCAAATATTGATAATTAAACTGCTAAAATAGTCTTTGTTTATTATTTCAATTGAGAATTTTGTATATATGGCATATTTTTCATAATATAAGTAAACTTCCCGTCATATTTATTGACACACCATCTCCTTCGTTTCTTTATTTTTTTTTATTACTTTTTACATTTTATAAGTATACAAAATATATCAAATATCTAAAGCAAGATATATGGAATTATGTAGCAAAGAAAAAAGGTTTAAATCCTCAAATTGTCAAAAAACATTTAGTAGAGTTACTGATTTTTTTAATATATATTATAATTCCAAATATCTTATAAAATATAGAATGTAGAAAGTAGTAAATATAAAGAAAAAAGTGAGTTTGTATGCCAAATTCAAAATAATTACAAGTCTTTTTTGTAACTTTCCAATATGGCATCAAAAATAATACATTTTTGACTAATCTGTTCAATGTTTTTCCAATTCAAATTAAAAAATCTGTCTTATTTGTTCACGATTTCTATGGCTAAAGCCACAATTGTCTTCAAAAGCCATTTGTGAAGCAATCTACTTACAGATTTCAATACAAGTGAATTATTTTATTGCGATTTGTCCCGCCAAAGGTCGTAAAAAAGCTTTATAGATCTACTGTGTGGTCTACAGCCAGCAAGAAACAGATGCTAAACCGCCGGAGTCAGCAAGCTCCCCAAAACGCACGCCTAAATTTAACTGTGGGTGATGGGGAAGCACAGGTTCGAAAGCAATTTATGTATAACTCTTGCCCCCATGCTGTGCAACCTAGGTGGTAACGGGTTGCCTTTTAAGCTAGTGTAGACCAATTCTTTATATAGACATCCAATTGTGCTCAGCCAATCAACAGCGCACATTTGTTGTCGGTAGGGTCCTAACTGGTTTCACGATTCGCAAACAAGAGTATCGTGTAGTGAAACATGGTGGTGACGAATGTACTCCAGGCTGTAAGGAGCAGTGGGCAATCCTGGACCACAGAACCACATTTGGACAGTCAGTCTTTTCATAGGAGTCCAGGAAATGATGGAACTCACTACTACCTGAACTGAGGTGCATAAAAGCGCTTAAAGGAAAAGTAACGTTATTTTACAATCTGAGCCTTCTTTCGGTAATAAAACAAGTCGTTTGACTCACCCATAGCACGTTGGTGTCATTTGGAGCTGTTTGGTAAAAGTTATGTTGTAGCGTATCCGTTAGCGCGAGTACTCGGGGCATTACTTTGCGGTCTCCAAATAACACAAACTTTAGCACTTTTCAAATCATAGAAGCCCGATATCTTAATCTACGATTTCGTTTGAAGCCAAAGTGGCCTGTAATCCGAGATTTATCCATAGTTTTCAGCTTTGTGTTTCATGTTTGGGTCCCGGGAGCTGAGAGCACAGTCTGCACATGCGCACTGGCGTCCTCATCTACTCGAAACTATGGCTAAATCTTGGATTACAGGCCACTTTTGCTTCAAACGAAATCGTAGATTAAGACATCGGGCTTCTATGATTTGAAAAGTGCTAAAGTTTGTGTGATTTGGAGACCGCAAAGTAATGCCCCGAGTACTCACGCCAACGGATACGCTACAACATAACTTTCACCAAACAGCTCCAAATGACACGAACGTGCTATGGGTGAGTCAAACGACTTGTTTTATTACCGAAAGAAGGCTCAGATTGTAAAATAACGTTACTTTTCCTTTAAGTACAACAAACCAAACTTGTACGCACTTGTAAACAAATATTGTGTCGTACCTTGTGTGTATGTGGATGTGTTTTTGAATGTGGGAATGCCTGAAACATAAAACTGCATTTAAAAGATCAGATTTGAACTGTTTAGTGGAGGGAAAAGCCCAAATAGAGACAGGAGTTGAGAATTAACTCGAGCTATATATACTCTGCCTGTGACTATGTACGACTGCATTGTCCTGGTCAAATAAATACATAAAATAAAATAAATATACAATCTTTGGGGTTGTGGGGGGTTAAGAGTTCACTTTTGCCATCACGCAGTTTCAAATTTCTTAAATAATAGAATATGAAGCTTCCTCTGTTTGAAACACTAGCAGATCTTGGTATGATTTTGATTAAAACTGGTGAAACATCATAACCAGCTAGTGTGTGCGAGCTTAGACAAAAAAACAACAACCTCAACATCATGAGAAGGTCCCTAAATGAGAGATCAAGGTTTCACCACCGCACACCCCAAGCAGATGGCCTTAAGTCTGAGGCTATAGCGACAGCGACGCCTCTACACCCTACTCCAACGAGCTTTCAACACCGCAACCACACGCATTAAGAACTTAAATACAAGCTATTAAACAAGCTCGTTCCAATGTACATCAACAAGGGCCACGGAGAGGTCAACAAGGAACATTCCAACGTGCTACAGGCCAAGCAGGAGGCCAGAGTGGTACAGCGAGGCACAACAGCAGGTGACGGCATTAGGGGCCGATGGGCGAGTGCGCGCAGTTTAAGAGGATTATGGTAGGGTTCAGGGTCCAACCAACCACAGTCACAAGACCAGCCGTGTGTGCAACATGGAGCTAAGTAATACTGCTTTCCTTTTCTCGTTACCTCAGGCAGGGAAAGCTGGCTGGCAATCTGGCAAGAGTTGGAAAGAAAGCCATAGGATCTGAACTGAGCGGCTGTTTGGATGAAAATCTCCAGCTTTGTTAAGATTTGATTCAACAGGAAAGTACATTTAGGCATACCCAGATAGTGAGAATACTAAAATTTCAAGCTTAATTTTGATACTCTCAATACTGATTCATACACCACTGTGATTATAAAAAACGATCTTTCTTTAGTCAATAAAATGCGATTTTCAACATTAAATCATAGTACTTCCTTTTGTATTACCATGATATTTAATATTTGTGTAATCCTTCAGTGGTCCATCGGATTATACTCGTCTATGATACAGCTCAAAGTCATTCTAAAACTATTCAGGAAAGGTTCATTTCTGTCCTGTGAATGTGACTTTTTCAGTATTGATACTTGTTCAAATGAGTATGTAGTTTGATACTAGTTTTAGTATCCATTCGTATCTGTTTTTCGATGCTTTTCAGTGAAAGAAGAAATTCCGCAGTTACCCCAATTGGACCTATAAAGTGAGGTAATAAGACATATTTACTGGTTGAGGTTGCCCCAGTTTAGCCCATTTTTATACAAAGCTGTTCTGTAGCTAAGAATAAGTTACTCAACACATTTGGATCCGTTTTTTAATCCGTTCACTAAGTTTTAAGAAAATGCTTGTTTCCGTCCCTGTTCTGGTATCTGTTAAAGGTCCCACGACATGGTACTTCTTGATGCTTTTATATGGCGCCTTAATGGTTCCCTAATACTGTAAATGAATCCTTCTTCTGCATGAGAGAGCCTCATGAACACGGTCAGAGTCATAAATATCTCTCTGAAACACTTTATTCTGGGCGTTGTTGCTTGAATGCAAATGAGGAGGACAGAGACAGGCCAGTGCAGCGGGTGGGGGTGTGGCCAAACTCTCCGCTGTTTCCTGGATTAGCGGTGCGTTGTGCGCTGTCACCCACTTCCGCGTTTATGCGCGAGGAAGATATGAGACGATTTCCATTGAAAAAAAACACATTTCCACAGAAAATAAAATTAAACCACTGCTGTTTCAGAGGTTCGGAGGCTCGGATAAAGGACATCCGAGCCTGGAAACACTCTCACGTGTTTCCAGGCAAATAAAAAAACGCATCTCACATTGCATAGCTCGTTCGCGGTCCAAACTCTGGCCGTGACGGTGGGTAGATGTCCAGACGGGCGGTGGAACTGCATTTGCATTTTTGCTTCAGTGTGACGTCTGAAAGTTTCCTTGTTCAGAATCGCCCGTTTGAGCTGTCTTTTTTTCAAACGCGGAAAAGGACCACAAATCCTCAGTTTACACATTTCACAACTTTTAGCCATGGGGGAGGCCCTAAACAGGGTAGGGGAGCTCACATTAACGTTCAAAAACCTCAGAAAGTGAAAATTTCATGCCATGGGACCTTTAATATCAGGTATTGGTGAATCTATCAAGATCACTATTTTTTTCTTCAACAAGAGACTTTTGCAGTTTTGATAATTGGATTTTTTAATTTTTTTTTTCAGTTTGGTCATTTTTAAGAATTTGGACTGGATATGCAGGTTTGAATGTTCAACAGACTTTTTATCAATTATAAGGGGGGATTTTTTTATTAACTCCTGTAGGAAATGTTCCACTCTGTTATGTTTATATTTGTAAAAAAATATCCAGGTATGATTCACCCAGTAAAATACATCCCCACTCCACAATCTAAAAACAGGTCTTGAGTGTTCCTGGTGTCTCCGTGTGTGGTGCAGGTCAGAAAACACTGATGAAAGCCGAGCAGGAGAGGAGACATGTTCTGGACCTCCTGTGTTGTGTCCTCCTCCAGTCTGTCCACCCCCCGCGGAGCAGTCACAGGGTCCCATTAGGGTCTTAAAGGGACCGCTGTCACAACGTTCGCCACGCCTCACCGAAAACACAACGCTCTGCAACGTTAAGCTAATTCACAGTAGTCGGAAATAACACGATTTCTCAATTCAGTTCGAAATCTTATCACACGCTTTTCAGGGACCAATTGAGATGTGTTTTAGAACCTGAAAACTGTCAGTAAAAACATGGCAAGACTCACTATTTTCAAACAGTTAAAACATGCTCAAAATGATCTATTCACTCTTGTATCAGCTGTAGTTTTGTCTCCTTTTATAATGTGCTTACGTTTTATGATGGAATTATAATGTGATATTATAAATGAAGTCTGTGCAAGTCTGGTAATTTCACAATATTTCAAATAGCAATATCCTTTTAAATCTGTATTAAGGAATTTCTGTGACCGTGGATACAATTTCAAGAGCTAAAAATGTACTGTTATTTACAACCGCCACATAGCAACCACATGACACACTTTTGGGTCACATACTCCCATCACATCAACTGACAAGTACTTTAAATCACAAGACACTTCACGATACAGAATATGCAACTGAACCAAATTTTGTATTGACAAAAAAATGACTCCTTTTTAAATCGAAATCAGAGAAAATTCAATTAAATAAAAATATCTGTAAACCACTGCTTAAGTTCGCAAACATCACTGTAAAAACATGCACATTTTCGAGCAAGAATTTCCCAAAACAATGCCGCAACGTCACACGATTCCACACAAAACAGGCAAATTAGGATTTCAAAATCAAAATCAAATTCACTCATTGACTGATTCCACAAAACAAAGCTGATTAGGATTCATTCAAAAAGCACAATTCAATTCAACTTGTTGGTTATTCTCCAAAAATCACTCGTATTATTTGGTGAGTCCAGGCAGGTGGGCAGGTAGGTAGGTGGACGGGCGGGTTAGGGTCCAGGTAGGGCATCCGGAGCACTCGGGAGGCGGGTAGGGGTGAGGGGGGGGGCTTCCTTACCTGGTATATGTCAGACAGGCTGCTGCTCCCGGAGTCACTGGTGATACTACATCCTGAGTGGCTGGAGGAGACGTGGGGGCCCTGAGCGTGCAGGGCGTCGGCCAGGTGCAGTCTGCTGAAGTCTGCTGGGAGCTGCACGTACACACAACATACCAGGGGTCAGTGGCGGTGCTCTTTCGCGGCGACGCAATTTACGATCGGCGATAACGTAATGACGCACGGGAGCGCAATTTACGGTTATACATGGTTGTACTTTTTGCCATTCGGACTGCACGAGAACGCTTTGCGATACTGAGCTCGCGGTTAGAGCAAAACATATTGTGATGGAGTCGAAAACGTTATTTAAGTTTCTGAAATTATCAATTCAAAACGTTCCGAAACGCCTTGGATTCTCTTGTTTATCAGTCCACATTCCAGTCTTCTCTCAAATGTTAACACTGCTGGAGTTGATTACCTTTTTAAATCCTATATCTCAAGGTTATTTACAATCTGAAGTGCATTGTACAAAAGCAGTTCATGTGTGAAATGGGTGGTAGAAGAGTAAATTGTTAGTAATATTTGGTTCCTGAATACATACATAAACATTGGCCTAGTATGTGAATGCATTATAGGTAAAAGCGCCTTTATCAGTGTCCCCACAGGAAAAACTGGTATAGCCTGGAGACCTTATAATGAAAAAGAGCCAAAGGTTATCTGGCAGGAGGATTGGCCGATTGTGCATGTTTTAACATAATGTGTCCATAGTACATGGAAGCAACCACCTAAGACTCAGGGAGAACATGCAAACTCCACCCAGACTGGAAATTTAACCTGAAATCTTGACGGGAGAAGGCCCCAGGGAAGACCCAGGACACGCTGGAGGGACTATATCTCCCGGCTGGTCTAGGAACGCCTTGAGGTCCCCCCTGGAGGAGTGTCCAGGGTGAAGGAAGTCTGGGCGTCCCTGATTAGACTGTTGCCTCTGCGACCCAGCCCCGGATAAGCGGAAGAAAAAGGATGGATGGATGGATGGATGTTGATGTGATGAAAGGCAATGCGCTTCATATACTAAATTTGAAAGGAATATTTATGAATAATAAAAACGATTGTTGACAAAAACTGTATTAAAAAAAACTTGAAACTGAACTGAAAATATCCAAGTCATTCTAGTGTTTCTTGTACTGTTATCGCAATACTAAAATGTTGATATTAGGAATAGACAGCAGAATAATAGTACTTTTTTTCCCATTTGGTCTTATATCGGTGTAATCCCTCGTCGTCCAGGTTTATGCGGTCTTATACACGTTCTGATACAGCTCAAGATCATTCATGAAAGGTTCATTTCTGTCCTGTGAATGGGACATTTTTAGTATTGATACCTGCTCAAGTATCAATTACTATATGCTTTTCTATACTTTTGACAACCCTAGCTTCTTTTACCAAAATGTATAGGTCTTCTCTGCAGCTCCTTTAGTTTATATTTTCCATTCTGGTCACGGCAGCATCAATAGATCAGTTCCCTTTGTAACTTCACTAAACCGAAACACATTATCAAAACAACACTTTTATAATCGCCTGAATTGCCTTGTATAAATCTAATACCATTTAATTTAGCCATCTCTGCTTAACTGGGCTTTTTATGCACTATATAAACAACGCACAGGAGAATTCCCTCATTAGTGGGCACTCTCTGAGCCATAGGCAGCAGTGGGGAAGCCCTGAGACGGAGAAGTACCAAGCGCCGCTGTAATTAACCATAAACCCGGCGACTCACTTCGTAACGCAAAGAGGGGATATTCAAATGACCGTCCTGCTAATACGGAATATACTAAAACCGATATTTGAGTGTATATTAAAAGGTGCTCTGTGTAGCTTTTCGAGTAGAGGGTCCGCCACCCGCTTGTCTCCATGGTGATGAAATTGTTGGAGACAAGCAAATGATGTAACGAGGCAAATTTATAAGACCTGTGAAGAGGCAAAGATCTTTTTTTGAGTATTTAAGCGACAACAAAACTGAATTAATGTTGTCACAATATGCTATTTCCATACTCGGGCATAGACTCGATACTCAATACCGATTCTGAACCCGCAATAATTTAAAGGTCCCATGACATGAAATTTTCACTTTCTGAGGTTTTTGAACGTTAATGTGAGCTCTCCTACCCTGTTTAGCCCCCCCCCCCCATGGTTAAAAGTTGCGAAATGTCTAAACTGAGCATTTGCGATCCTTTTCTGCGTTAGAAAAAAATCAGAGCTCAAACGGGCGATTTTGAACAAGGAAACTTATTGACGTCAGATCGAAAAAAGAAATGCAAATGCAGTTCCACCCCCGTCTGTCTGTACTCAGCGTCTCTGTAAATCACGCCCAGAGAGTTTGGACTGCGGAGGAGCTACGCAATGTGAAATGCGTTTTTTTATTTGCCTGGAGGAACTTGCGAGTGTTTCTAGGCTCGGAAGTCCTTTATCTGAGCCTGTGGATATCTGAAACAGCAGTGGTTTAATTTTATTTTCTGTGGAAATGTGTTTATTTTTCAATGGAACGCTTCTCATCTCTCCCTCCGCGCAAAAACACGGAAGTGGGTCAGAGCGCACAGGCACAGCTGAAAAGGAAAGAGTGGAGAGTTTGGCCACGCCCCCACCCGCTACTATAGGCCATCTCTGTCCTCCTCATTTGACTGAGTGTTGATTTTGAAGAAGGATTCATTTACAGTATTAGGGAACCATTAAGGAGCCATATAAAAGCATCAAGAAGTACCATGTCATGGGATCTTTAAAAAAAAAAAACCTCTTTAGTCAATAAATTATCATTAAATCATAAAACTCTCTTTTATATCACCATGTGGTCTATATCTGGGTATAACCCGGTGGGTTTATACTAGTCTATGTGCTCTTCCACTTGTTCTGATCATTCTAAAGCGATTCAGGAAAGAAAATGTGACTTTTTTTGGTATTGATAAATAAGCATCTCGTTTCAATACTCGTTTTAGTATTGATTAGTATCAGATTTTCGATACTTGATAAGATAATTTTAAGCAAAGTAAGAAAGTTCAGTTGTGTACCATAATAAAATAGGATTAATCCAATACTATAGGATACCTAGCATGCTGCCAGCTAAGTATGTGTTTAATCAAAGGCTAAAAACTGGTACACTGAGTCTATAGAAGTGAATATTTAATGCTTGAATGTTTTATTTACTAATATATATTTGATACTCAGCGGGGGAGCGTGCGCCGCTGCGGCTCATGGCACCACATCAATATCACATTTTTACACCCGAAACTCATCTGTGTGGGTTTGAACAGGGCGTCTTCATTCATATTAGATTAGCAATATGCGGGAGCGTCTTTGGAGTGGGATTACACGTGGTTATATGGCTTCGTTTCATCTTAAAAGGAATATGATGGCAGGAATATATAATGGGCCTTACGTTTTGTTTTTTTTCTCCAGTAGAAAAATGAATATATTGGTTGATGGGTTTGTTTGTTTTTTTCCATATAGCTTGCTTGAGACTACGAAATGTCAAAAAACGGTTTTAATTACATAGGCAGATACATATTTTTATTTAAAGGTGCATCATGTAACTGTACCCACTGCTTGTTTCCAAGGAGATGTTATTGCTTTGCTTAGAATGTTCCACATTATGGCATTTTAACATTGTGGGAAGAATACAGATGTCTTAGTTGACACAAGCACGAGGAGTGTGGTATAAAAAGTAAATATATTTTCACTTAGTATTTGGTTTGGAGAGGTTTTATGGTGAATTAATTACTCCTACTCCAACCAACTAAATACTGTGTGTTATTGTAGTTGTGCTTCCATTGTTGGCATTTTTTGTGCTTACCACTGTTGGTATGTTTACTTGTTGTGATCTTTAAAGGTCCCATGGCATGAAATTTTCACTTTCTGAGGTTTTTGAACGTTAATGTGAGCTCCCCTACCCTGTTTAGGCCCCCCCAATGGCTAAAAGTTGCGAAATGTGTAAACTGAGCATTTGCGATCCTTTCCTGCGTTTGAAAAAAACACAGCTCAAACGGGCGATTCTGGACAAGGCACCTTTGTTACGCAACATCGAAAAAAGAAATGCAAATGCAGTTCCACCCCCGTCTGGATCTCCACCCCCTGTCTCTGTAAATCACGCCCAGAGAGTTTGGACCGCGAAGGAGCTACGCAATGCGAAATGTGTTTTTTTATTTGCCTGGAGGCACGTCCGAGTGTTTCTAGGCTCGGAAGTCCTTTACCCGACCCTCTGGACCTCTGAAACAGCAGTGGTTTAATTTTATTTTCTGTGAAAATGTGTTTTTTTCACTGAAATGCCTCTCCTTTCTGTCTTCGTGCTTCAAACGCGGAAATGGGAGACACCCGCTCCTCTAAGCCAATCTGTGTCCTTCTCATTTGCATTCAAGCAAGAAGGCCCAGAATGAGGCGTTCAGAGAGAGAATTTGTGACCATGTCTGTGTAAATGGGTCTTTCTCATGCACTGAGTGTTGATTTTGAAGAAGGATTCATTTACAGTATTTGGGAACCATTAAGGAGCCATATAAAAGCATCAAGAAGTACCAGGTCATGGGACCTTTAAATTGTTCCTGGTAGAAACACCTTATGTGTGATTTATTGTCCCTGATCAAAAGTTGTTGTTTTTTTGTACAATGGAATTTGCCATTGTTTTGTTTTGTTTTTGTGTTTTTCGCCTGTATTGACAAGGAAGCTAAATCAATAATTTAAGTTATGTTTTGGAAGACGGGTGTTTTCTTCTTCCCGCTCCTTTTCAAGCAAAAAACAAATCTATTTGACTGTATATTGGTTACATGTATTTATTTCCTTGTGTTGACCTCCTCGAAATGAATGAAATGAAAATGAAATGAATGAATACTACTACTACTACTACTACAAGGATATGCAAAAAATATCCAAGAGGTACATTTACAGGTCCAAAGGGGATATCGTCAAATAGATGTTTTGTTTTCCGAAAAGGGATCCTCATCCTTCACAGTTCTTGGTCTAATACAGTTCAAAACTCTCTCCTAATGAAAAACAAGACTCCATTCAAGTCGTCTTTTGTGATTCCTACATTCAATAAAGAAATGTCACTACTGAAGCCTGAGCTCTCATCACGACCAAGTCATTTCAACAACAGGTTTGGAAAATTGTGTTTGAGGAACGCTGGAGTCGCACGTGGATGACAAATGGGGAAGATTGCCTTGAATTTTATCTTGGGGCTTCATTTGCAAGTAAATGGATTTAAACTGTCATCTGCTTGAGGTGCACACTCGAGCAGCACATCCAGCACAGCCTCGGAAGCACTCGTCAATATTGCGGCTTAATTAAAAGAGAGAGAAGAAGAAGAACGGCAGACGGACCAAAATTCACAATGGAGTGGAGCTAGATCGGTTTTGGACAAGAATAGCTGGGACTTTTTTGTGTGAAATTGACATTGAAGCAGTTCTTAAGACATCCTTGAACTGATGTCTCAAGATATTATCGCTAAACTGAATCAAAAGAACTGATTTTACTAAACTTTTGCAGACAAAAGTTGCAAAAAAGAACAGCTGCGAAGCAAGTGCGGGTGTTTTGATTTAATTTCGTGATAATATGAAAATGATTGTGATCAAATTTGCGATGTGTTTTGAAGTCAATATTCGCTTCAGAGTGGGGATGTGAAGATTATTTGGTTAGTGGCCATTTTATAAGTAAAATAAAGGTGAATTATGTAACTTTTCTGATGGAAAACACCTGTTTTTTCTCCATGGAGATGTTATTGGTTGGCCTGGCATGTTCCACGTTTTATCGATCAAGAATACTACAAAAAACATACATTTTTGCCATCAGTAAGAATGATTTTGTTTAGTCTGATGGTGTCATGGAGATAGTTTAATGCCATACTGTGGAACATTCATCAGGTGGTAGAACCTCCACCAGAAAACTTACATTGTGCACCTTAAAATATTAATAATAATACAATTTTAATTATTGTAACACTATAATTTGATATTATGAAATCTATAGTTCGTACTCCACATTTTAAGAATTCAACTTGACAGAACACTGTACTATTAACAGCTATATCTACTACAAGACTTGAAAAATATTTGGTCTAAACTACAATGGTACCTCACCTAACAAAATTAATTCGTTCCAGAAGTGGTTTTGTAACGTGAATTTTTCGTAAGTTGAGTAGCTATTTCAATGGAAAAAGCCTGATTCGTTCCAAGGCCCCGATCTAAGTTTTTTATTTATAGTGTAACTTTTTTTATAGTGTAACATTGTGTTCTGCGTAGAGACTGTAGACCCAGGACTAAACGTGGACTATACCAGGTCTAGACCAAGGTCTAAACCTGGACTAAACCAGGACTAGACCAGGACTAGACCAGGTGGATTAAAGCGCCTCGTGCGGGTCTATTTCCTGGTTTCGTTTCGAGTCACGGCTGAGGCGAGCAGCGAGGGGGACCGCACGCAGTCTGAGCGCATGAACGAGACCCGTGATCAAACTGTGCCTCCTCTAGACCTCCTCTAGACCTCCTCTAGACCTCCTCTAGACCAGGTCTAGACCACCGCAGCTCTTGCATGCGTTCGTTCATGCGCTCAGACTGCGTGCGGTCCCCCTCGCTGCTCGCCTCAGCCGTGACTCGAAACGAAACCAGGAAATAGACCCGCGCACGGCGCTTTAATCCACCTGGTCTAGTCCTGGTTTAGTCCTGGTTTAGTCCAGGTTTAGTCCAGGTTTAGTCCTGGTCCAGTCCAGGTTTAGTCCTGGTCCAGTCCAGGTTTAGTCCTGGTCCAGTCCAGGTTTAGTCCAGGTCCAGTCCTGGTTTAGTCCAGGTCTAGACCTGCTGTCAGCCCCGCGCCGGGTCATGCTGCGCTATCACACACGTGTCAGAGCGCAGTCTTCTCCCCCCTCCCCCTTCCCCCCACACTTCACTATTAATAATTTTGTTGAAAATCTATGAAAGTTTGAGTGTTTAAACGAGAGACAAATGTGAGAAAAGTTTAAATTCAGTCTGAGAAAAGCGTATAATGTGTGTGGCTGAGCGCGCATTATTTGAATTTTTGAGATTTCGCGTTTCGTAACTTGAATTTTCTTTCGTATCTAGAGACCAAAATTTAACGTGAAAGCGTTTCGTAACTTGAAATTTTCATTTGTTGGGTCTTTCGTAAGGTGAGGTACCACTTTATATAGAAAGCCCAATCTTTGGTCTCTCACTAAACTACATTTCCAGTTTCAGTTGTTCTACGAGAGAATTAAACCGTTCCATGTCCGTACACTTTCTCAGGGTTAAAATCGGGAGTCTAGGTGTTGTGCCGCTGCATTCGTTAACAAAGAAGGTGAGAAGTTCTTGGCGCCACTTCCCACTTTGACTGCACTTGTTGGAAGTTAATTTAATTACGGGGGAAATATCTGTTCATTTTTGGTGCCGGGAGCAGCGGGAGGAGGTGGAGGACTAGAGGAGGAGGAGGTGTGACGCGATTACACAGTGTCAAAAGATCGCCATCACATTTAATTATCTGGGTGGTTGCACAGAGCAAAATGGCCGACCGGAGGGGACTGCGTGACTTCCCTCGGGCTGATGTGGACTATACCTATAGTGCTAAAAGCCTCCAAATCCTAATGACTGCTGGGTTATTACTACAGCCGCGGTCTATTGTGCTGAATGATGAATGTCTGTTTGCACCAGCGCGTCGCTGAATTGGTTTCTGACGACGGCGATGGTTACTGAGGCGAGGGTTAGCTCCGATTTTAACTGGCCTGGAGTAGCGGGAATATTAGTTATGTTTTCAGATACACGGCAAAAAAGCTTGGCCAAAATGTAAGAAATAAACCCTTAAATCTATCAGTAAATGACTTAAAAGAAGTGAAATTATCTGTCCATGCAGCAAGATCATTTAGTTATCTTAAAATAAACTCCCTCTAGACTAGAATGATGCACTCTTTGGTCTGGAAAGTAGAGAATAAATCTGAAAACAAGATGAATAACTTGATGTAAGTTCTAAAATCTTCGTCAGATCAGAGAAATTTGCAGTGTACTAACCGATGGTAAAAAAGTGAAACTAGAGTAAACGGGAGAAAAAAAAGTTTCTTGAATGGGTTTAAGTCATTAACATGGTGATGTTTTATGCTGAATTACTACTACTAATACCTAATTATTAATACTACAATGAGGCTAATGTCAAATGTTATTGCTATCTACCCCTGCAGCTATTACAAGGTTATGAAAAGATATACAGGCGATACATTTAGAAGTCCAAAGGGGATATACTCGTCTTTTAGTAGTATTAGGAATGTTTTCAGATACTAAATCAATGGTAAAATTACAAGCAAAACTAGATTAATTTTGAATAGAAGTACTGAAACGGGGAGAAATGACAAGTTTGGACCCTTTAACCTGGTCCCACAACACTGACGCCCTGTACAAGAAGGGCCAAAGTCGCCTCCACCTCCTGAGGAGACTGAGTTCCTTTGGAGTGAGCAGGCCTCTGCTCAAGACTTTTTATGACTCTGTGGTGGCCTCTGCTCTCCTCTACGCTGTCGTCTGCTGGGCCCCGAGCAGCACAGAACGGGACAGAAAAAGACTGAATAAGCTGGTTAAGAGGGCCAGCTCTGTCCTGGGCTGTCCTCTGGACCGTGTAGAGGAGGTGGCTGAGAGGAGGGTACTGGCCAAATTCATGTCCATTAAGGACGACACCTCTCACCCTCTGCACCGGACTGTAGAGGAGCTGAGCAGCTCCTTTAGCAGCCGACTGAGGCACCCCCAGTGCAAGAAGGAGCGATACCGCAGATCCTTCATCCCCACCGCCATCAGACTGTATAATTCTAACATATAGGCCAGACATGCAATATCCTCCTTTTCATGTTGATGCTTGTTGTTACTATTATCATTATTACTATTTTCCATTATTATTATTATTATTACATATTACTATTTGCACTATTTATTACTTACTTTATACCCTCCCTGCCTGCATGCACTTTTTCCCTCCTGTCCAATTGTCCTGGAGCTACTGTGGCGAGTAAATTTCTCCTGTGTGAGATCAATAAAGTCTTATCTTATCTTATCTTATCTTTAAAATGGTTTCATCAGATCTATCAGAATAATAATAGCAGATGTTCAGCACTGGTATGAGACCACATGGTAATACTGAAGAAACTACTACTGTTTTTGATTGAAAACTGCACTCTATTGTCTGTGTTTGAGTGTTTTTCACTAACTGTGGTGTCAAAATGGTATTCAGTATCGAGGCTTTTCGTTAGTGTTGTGACAATACAAAAAATGGTATGGGAACATCTGATTCACACAAAAAAAGTGTTCTACTTGAATACAGCTTTGATGATCCACATATTGCGATACTACTGTGCCTTGAAAGCTTTTCTTCGTTCAAAAGGGCCAATATTATTCTTTTTACTTCTTATTTTCTGATCTGTTATATATGTATGTCCTCATCAAAAGCACATCCTGAGCTGTGTTTGTTTTATTCACACGTTTAACACACAAATCCTGCAAATTTAGGCCGAGTTCTTCTCTCAAAAGGAAAACATTCTGTTCCACATTGTGTGTCATGTCATAGAGGAAGTGCTCTACTATGTTTTTAAACTCCATACACTTTCACTAGAATTATTTGGATAATTTATTTCTGCCCTGGAATTTCTCATCTCTACTGAACTAAAGGTAAAAGGTTAAGGTCAACCACATGACATCAGAAGGTGGAACAGAGCATTTTGAGCTTTTGAGATGTAGATATACTAATAATAAAGAGTTAGTCAAACATGTGTGAATGAAACAAAACAACTGTTTTTGATGTTATGACTCACAAGAATCCATTTTGGGTAATAATAATAATGATAAAAGCAAGATTTTTTTTAAATAGAAATTCCAAATAAAAATAACGATTCTGCTTCTGAAAATATTTTATGAATTCAACAATCTAATTATGCATTACTGACCCATTCCCCAAAGTTTTCAGTTTTTAATCCACTTTTTATTGGCTGTATTTAATAACTTTAAATAGGTTTGTAGTGAAGCTAATACACTTTGTGCTTGAAATCAATATCCTTTTTAGCAGAATATGAACCATTATATATCAAATCAGCCCCGTGAGGCAATGCGCTCGTTCCAATTGCCGCCATAACCCTCTCATTTGGTGAACTGTGCACTAAGGTTAACCTAATTGAATATCCTCATTATTGGAAGTAAGCACTGGTCAATACCCTTCCAGCCATGCACTTGAGTAGCCCCACACGTCAATAAAAATAACACAACTGGTCCGGTTGTGTTACTACCACCACCACCACCACCACCACCACCAGCTCTGGAATCCAACCCCCAACCTGCCCCCCCCTAGCTCCTCCCCCTTCCAAGAGGCACAGATAAAAGCGTGGATGAAACGAGACTTAATCCGTTCTGTGGACTCATTTAGGTCAGCCTTCTGTTGTGTCAATAAGCTCGGGTTTGTTTCAACTGTACGAGCGTGCGCCGGCTGACCCCGTGGCCCGACGGCATCCACGGGCCGGGAGAAGGCGGATGTGGCAGATGTGGCAGATGTGGCGAGGCGCGGGATCATTCAACCTTTTCAACTTTGACTACGCACTGTTAACACCGATTGATCTGGAAATGTAGTATTAGCATGCGATTAGATGAATTAGCTGCTGAACTGAATGTACAATGGCTGGTTATCCAAGACTGAGATGTTTTTTTTTATTGCAGTCATGATTTATTTTATTTTGCCAATAATGTCCAATGGAAATGATGCACGTTTTGGCTGTAGATGCTGCCGATGTGAGGCTCATTCTGCTTTCTGATTAAATAATCGTCTCAAGCACCAAAACAACAAATTTTAACATCAACAACTTGGCCGTCATGTTTCTTTAATTAAGAATAAATCAGCATTACAATTGTTATCATCAGTAAGAGCGATATTTGAACTGAAGTTGCCTACCACAGTTAAGTTTATACTGTATGTCCAAAGTGATTGGTCTTATGGATAAAAAGGCTGGATCACAAACAAATGCTGTCTTTCAAAGTATCTTTTTTTCCTTATCAAAATGAGTTAGGATTTTTAGATTTGTGACAATACTAAGAAAATTGTGTTGGATATCTTACGATTCACAAAGATTCCCCAGTCAATAACAACCTGTGGTAACACAGTGTGGACCACTGCATGTTTTTTTTCTGAAATCAGCATCTCTACATGTATTACAGCCATTCCATTCCAGCGTCTGTTGAATTCCCACACAAACACAAAGCTGAGCTACTTCAGTTCTTGCACCAGGAGTGGAATAAAGTCACCCAAGAACAATGTGAAAGACTGGGACTAAACCAGGTCTGAACCACGACTAAACCAGGTCTAAACTAGGATTAAACTAGACCTAAACCAGGACTAAACTAGGACTAAACCAGGTCTGAACCAAGACTAAACCTGGTCTAAACTAGGACCCAAGAACAATGTGACAGACTTGTGGAGGCCAAGACGCATGAAAGCTGTGATTAAAAATAAGGGTTATTGCACCAAATATTGATTTGTGAACTCTTCTTAAGTGTAAACATTAGTATTATGTTTCTTTGCAGTGTTTGAGGTCTGAAAACATTGATCTTTTTTGTTATTTTGACCATTTTGTGCAAATTAATGCTCTAAACGATAATATTTTTATTTGGAATTTGGGGGAAATGTTGTCAGTAGTTTATAGACTCAAACAAAAATGTTCCTTTTGTCCAAACACAAACCTATAAGTAGTAAAATCAGAAAAACTGATCATTTTGCAGTGGTCTCTTATTTTTTTCCAGACCTGTATTGTATCAATGGCTTAAATCAAGTGCTTCTGAATTGCCTTTTGGAAATATTTAAGTATTACACTACACTACAAAGGTTAATGTCCCGTTACAATGGTGGTAGCAAGAACTGTCAGGTATTTTCAACTTTGTGCGTGCTTGCAAACAAACCGCTGAATCTCCTTCCTGATCCCAGAGTGTGTCCGATCAGCTGTCAGGGGAGGATTAAACATGGCACTAATGCTGGAGCCACAACACTCTGAGCTACAGGCGAGCAGATGTGGCACTCTTAAATTACACTCTAGACCTAATGACCTAGATTGCTGCTGTGTGGGCGCGCGGGCTGCATCGCAATCTCGCCCCTGCACTTGTACAAAGAGCTGGGGAGATGCTAATGTGGCGATGGCGTGAACGATTCTAATTCAAGTCTGCGTTAAAATTTGAATGGTCGCAATTAGCAAATCGTGATTTCAAAATGTTAGAATTTGTATTCAAACAGTGGACTCTGCAAAATTAACATTAAAAAGTCTTTAAACTGCAACGCCTGCTAGTTCAGACATATACAACGTTCCTATGCATGGGCTTTAAAAAGGTGCACCGTGTAACTTATCTCGTCTCCATGGAGATTACTGTGTAAGCTGAAATGTTTCACAGTGTCTTTAAATAGCATATAAGCTTTTACGGGTTTTATTGCTAAACGAAATCCCTTGATAATTGTGTATTCTTACCGCGAGCTCAGAGGCGTTTAATGCCATACTCTGGGACATTTTAGGTAAAGCTATGACATCTCCATGGAAACCAGAAGGCAGTGGACGCTCTACCTGCAAAGTCACATAGTGCACCTTAAGATACAGCGCTGGGAAAAAAAAAGAGACCACTGCAAAATGATCAGTTTTTCTGATTTTACTACTTATAGGTGTTTGAGGTGTTTGAGTCTATAAACTACTGACAACATTTCCCCAAATTCCAAATAAAAATATTAAGGTTTAGAGCATTTATTTGCAGAAAATGACAAATGGTCAAAATAACAAAAGAGATCCATGTTTTCAGAGCTCAAACAAAGCAAAGAAACAAGATCAAATTCATTTTAAAACAACATAATACTAATGTTTACACTTAAGAAGAGTTCACAAATCAATATTTGGTGCAATAACCCTTATTTTTAATCACAGCTTTCATGTGTCTTGACATGTTCTCCACAAGTCTGTCACATTGTTCTTGGGTCCTAGTTTAGACCTGGTTTAGCCCTGGTTCAGTCCAAGTTTAGGCCTAATTTAATCCTGGTTTAGTCCTGGTTTAGTCCTAGTTTAGACCTGGTTTAGTCCTGGTTTAGTCCTGGCTTAGTCCTGGTTCAGACCTGGTTTAGTCCTAGTTTAGACCTGGTTTAGTCCTGGTTCAGACCTGGTTTAGTCATGGTTCAGACCGGGTTTAGTCCTGATTTAGTCCCCTTTTTAACATGGTTTAGCCCTGGTTCAGTCCAAGTTTAGGCCTAATTTAATCCTAGTTTAGTCCTGGTTTAGATCTGGTTGAGTCCTAGTTTAGACCTGCTTTAGTCCTCGTTTAGCCCTGGTTCAGGCCAAGTTTAGGTCTGGTTTAATTCTAGTTTAGTCCTGGTTCAGACCTGGTTTAGTCTTGGTTCAGACCTGGTTTAGTCCCAGTCTTTCACATTGTTCTTGGGTGACTTTATTCCACTCCTGGTGCAAGAACTGAAGTAGCTCAGCTTTGTGTTTGTGTTGGAATTCAACAGACGCTGGAATGGAATGGCTGTAACACATGTAGAGATGCTGATCATTGCAAAAGTGATAGCAATTATAATATTTGACAGAACTTCTTTTTCTCCATTCGATCCGCCCTACTTGAACTGTCGCTGCTTGACCAGAATGAGAAACGTAATTGTGAAATCATACCTGAATCTCAATTAGCAGATTTAAATTGTAAAGCAGCACACAAAACCCTTATCTCGACTGCTAAGCTGCTAAAACTTCTCAAAGCTACAGCGATCCTTTCAATATTTGGATATGGACAGGAGGGAAAACAGGCAGCGTGGGCAGACAAGCTTCAAACTCTCTTTTCCTGGATCAACAGATTAGAGGATTTTCCAATGCGTGCGATTAAATGGGTCTGATATAGTCCCCGAGTCGTCCCTTGCATGTAGTCACAATCTTGACACATGCCAGCCATTGCTAGATAGCCCATATCATTACCTGGAATAGCTGAGGCAGTCTGTGCTATGCTGCAATAGCCACCAGTGTTGTCACGGATGGCAATTTATTCCGAAAATCTAGGTCATGTCACTGGAAAACTGTTGCAATGGCGAAAGAAAAAAATTCCAGAATGTGTTACACCAGTAGAGGTGGAACAATCTAGGAAAAAAGAATCTAATTGGAATTGTTTTACTAGTATTAGCTTTTTTTTTCTTTTAAGAGTTGACAAAAAGACAAATATAACCTGACAAACACATTTCAGAGCAGTTTGTACAGATCTAAACTACAGGGTTAGCAGTTTTAGTGTAGAATAAGAGAGATTTTGTTGTTTGTGGAACACATTATGAAATTGTCGTGCTTGAAATTTGCTACTTGTGTCCATTCAAAATTCTGATTTTGATTTGAGTGTGATTAAAGATCCCATGACATGGTACTTCTTGATGCTTTTATATGGCTCCTTAATGGTTCCCTAATACTGTAAATGAATCCTTCTTCAAAATCAACACTCAGTGCATGAGACACAGAGATAAGATGAGAAAGAGTCATTTTTCTCTCTCTGAACAGGCCATAATGGGCGTTGTTGCTTGAATGCAAATGAGGAGAAAAGAGATGGCCTATAGTAGCGGGTGGGGGCGTGGCCAAACTCTCCGCTCTCCGCTGTCAGCTGTGCCCTGTCCGCTCTGATCCATTTCCGTGTTTTTGCACGGGGGGAGAGATTTGAAGCGTTCCATAGAAAAATAAACACATTTCCACAGAAAATAAAATTAAACCACTGCTGTTCAAAGGTCCAGAGGCTCAGATAAAGGACTTCCGAGCCTAGAAACACTCGGACGTGCCTCCAGGCAAATAAAAAAACGCATTTCGCATTGCCTAGCGCATTCGCGGTCCAAACTCTCTGGGCGTGATTTACAGAGACGCTGAGTTCAGACAGACGGGGGTGGAACTGCATTTGCATTTCTTTTTTCGATCTGACGTCAATAAGTTTCCTTGTTCAAAATCGCCCGTTTGAGCTCCGATTTTTTCTAACGCAGAAAAGGATCGCAAATGCTCAGTTTAGACATTTCACAACTTTTAACCATGGGGGGGGGCTAAACAGGGTAGGGGAGCTCACATTAACGTTCAAAAACCTCAGAAAGTGAAAATTTCATGCCATGGGACCTTTAATCTTGCAGCTTTCATTACCGGATTGAAATTAGATGGGCTCGGCAAGCCCAAAAAAATTGAGGTTTTGAGAAATTTCAATAGTTAATCTTACTATTCCCGTTGCATGCTAGTTTCAGGGCACTTCACAGGGAAATCTGCTAAATCAATTTAAGATTTGCTGGCGTGGAACAGATCACTCATTGCTGGAAATCAATGGCACGTTTCAATTCACACAATTCTTGATTTCTTTGCTTTGGCCATAAAATAACGTAACTTAGAATGACTTAGAATGAATAATATTGGACTCTACAAATAAAAATATATGACAAATCATTAGCTAAAACTCATTTGTTATAAAACCACCCGAGCTCAAACGTGGCCATCACCTTTAGTTGTCAGAAACCATAAAATAGCATAATGATAGTATTAAAGGCAGCATTCACTGCCCTGCAATCTACCCAACATAAAACTATCCAGCGCAATAAAAAGCTAATAAATCTGTATGAATTGTGCTCTGATGATAACTTAAACGTGCGATACGCAGCAATAAAGATAAGCCGGCGCCATAAGAAAGCAGAGATTCCTAGCACCTCTCACCGCCAATAGTTATGAGCTTACCGGGGTGATGTCATTACTGTAACAAGATCCAGTGGCTACTAGTATTGACTTTGCCTGTGGAGGACTTCCTGCGGAGCCGAATGAATATTTACATACAGATCCATTAGTATGCTAAAAGAGAGAAAACAGAATTTGGACGAAGGTGTGAAAACGCCAAGCTAAAAGCCTCTCCGAAGGGGGGCAGAGCCGTTGTCAAGTAGGAAGTAAAACTCTTAACGCTGCAATGTGTTGCTAATTTCCACATGCTAAAGAGCTGGGGCGTGATTACGGAGCTGGTGTTCTTTCGTGTTTTGTATAATTGGGATTTGGGAGGACGCGCAAGGCTGGTCTGCTGGTGTATCAGGAGGTGCACGTGTGAGGATATAATTACATTCTGGCTGCAGAACGATCATATGCTGCCAGTGGAGATTTTTGAATTAGATAACAGATGATGGGTATGGGAGCTAGGGTTTGGTTTTTACGGTAAATGGTCGTATTTTACATAGCACTTTTCCACCTTTAAAGCGCTTTACAACAAGGAACCACTCACCCATTCATACAGCAGTGTACGCAGACACTGGGGGCGGGTTTCTGTGCGACTGTGTGTGGGGTAAAAATGTGGAATGTTCTGGATTTACAGCAAAAGCTCTGCCAGAATAGTCACAAATTTAAAGGTCCCATGGCATGAAATTTTCACTTTCTGAGGTTTTTGAACGTTAATGTGAGCTCCCCTACCCTGTTTACCCCCCCATGGTTAAAAGTTGCGAAATGTCTAAACTGAGCAGTTGCGATCATTTTCTGCGTTAGAAAAAATCAGAGCTCAAACGGGCGATTCTGAACAAGGAAACTTATTGACGTCAGATCGAAAAAAGAACCCCCGTCCACCCCCGTCTGTCTGTACTCAGCGTCTCTGTAAATCACGCCCAGAGAGTTTGGACTGCGGAGGAGCTACGCAATGCGAAATATGTTTTTTTATTTGCCTGGAGGAACTTGCGAGTGTTTCTAGGCTCGGAAGTCCTTTATCTGAGCCTGTGGATATCTGAAACAGCAGTGGTTTCATTTTATTTTCTGTGGAAATGTGTTTATTTTTCAATGGAAGGCTTCTCATCTCTCCCTCCGCGCAAAAACACGGAAGTGGGTCAGAGCGCACAGCTGAGAGTGGAGAGTTTGGCCACGCCCCGACCCGCTACTATAGGCCATCTCTGTCCTCCTCATTTGCATTCAAGCAACAACTCCCATAATGGAGTGTTCCAGAGTGACATTTATGACTCTTTCTCAGTGTTGATTTTGAAGAAGGATTCATTTACAGTATTAGGAAACCATTAAGGAGCCATATAAAAGCATCAACAAGTACCATGTCATGGGACCTTTAAGTTCTTGTATAAAGACATGAGACGAGTTTGAATGAATCGTCAAATAGCACTTTTCTGTATCAGTTTTGGTATCTGCTGTTGTCTCACCATTGTTGGTATTATGTATGTGTGTTATTGTAGTTGTGTTACCATCGCTGGTATGTTTACGTGTTGCGGTCTTTAAATGTTCCTGATCGAAACACCTCGTGCGATTTATTGTCCCCTGATCAAAAGTTGGAATTTGCCTTTGTTTTGTTTTGTTTTTGTGTTTTTCACCTGACCTGACAAGGAAGCTAAATCAATAATTTAAGTTATGTTTTGGAAGACAGAGATGGGATTCAATAGCTTTTCTTCTTCCCACTCCTTTCCGAGCAAAAAAGTGAACGTATTTGACTGTATATTGGTTACATGTGTTTATTTCCTTGTGTTGACCTGCTCAAAATGAATAAATGAATGAAAATGAATGAGGTGGGTTAAGTATCTTCCCCGACAACCTTCGGATCAGTGAGCAAACGCTCTTACCAACTGAGCCCCGGTCATAATAATGAAGTATTCCAAGTAGAACATTTAAATTTGTGACACGGATAGGGTAGTAGAAGTGATTTATTGTACTACGGTTGATTGGAGGCTACAAGCAGCTCAGTCTTGAACTGAAATGATAAAGCCGTCATAACTCACACTAAGGGTATAAAAAGTACACAGGTATTTAAAAAGTTTGATATTGTAATGTAAACAAAAGTATAACGAGAAATGCAGAGACAATTTTGAAGGTCCAATCCTGATTTTTTCCATGTATTTAAGCAAAATACGTCTTGCCCCAGTACAGATGTGTTGTATAAGCGGTTCTTTCGGTTAAAATAAGTCAGTTTTGTGCTGACGATATATATTTATAAAGCGTTTTAATGTCAGAGAATCAGGAAGTGTGCATTAGCATACCAGGTGTTAACATTACGGTCACAGCGAAACTTCAGTCTGTTCTCTGAGAGTTGTGAAAAGCGCTTATAAACTCATCATGGTGAGTAAATACGGAGCTCAGAATGCTTACGGTAAGTGAGGAATAACTTTGGACCAAACTGCAAACTGTTTAAAATGGCCTCGTTCTTGTTTTTCCACAATTTTAAGACAATAAAAATCAATAATAGTGCCTTTAACGACAAGTAGGACTCCAAAATAAATAAAATAAAACTGTCTAAAGCTGTTAGAACATTACATTTTGCTAACGACTAAAAAACAAAACAATATAAAACAAGACTAAACCACAACATTTTGAAACTTCGCCCAGAACTATCATTAAAAAACCCCCATTATAATGTGCTGTTACATTACACATCATTATAATTACGCTAAATTATACCCAATCATCTCCGATCTAATGTGCTCCCTATGATAGACGTTTGTATTTGACAGGAATGATTGATACGGCTCTCTGGTTCACATAATGTCATCTCTATGGGGGCTGCTGCACAAACTGGGAGCCCCGGAGAAACGCGCCATCAACACTCGACTATTAGACGAATATTAGGGCGATTTCTCGTTCGGCATCTGCTCCGCGTAACACATGCGGCGTCCATCACTGTGATTTACAAGCGCTGTCTGTGCCGTGGGTGCGTGTACGTGTACGTGTACGTGTGTGTGTGGGGGGGGAGACGTGTGGTCCCGGAGCGTGAACGATGCCAGACAAGATGATCAATCCGCTGAAGTTGAGGACGTGCTCGGGGCCTAACCGCGCTCCTCCAGCACCACGGACAGCGCCACCGGCAGCTGCGCGCACTGGAGCCTCTGACACCGCGCGCTCCCACTGTCTCTTTAAATCAATGCCCGTTCTGTGATGAATTTTGGAGGAGGGAGCTGTATTCTTTCTCTGACATCTCCCTCTCTCTCTCTTTCACGCTCGATTTTGGGCTCGTTTCCTTTGGTGTCGCGGATCTACATTCCCATATATCCCCGTGTAGTCCAAGTTTAGGGTTATCAAACAGAAAAGAGAAGTGATTTGAACGCGTTTCTTGTTGTATCCAGATCAATGGCCGGTGACAGCGAGCACATGGCGGCTGTTTCTAGTACAACACACTGACACACATCTGGGCTCGTCCTATATTTGCATCCGTTCATCTCCGAAACGCGACAGAAACTGTACGCGAGTGCATCCATTACGCGACGGGTAATCATATTCCAAAAAATATGAAGGGGGGAGGTGAAGGAAGGAAGGAGCTACTTACCGGGGTTTTATCCTGCTGGCTCGGGACTCCATTGCCTTCCGCTGCTGCTAATGGTTTCATAATGAACAAATGTGCACCGGGTTGAAATTAAGCATCCCCGTGAGCTCCACTACGCTACGGCGCGCACTGCCATGCCCGTGCCCCGCCTGTCCCTCTCCTCTCTTCGGCCACACTCCTGCGCGCACTCCGGTGTGACTGCTGCTCTGCTTCCAAAAAAAGAAAAGAGGAGGAGAAAAAAAAAATAAAACCGCCCCCGCTGCAGCTTCCAACACGAATCCAAGCAAAAAACGTAACCGTAAATCCCAAACCGCGTAGACGTGCCCGGTTCCTTTTACTTGACAATCACATTCGGGGCTCGGGAGCCGCGGCGGAGGAGGAGGAGGAACACGGTGCAAAAAGAAGCGGCGAGGATCATGGCTGCCAAGACTTTCACTCACGTTTGCGTGCTCCCTGCCTCCGAAATCTCACAAATCCCTCCGTGCAAATGCAAAAGTGAAGACTCGATCACGTCTTTACGCGCGGGGTGATTGATTGGGGACGGGCCCGGTGCGCACACGGAGCGGTTTGTTTGGGAGCCAGCGCGGAGGGAACGTGTGTGCGTAAGCGGGGTGAGATGTGTGTCAGAGCTCCAGAGCTGCTGCTGGAGGAGCTGGAGGAGGAGGAGGAGGTGGAGGAGGAGGGGTCTCTGGGAGGAGGGTGGAGGGGTCGACAGAGGCTTGGAGAGGACCTGCGTAACGTTTACTAACCTGGATATTTTAGGAAGTAAAGATATAAGTGAAGGAAGCGTATTCGTTTTGTATTCATGCTCCTCTGTATGGTCCAAAAATGGATCAATTACACAGGGAATAAACGCGTGGATGTGATTGGCTGACCGCTGAGACACTTTCCTTAGTCCCGCCCATGTATTTTGTCAATTGGCTGGTGTATTGACAGATTAGCTAATCATGTGACAACACACTGGTAAACCTTATGACCTTTCCAAATGTATTTTAATACATCTTTTTATTCTTTGAGAGAATAAAAAGAGATGATTATTCAGAAATCAGAAAGATTTATTTATTGCCATTGTCAAGTGATCCGAACATAAAACACTAAATAATAATAATAATAATAATAATAATAATAATAATAATAATAATAATAATAACTACAATATAGACACTAAATAATAATAATAACTCAAATATAAGGGCGACAGTAGCTCAATTGGTAGAGCGCTTGCGCTTCCAGTGGTTGGCGGTTCGAATCCCGCTCTTGACGGGTGGACCGCGTGTGATCCCAGCTCCCGCAGATGAGCACTGCTGTTGTGTCCTTGGGCAAGACACTTAACCCCACCTCACCCCCAGTGTCTGCGGACACTCTTAGCCCCCATGGCAGAAGATAAATCAAGGCCCGTTGTGACGTGAGCCGTCCTCCTGTGGACCCACCACCTGCAGGAGGATTCATGGGGGCTGGTGCACTGTGTTCTGGGCAGTGGAACACTGCTTGGACTGCTGCCCCCGCGACCCAGAGAATGGAAAAAGCGGAAGAAAATGAATGAATGAATGAATGAATGAACTCAAATATAGCTATAATATAGTAAAAAATAAACAATCCAATAAAAAAAAGGTTCAGAGGAGCAGCATCAGAACAATAGTGCAGAGGGAAAGAAACTGTATTTGCCACCAACAGCGTTCATATTAATACTTTAATTAACCATATAAAATGAGAAGGATCACTTTGAGAAAATATGAAGATTAGATTAGATTAGATTCAACTTTGTCATTACACATGTGTAAATACAGGTAACGAAATGAGGTTGAGCGTCTAATCTGAAGTGCAATGAGCAGCAAGTGCGATATATACAGTATATACAATATATACAGTATGTTTGTAGTGAATTATGTACAAATAAATAGGGCAATATGAACATGTGGGAGTACTTTGTTGTTCATCTGTGTAGGGGATATAAACAGATGTATGATAAACAAGTATACAGTGGAGCTATTAATATACAAGATATAACTACATCAACTATTGAGGAATTTTCATCAAATTTAATTGAATATTTAATTTTATTTGATATTTTATTACTTATTTTTCTATTTTATTCTGGTTTGTACATATACACTTTTTATTTTTATAATTATGTCTCATTTGACACCGGTGTCTTGCTCTTTTTTTGCTATTCCATCTGTTTTTTTGTTACCTTCTGTTATATACATGTACACACGTGGACAAAATTGTTGGTACCCTTCGGTTAATGAAAGAAAAACTCACAATGGTCACAGGAAGAACTTGAATCTGACAAAAGTAATAATAAATAAAAATTCTATGAAATTTAACCAATGAAAATCAGACATTGCTTTTCAACCATGCTTCAACAGAATTATTTTAAAAAATAAACATGAAACAAAAATGATGGTACCGTTAAGTCAATATTTTGTTGCACAACCTTTTGAGGCAATCACTGCACTCAGATGATTCCTGTAAGTGTCAGTGAGACTCCTGCAGGGATTTGGCCACTCCTCATGAGCAAACTGTAAGTCTAAATCTAAGAGCAACGGTGTGTGTTGATAATGTAACGAGGGATGCACGATATATCAGCATTAACATCGAGCATGAGACCCGTGCCCAAACCGTGCCTCCTCTAGACCAGGTCTAAACCAGGATTAAACCACCGCATGCGGCTCTTGCATTCGTTCATGACCGCGGTCCCGAGGGCACGCAGTCTGAGCACCAGGCAAAAGCACCAGGCCCACAGTGGTTTAATCCTGGTTTAGACTTGGTCTAGTCCTGATCCAGTCCAGGCAGGGCCGGCCCAAGCCTTTATGGGGCCCTAAGCAGAATTTGATTTGGGGGGCCCCCTAGTCACTATTTTTTCCCGAGGACCGGGAAGGGTGCGAGTGACTATTTTTTCCCAAAGACTGGGGGGGGTTGGGGTTAGGACCCCCCAACTGGTCTTGGGGGGGCCCCTGGTGGCGTGGGGGCCCTAAGCGGGCGCTTAGTTTGCTTATGCCTTGGGCCGGCCCTGAGTCCAGGTTTAGTCCTGGTCCAGACCTGGTTTAGTCCCCCCCATCTATAACATCAATCGGCAAAGGTCCCGTAGCCAATCAGGATGCAGAACACAATGTTACACTATAAAAAAAAATTTAAATTGAAAAAAAAAAAATCTGGAGTCAAAACACGTTTTGAAAATAAAAGACATTCAAAAAATAATTTTGCATGATTTTCAGTTTGTATAAATGTTATCTCAGAATTAAAAATAAATAAATATCTGTATCGGCTAATATCGGTATCGGCCAACATCAGCAACATTAATATTGGATATCGGTATTGGCTAAAATGTCCACATCGGTGCCTCCATAAATGTAACATTTATTCCCTTAATAATTGTTCACAAACACTGCATCATTTACTGATTTACTTCAACACACACACACATTACATGTACATAAATGTTGTACAAATGGCATAAAAATGGCACACAAAAAAAACAAAATGTCACCCGGTCACACTACATCATTTCTGGTCTTCAACATTCAAATTGCACGTCCCCGGGGATTACACGAAACGCACCATTAGCAACTATTCTCCAAGTCTCAGTCGTCCAATAAAATCGACGCTTTGATGCCCCCACTACAAGGGCCGTCTGAAGCAAAAATAACTGGTGGGAGGAGAGATAGAGGAGAGGGGGCTTCAACACTCGCTGATACTGTCAAGCACCACGAAGGAAGGAGGGATGGGGAAAAAAATCAAAAGGTAGTGAAAGATGGAGGACAAGATAGAGCGTGAAAAGCAGATGAGTGCTAGTAATGCTATTATCGCACCGGCTTCAGCGTGGAGCCCGGGGTTGGCATGGTAACGGGATGAACGAGAGACATTTCCTGGCACACTTGGAGCCGAGTAGACAGCATCTTCCTATCGAGAAGCAGAGGGACGAGGGGGAAAATAAAAAAAAAAGGAAAAGAAAACGGACAGGGGTAGATTGACAATGGGAGTCTGGCATTAGGGATGATGTCACTCTTGTCAGTCAGCTGGAATAACCATGGCAACTCAAAAAAGGGGGAGTGGGTTGGGTCACGTGACTTGTTTGCGCCCTCCCCGCCACACTCAAACGCACTCATCCTTTGGGGCCCTTCGGTTGCCGCGGCGACGGAAGCGGCGAGGGGAGGGGGGGAGCGGTGAATGAGTAAAGAGACAGAAGTGCCATCCTCTCCAGCGGCTCTACAGCTGGACTACAAAGGCTTTCCACGGACGCAAATTCAAATATAAATTAATAAATAATGCATTGCTTATTGTTTCTTTCTTTGAGATGAAAAGCGAAAGGTGTCGAAAGGAACAACACCCAGATATGGGCACGGAAGTGAGGAAAACCGGACAACTGGTGTAGTTTAAACCCAACTAGTTTTATCATGATACTAAAATTTCAAACTTCAAACTTAATAATTGAGTGTAATTTTCAACATTAAATCATAGTACTTTATTTTATACAGCTCTGGAAAAAAATAAGAGACCACTGCAAAATGATCAGTTTTTCTGATTTTACTACTTATAGGTCTGTGTTTGGGCATTTTTGTTTGAGTTTATAAACGACTGACAACATTTCCCCCAAATTCCCAAAAAAATATGATCGTTTAGAGCATTTATTTGCAGAAAATGACAAAATAACAAAAAAGATCCATGTTTTCAGAGCTCAAACAATGCAAAGAAACAAGATCACATTCATTTAAAAACAACATAATACTAATGTTTACACTTAAGAAGAGTTCACAAATCAATATTTGGTGCAATAACCCTTATTTTTAATCACAGCTTTCATGTGTCTTGGCATGTTCTCCACAAGTCTGTAACATTGTTCTTGGGTCCTAGTTTAGACCTGGTTTAGTCCCTGTTTTAACCTGGTTTAGGACTGGTTCAGTCCAAGTTTAGGTCTGGTTTAATCATAGTTTAGTCCTGGTTTAGACCTGCTTTAGTCTTAGTTTTAACCTGGTTTAGTCCTGGTTCAGACCTGGTTTAGTCTCAGTCTTTCACATTGTTCTTGGGTGACTTTATTCCACTCCTGGTGCAAGAACTGAAGTAGCTCAGCTTTGTGTTTGTGTTGGAATTCACCAGACGCTGGAATGGAATGGCTGTGATACATGTAGAGATGCTGATTTCAGGAAAAAATGCAGTGGTCTCTTATTTTTTCCAGCGCTGTAGCTGTGTAATCCCTCAGTGGTTCAGGTCGGTCTTATAGTTCAGCTCAAGATCATTCTAAAGCTATTCACCAAAGGTTTATTTCTATCCTGTGAATGGGACTTTTTTTTAGTATTGCATGTTCAAATGAGCATCTAGTTTCGGTATTTAATACAGATTAGCATCTGATTTCCGATTGACAACACTCGCTCATTTAGATCAGCAGCAATGATAAACTGAGTCCCTCCACGACGGACTAGCTCACGTTGTTTTGTTTTGGTCTGCTATGTTAAAATGAAAGCAAAACCTATAGAAATGTAAAGCGATCTGAGGTTTTAGGGCAAAGCGCATTGAACGTATTGACTGTGAAAGCCAAGAGCAGCAGTCAGGGCATAAGAAATGCAGTTTGGTTCATTATTAGAAAGTAACACGCAATAGCAGCTGTCATAACATGCAGGGTAATGCGAGAGAGGATGTAAACAAAGCGGACTGGGCATTTTGCCTGTCTAGACATCAATTTACATGACATTATCGGACAGCAGTGACCAGGAAGGAAGATAGAGCAGAGTGACAAACATCTAAAGCCCATTAAGATTAGAGTGGTGAAAGCAGGTATCAAAGCCTCTTATGATCATCTTTTTTTAGCTATAACCAGCACATAGACATTCAATCACACGTTTCAAATTCTTTTCCAGACTGCAAATAGGGGGAGAGATATTGACAAAAATGTAAATCTCAATATTCAGACGATATTTTCAAAATGTTGGTTAAAGGTCCCATGGCATAAAATTTTCACTTTCTGAGGTTTTTGAACGTTAATGTGAGCTCCCCTACCCTGTTTAGCCCCCCCCCCCCCATGGTTAAAAGTTGTGAAATGTCTAAACTGAGCATTTGCGATCCTTTTCTGCATTTGAAAAAATCAGAGCTCAAACGGGCGATTCTGAACAAGGAAACTTATTGACGTCAGCTCGAAAAAAGAAATGCAAATGCAGTTCCACCCCCGTCTGTCTCTACTCAGCGTCTGTGTAAATCACGCCCAGAGAGTTTGGACTGCAGAGGAGCTACGCAATGCGAAATGCGTTTTTTTATTTGCCTGGAGGAACTTGCGAGTGTTTCTAGGCTCGGAAGTCCTTTATCTGAGCCTGTGGATATCTGAAACAGCAGTGGTTTCATTTTATTTTCTGTGGAAATGTGTTTATTTTTCAATGGAACGCTTCTCATCTCTCCCTCCGCGCAAAAACACGGAAGTGGGTCAGAGCGCACAGGGCACAGCTGAAAAGGAAAGAGCGGAGAGTTTGGCCACGCCCCCACCCGCTACTATAGGCCATCTCTGTCCTCCTCATTTGCATTCAAGCAACAACGCCCATAATGGAGTGTTCCAGAGTGACATTTATGACTCTTTCTCATCTTATCTCTGTTTCTCATGCACTGAGTGTTGATTTTGAAGAAGGATTCATTTACAGTATTAGGGAACCATTAAGGAGCCATATAAAAGCATCAAGAAGTACCATGTCATGGGATCTTTAAGTTTCAATTCTAGCACAAAATGGAACGGACAATAAAATGAAGCACAAAATAAAGAAAGATTAAATACTCTTGTTTGGGAGATTACCAGATGCTTCTGTCTATTTTAATGTTGTATAAAGTATTTTCAGCACTATAAGGTGCACCTAAAAGCCTTCAGTTTTCTCAAAATCCGACAGTGCGCCTTATAATCCGATGCGCCTTATATATGGATCATTATTGGTTAATCATGGCTACCGTAGTCAGCCACTACTGTAGCTTCTATTCTATGTGCCTTATATATGAAAACAGTTTTAAAATAGGCCATTTATTGAAGGTGCACCTTATAATGCGGAAATACGGTACTCGATATTCAAATTTTGCTCATCTTCAAGAAAACAATTACAATGTTGTCAGTTTTATAACTTCTTAGGTTCTTAGGTAAGACAACAGAGTAACGTGTATTTACCTCGTTGACATGTTTCGGCTGCTCGCTGCAAGCCATTAGACAACAAAACAAACATTTTTAGTTCAATATTGTCAGTGTTTACGATACGTTTCCCTCCTCTCACCGTATTTTTCTTGTGTGAAATGTTAAATGTCTGTAATCCATTGATAATTCTGTTTCATTCAGTCAAAAGCATCGTCCTGGGAAAGAAAAAAAATGTAGTGACTGTATCTACAATCAAATTTAGACCAAAAAAACAAAAATAAATCGATCTCGCCGCCATGTAATTTAATAACAAAATGCGTTTCAGAATCTTAATGCAATATAGGTCTACTGCCAAACATTTGTATTGTTTGTGCTTTGTGTGTGGACCTTATTGTCACGCTAAAGAAAGAGCTCGCCTAGACAATACCTAGCTAGCATCTGCAGCTACTGTTTAGGAGCCAGTCAAAGCAACGGGAGAGAAAAGGAGAAAACGGGGTGGGGGTTAACGCAGGGGGTGTGAAGGGACTCGCTGGAGACCCGGTATGACATCACCCCTTCCTGCCCCGCGTATGATGTAATGCCTCCAAAACAAGACGAGAAGGGATAAAAGCTCAGGTGGTTTAGCGCGCCGGCCTGGGTCATTAGGGGGGGTAGCATCGCCGAGAAGTAGCATCATTACATCACCGCGGTAACCGGGTCACGTCTGGGGAATATCAGACCTCTTACACTCGGGCCCGCCCCCTTCCTCCAAGGCATGAATCATTTTTGTACTGACTAATCACGAGGAAACAAAAATTGGACGATTGTGACAGTGACGCAAAAACGGTCAATAGAGAATAGCATTAATGCACTCTAAATTGCACAGTTAGCTAAACGCATGAGCAGAGATGGCGGGTAAGTAAAGAGGGGGTTGGGGATGTGCCGGGTGGTCTCATCTGGCATTTGTAAACACTCTCGAAAATGGAAAGGCGAGGCTAAGCTAGGCACGGTTGTTCTAGCTGAAGCGTGTAGCATTAGCGCTGTAAAAAAACTCATTAGCCTACGGGATGGAGCGTCCGACATGCACAGCTAGTCAATATAAGGAGGGTTAAAGTCAAGGTGAGCACGGGCTGAAAAATCAACCAGCCACTGTGGCATAGTTTCGTATAATCGGTGGTTTTGAATTTGTGGAAAGTTTGCGATGCGTACAAAACGGGGTCATTGTCCTTGGTGAAGAATATGCAAAAATTGTGGGGGTTTTATTAGTTCATTTATTTTTTTCTTTTCAAGAGCAATTATATTAGCTTGGCCAATTCATTTGAAAAGGCATTCAAAGAAAAATTCTGTTTCAAATAAAAGCGGCAAGGGGTCATGGTTACTGTCCATATAGGGTCACTTTATCGACTTGTTCATTGTATTAGAACGATTGTAGATATAGAACTAATTTGTAGAAAACATCCAATCTCATGACCATTTTTGCAACTTCTCAACATGGAAAAATGTCACACTGCTACCATGCCAGTGCATTCTCAATATTGGACCTTGTATTTGTTTATTTGTTTATTTAAGGATCTCCATTAGTCTCTACAAACGCAGAGACTCGTCTTCCTGGGGTCCAATTTAAAATACAATACATTTTAATACATTTTAAGCACCATCAAAACAGCCAAATCAAAACACTGAGTTTAAGTTACATTATCAAAAACACAAACCAAACACTTAAAATATGTTACATTCAACTTATAGCATTTTCAAATAGTAATTTCTTAACACATTTTTTAAAAACAGCATGATTTTGTATGAGCGTTATGTGTTGTGGCAGCACATTCCAGTGACAAATGGCTCTATAGAGAAACGTTGCTTTCAGTGCATTAGTTCTTGGTTTTGCTAAAGTGAAAACTGTGTTTGAGGCTCGTCTTGTATTAAACCTGTGTCTGCTGCCGATCAGCTGTAACTGTGAGACCCTGTGTAAAGTAGGGGTGTGCAAACTAATCGTCATGACAACGCATCGTGATACTAACTTTCACAATATACTGCATCGATTCTTGATGCCAAAAATTGATTTTTATTAATTAATAATTAATTAATTAATTAATTATTAATACATAAATAAATTAATTATTAGTTTTTTGTTTTTTTTTATAAATCCTCTGCACTTTTTTCTTTGTGAAAGGGTATTGTTTGTTATGATGGTAGCTACCTCCAAAATGGCAAATGTTTGAACGTAATTTTTTGTTTTAGAAAAAAATCCTCTGCACTTTTTTGTTATTGGTTTGGTTTATTTGTTTTTGTTATTCAATAAATTCAGTTATGAATTGAGTTGCTCAGAGTTCTGTATCAATTGAAGACACTACCCAGATACACAGCCCCTGATATTTCAGTTATCCTCTTTTTTTTGGTACATTTTCACTGAAGTATGTCGAATATATTGCAAAGCATCGCAATAATTCAAGTATCGTGATGCATCGTGATAGTATCACATCGTGGCATATGAATCGTGATTCGAATTGAATCGTGACTTCTTTGCCAATACCCACCCCTAGTGTAAAGGTCTGTGTGTTGTCCACACTTTATACAAGAACATCACTAAACTACAGGCCAGTCTGTCCTCGACTTTCAGTCACGAAAGTTCCTTATGCACAGCACTGATATTAGTCCTAAAAGAGTTTAATTTCTGATTCTGAACTATCTGGAGCTTGTCCAAGTGTTTGTTTGCAGCACGAGACCAAACATTAGGACAATAGTCCAGCTGAGATAAAAACAAGAGAGGCAATTACAAGTTTTCTTGTTTCCATTGGCATAAAATAAGCAGTCCTTCTAATTATTGCAATATTCCTACTCATTTTAGTAACAATATTATTTATATGAGTTGACCATGTCATAGTTTGGTCTAATGTGACACCCAAAAGTTTAATTTCTGTTTAGTTGTTCCAATAATTGTTTATCGAGAGATATGTTTAGCTTAAGATTTTTTCGGACAGAATACTTTGATCCCAATAGCATAGACTGTACATATAAATGGACAGTTAACCTGCGAGCCGGAGCGTTCCAAGTAGGAAGTGAGCATGGGTGCAATTTTGACTTTTTTTAAACTGAAAATAAAAATAATCCTCACAAAGTGCTTTATATTTCTTTTTTCTTTGCACAGACTAAAACAAATGCCATTTCCTTCTTGTCATTTGATCCGCCTTTGCAAAATCATGTTTCATTCTGGTTCATTTTTGGTACCTTTGCCAATTTCTGCAAACATTTTGGCCAAAAATAACCAGCAAAACGCAATCTTTTCTGAAACATAACACATTATATTTGCTCATTGTTTCATATCACAAAAGCCAGACAGCGCAGCCAAATCCAGACTTAAGGGAATAGACTATAAGTACAATTTCTTTCAATCACTTAAGTAACTGTAAAATGAAAACTTGCTTTACCGCAATCCACTCAGGACCCCAAAACCAAATTACCCTGTCGTCAAGATTGAAATTCACTGAGCTTCTTGGACCACGCATCTCCCCATAGACGCACACACACACAAAAGCTATTAGGGCCTCTACCTGGTCCAGTCATAGCTATTGATTCACATTTAATCGTTATTCAATGACCGTGGCTGAGTCTACAAGAGACAGAATAGACAACATGGCATTCCTGATAGCATAAAAACTCAATGTCATTGCCATTACAATAGGTGCACAAAAGACTCGTGGATGCCCGTAGGAGCCAGAACTGCATTTCATTCATCAAACCCGTGTCACCCGCACTAAGAAAGACTTCAGGTTAAAAGAGGGTGAAGCGTGCTGGCAAGTGGAGCGTGCTGTCTGCAACTCAATGCATGAATCAGACAGCGCTTTTAGAGTCAGGGGTTGATGAGTAACGGCAAAGCTTCCGGATGCGGTTGTAGTGTAACCGTGGTACGGGTTATGAACTGGAAGTGGTGAAGCGGTCATTAAGGATGACCGAGCAGGAGCGGGGTGAAAATCAGGAGAATGTTTGACACCTACGGGGAGAGCTGGCGCAATTTTCTGGCGGGTGCAGCGTGGTAGAGATGGGTAATGCTTAACAATGGAAAGGCGACTGAATGCAAATGGGTCTGAATGTCTCTTGAGAAGTTATACTGAGCATTATGAATTGTAGGGATGTAACAATAACCGACATTTTGTGATTTTGTATCGTCAATAGTCTCACAATCTCTCATTGTTATGGTGCAGCAATAGTGCAGACTACATGAAGACATTTTATTAAGTTCTTTTACATCTTAATTCTTTGTATTATACCCAGACCCTCCAGGAATTCACGATGTTGCGATTTGCAACTTCACCCAATCCCCGTGAATTCAGGGCGGTGTTGCAATTTTGACCAATCACCGCAACTTTCCCACAATTTTTACTAATTTTGACCAATCATCGGCGATGTATTGAACGCCGACCAACTTCCTTCTGTCTTACTTCTGTGTGACAAAACGAAACTGTGGCCGTGTCCCAGTTCCCAGAGCGCACAGCTCGCAGCGCAGCCCGAAGGGGGCTCAGACTGCAGTCAAGGAGGTGCACACTTGCTCAGCCCCGACTGCAGTCCGTGGACCGCTTAACGACTGCGGTCTTCGGATCGCGTGTTAACTGCGCATGGGACAAAAAAGAAATGACGCACATGCCCTTCAAACCACGCACCGAACTGTGCACTCTGGGAATTGGGACACGGCTTCTAATGGCAAAGAAACATGTCTGCGGCGCCATTTGCCCACAAAAATAACAGCAAAAGACCGAAACAGTTCCCCTCCTAGTAGTCATTTATTTTCGATGTTGGTAAAGTTGTTTTAGGACCATATCTGTGATCTCTGTGTCTTTGTATTATTCTTTGTCAGTAATAACTCAGTTTTCAAAATATTACTCAATTTTAATTACAAAAAGGGAAAATCGCAACTATTTATCGCAACTTTCACTTCCTCCCGCAACAAAATCGCAACAAAAACCTTAAAAGCACCGCAAATTTCATCGCAACTTTTTGGAAAAGCTCCTGCAAATTCAGACATTTTAGCCCGAAACAATCACAAAAAATGCCCGCGAAATCCTGGGGGGTCTGATAACAGTACCAAAGGTGTGTCAAGGCATTTTAAAAGGAAAAAAAGTTTTGTCTTTTGTTTGAGCCTCCACAAAATATCGCAAAATATCATACTGTGAGATGCATATTGTGAAAATATCGTATTGAGAGATTTGGATATCATTACATCCCTCATGAATTGGTCATGTATTTGCCAATTGTCTGGTCTCTCTCCGTCACGTCTCGAGCCAGAGCCGAACATGATCGTCCAGTCAGATTTGTCTATTTCATTGACGCATGTGAAACGAAGGAGCTCATTGATCGCCTTTCCTATTGAACAAAATGACATTTCTCGCACCAGATTAACAATTTAGTGTTTCGCTCTTTGATTCTGCAGAAATCGACAATGTTTTTCAATCCTCTGTGATATTTTTTTCCTTTCCGTTTTCTCCGTAAGCAGCCGTATTTGTTTTTGTAAACGTACAGACCGTGCGCGTTCTCGATTGGCTAATCCACCCGTCAATCACACCCATCCGAAAACGGGGAGAGTCAATGGCGAACAGACGCACATCTTCGTAAACTATTGAAGTGAAGTGTGTATTCTGGATCCCAGAGTCACGTATGGGTCAAAGCATCAAAAAATATCAATATTCCACTTGGCGATGTTGGTCAACCGTAAGACTCGGATTGTCTTTTCTAAATGTTCATTACTTTGCACTTTTCCCTTTTTTATTAAGAAAATAGCCTATGTTGTCATTTTGCCAAACTGTACACATTTTTGTAATATTCACCAAAAGGCAAATTAGTTCCATATTTTTCCAGTTTTGTCAGAATGATTATGTTCATCTTGTTTACACTCGTATAAGCTCACCAAATGAAAATTCTAAATATACCCACTTTTACAGCCGGGCACTAATGAACATGAGGGTCTCCACACAATTTATTTTTTAAATCGAATTAAGCCTTAGACCTTAAACCAGACATTCCTTCCCCAGTTATTGACATCCACTTCGATCACGTTTCAGAGGCTCTTGAGAACAGAAACACTGCCCGTCCTCATTACCATCCCAATAAATGCCATGTACTGAGGCTTGTTTAAAAAATTCCCACTCTCAAAAAGGTCTTTGAATGTCGAAAGTGACATGAAAAGCTAGCAAATGTCAGTATGTTTTTGAAAGCCGGTGAAATAAAACCAATAGTGCGGGGCTGTTTCTCCACACGTACACTCTCCATCTGGTGGGGTGGGTTATTGAGCATGTATTATTTCTGCCCAAAATATCCTTTCCATTTGGATCAAAGCACAGAGGTTGACATTTGACTATAAATAACAAAGCTAAAACGCTGGTGCCCATACGGAGATACCAGCTGCTTGGTTCAATACTGCTAAGAAAGTGTTTTGAAGGCAATTTTAAGGCAAAATTGGCGAAGAAGCGTGTCGAAATTGCAGGTTTTCAGATACTATAATGTGACAATTCATACTCTTATTGATTATATTGTGCTTTTCTATGAAACAGGCAAAAGGTAAATTCACAGATGTTGAACCTGATCAATTCTGCGTTTTAACCATGCCAGTTTTAGCATCTGTATTAAATAATATTGGCTTATAGAATGTTGTGATGAGTTGTGGGAATTGTCAATTTCTCACTCCAAATATGATTGTATTCTTATAGCCCACAGTTGGGTTTCATTACAGAAGAAAAATTACAGTAATTTAGCATTATATAGGAATCAGATTAGATAGTTTTTTGTTTTTTTCTTTTATACACATGCTGAGATAGCTGTTCGTGGCTTTCAGAATGATCAAATGATGATCATTTCCATAGCGATTAACAATTTCAAACAAAATACATCGGTACCTCACCTTACGAAAGACCCAACAAACGAAAATTTCAAGTTACGAAACGCCTTCACGGTAAATTTTGGTCTCTAGATACGAAAGAAAATTCAAGTTACGAAACGCAAAATCTCAAAAATTCAAATAATGCGTGCTCAGCCACACACATTATACGCTTTTCTCAGACTGGATTTAAACTTTTCTCACATTTGTCTCTCGTTTAAACACTCAAACTTTCATAGATTTTCAACAAAATTATTAATAGTAAGAATAATAGGGAGAAAACTGCGCTCTGACACATGTGTGATAGCGCACATGACCCGGCGCGGGGCTGCCAGCAGGTCTAGACCAAGGTCTAAACCTGGACTGGACCAGGACTAAACCAGGACTAGACCAGGTGGATTAAAGCAGCGAGGAGGGGACTGCACGCAGTCTGAGCGCATGAACGAGACCCATGCAAGAGCCGCGGTGGTCTAGAGGAGCCGCGGTGGTCTGGACTAAACCAGGACTAAACCTGGACTAAACCAGGAGGAGCCCGCGGCTCTTGCATGGGTCTCGTTCATGCGTTCATGCGCTCAGACTGCGTGCAGTCCCCTCCTCGCTGCTTTAATCCACCTGGTCTAGTCCTGGTTTAGTCTTGGTTTAGTCCAGGTTTAGTTCTGGTCCAGTCCTGGTTTAGTCCAGGTCTAGACCTGCTGTCAGCTCCGCGCCGGGTCATGCTGCGCTATCACACGTGTCAGAGCGCAGTCTTCTCCCCCCTCCCCCTTCCCCCCACACTTCACTATTAATACATTTTGTTGAAAATCTATGAAAGTTTGAGTGTTTAAACAAGAGACAAATGTGAGAAACACAGAACACAATGTTACACTATAAAAAAAGTTACACTATAAAAAAAAAAACTTGGATCGGGGCCTTGGAACGAATCAGGCCATTGAAATAACTACTCAACTTACGAAAAATTCACGTTACGAAACCACTTCTGGAACTAATTAATTTCATAAGGTGAGGTACCACTGTATATCCTTTTCAGAAAAATCGGGACACATCAGGAGCACTGTTTGCATTTGCCATAACATAATAAAAGAAAAAAAAAACACATTAATAATCACAGTATAACTTTCAGAACATTCTTGAATAGTGAATTTGTAATTGTAAAAATATATAACTACAGTGTTTTCCTGTAAAATTGAAAAGTTTATTTTATTTGGCTTAAATTTTGGTGATGTGCTAATTGAAGAGACATTGTATGCTACATTTACAGTATTGAACTGGGACAAAAGCTTTACTATTCACACTATTTACCAGATTAATCATGATTAAAGCCACAGCATATAACTTTTAAGCCAAAAAAGACTAAAATAAACCATGTGCCCTTACTATGAGCGGGAAGTATAGCTTAAAACTTGGCGAGAATGTCCCGAAGTACAGTTATTTCCATAGAATCAATCAAGTAAGCGCTCCAGAAAGTGACTGTACCGTACCTTTAACAATAATTCACAATATAAAAAAGGCAAAACAGTAGATTTGTATATTTTTTGCACATATTCTAATGGTACAATCACATATAAATAGACATAGTAGGGAGAGCGTTTGCGTAACGTTACCGTGCTCGAACACAATGTCTCTTCAAACCAAGGCTGTTATGTGGCAGCTGAGGCAGGCTGTCACAAAGGACGGCTCTAAAAATAGGAGGGCGCATTTGTAGCTGGGGAGAGTGGCAGGTTAGTGTCTCTCTTCTGCCAGTCTGCCTTCTACTCCACACCTCCAGCTCTGATCTCTGCAACCAAGGCTGAACAATACGATACTGCTGTGAAGTGCTTTAGAGTCTGCAGGAGAATACTGAGACGGAGAGTCAGGGTAGAATGACAAACGTGGGGTTTTAATGACTTCAAAGTTCTCTAGTGTGATGATACACCGCACAGGGTCATCATGGACCACGATGGAACCTTCCGGGATGACTGAGGGATTCCACACATAAAGCCCAATAGTAATATAAAAGAAAGTACTATGATTTAATACTGAAAATCACATTCTATTATCTAAATAGTGTTTTTTCTAATCATTCTAGTATCAGAATCAGTAATGAATATCAGTAGCATATACAGCCCTGCATTTTTTTTCTGAAATCAGCATCTCTACATGTGTTACAGCCATTCCATTCCAGCGTCTGTTGAATTCCAACACAAACACAAAGCTGAGCTACTTCAGTTCTTGCACCAGGAGTGGAATAAAGTCACCCAAGAACAATGTGAAAGACTGGGACTAAACCAGGTCTGAACCAGGACTAAACCAGGTCTAAACTAGGACTAAACCTGGTCTGAAGCAAGACTAAACCAGGTCTAAACGAGGATTAAATCAGGCCTAAACTTGGACTGAACCATAGCTAAACCAGGTTAAAAAATTGGATCAAACCAGGACTAAACCAGGTTTAAACTAGGACTAAAATTGGTCTAAACCAAGACTAAACCAGGTCTATACTAGGACTAAACCTGGTCTAAACCAAGACTAAACCAGGTCTATACTAGGACTAAACCTGGTCTAAACCAAGACTAAACCAGGTCTAAACTAGGACTAAACCAGGTCTAAACTAGGACCCAAGAACAATGTGACAGACTTGTGGAGAACATGCCAAGACGCCTGAAAGCTGTGATTAAAAATAAGGGTTATTGCACCAAATATTGATTTGTGAACTCTTCTTAAGTGTAAACATTAGTATTATGTTGTTTTAAAATGAATTTGATCTTGTTTCTTTGCATTGTTTGAGCTCTGAAAACATGGATCTTTTTTGCTATTTTGACCATTTGTAAATTTTCTGCAAATAAATGCTCTAAACGATATTTTTATTTGGAATTTGGGGGAAATGTTGTCAGTAGTTTATAGACTCAAACAAAAATGTTCCTTTTGCCCAAACACAGCTGTACAATAAATCATTTTTTAAATGAATTTGGAAGTTGATTAATATTGCCGTTGTCAGATAACAACATTCACAAACTAGAAATGTGCTGGCATTCACTGAGATTAGAAAACTAGTTCTAGAGCAGCAACCTTTACCACTCAAAGAGCCGTTTGGAGCCGTTTCACACAGTAAAGAAAACACTGGGAGCCACAAAACCCTTTTGAAATTTAAAATGAAATAACACTGCATATAACGGCTTTTTTACCTTTGTGTCATAGAATTACATTTTGAAAATGAATGAACTAAGGGACTGTAGACCTTTGCTGATTCGTCATTCTCCTCCGTGTCTCCTGTACAGAATGTGTTCAGTTTGTCAGATTTATATAAATGTTGGATCGCAGTGTGACTCTGAAGTGCTGTATGTTTGTTTCTCCCCGACAAAACCCGCCACAGCGAAGCGGCGCCAGGACGAAGAGGCTCGGTCAGAAGAACTGTGAAATACACACCAAATACACTTTGGTTTCGTTCTATAATACTGTGTTTTTTTGTTTTTTGTTGAAAATCTACGAACGTTTGAGTGTTTAAACAAGAGAGAAATGTGAGAAAACGTTAATTCCAGTGTGAGAAAAGTGTAGAATGTGTGTGGTGAGGCGTTTACAGCCTTAAAACATGGAGAATAATTGTAAAATATAAAGCTGACGACTTCGCGGATTTCGCTAGAGGGACCGCTGTACTGAGCCGCATCAGAGGGATCAAAGAGCCGCGGGTTGCCGACCCCTGATCTAGAGAAAGAAATTTTTTTTTTTAAAAAAAAGCACATGACGTTAACTTGCACCGATTTGTCATGATACAAAAATTTCCAATTCAATTCCAATACTAAAGAAAAGCCTATAATGTAAACGAAGCCCATTCAAAAACTACTCCCGGATGTCGCCGTAAAGAATATAGTGTAATGTTCGCTGACTTGACCGCCGCTGTGATAATAATATTCCAAACAGCCTAAAGATTGTCAATACAATTACCGGCAATGGGAAGCTCGCTGTGAGTTTCGCCGCCCTTCTATTTGTTCAACCGTCGCCATTATCTCGGTTCACGGCTCCATAAGTGTCGCTACAAATACGTTTCCTGCCATCTCCTGGAACTGTGAAATGGAAAAAGGCGGTGTGGTGTTTTTCTCAACGTACATGAGTGTGTTTCATCTTGGACGAAGTGTGCAGTGGACGTTGCAGTAAATGAAGTATAGTGGGACTGCACGGTAAAAACTAAGAATATCTAGATGAGTTAAAATCACTAAATTCAGAATATTAACCTTGATTTGAGATATTTTAGTAAGTTTAGCAAGAATTATTTAATATGGAGGCGTGAATTTTTGGGTTTACAGTATGCCTATGGTATTTCAGGCTTATTTTCTATTTTCTATCCATCAAAAGCTGTAATGTTTTGACCATTTTAATGAAAAAAAATCTTACGCTACTGACTTTTTAAATTGAATTTGTTTGAAAAAGTAATGAAAAAAAAAAACAACTGTAAATTTGTACTCAGGCAAAATCACAGATACATATTATACTCAGTTACAAGTACTGCTGCCAAAATTGTATTTAAGTAAAATTACAGGTTCATAAAGAACTCAAAAAAGTACAATTACCTGAAAAAATCTACTAAGGCTACGTTTATACGGCGACGATCAAAACAGAAGACGCAAAAGTGGTGTCTCGTCTTCAATTTTTTATCCGCGTTTATACGAAGACGCAAAAGTGGACGCAAAAGCCAGCGAAGGGAGGCGCTGGACTGAAAAAAAACAAAAAAAAACCCCCATCACAACAGCATCAAGTTACATTTCTAACCACGACTGTACTGGAAAAGAGAAAGGTAAAACCTCAAAATAAAATGTTCTAGTTGCGTTTTAAATGAGTTGATAAGTTCCGCTCCAAACATTTCAGTGACTTGTATTTTTGTTGACATGTTTTTGAATATTGTACTGAAAATAGTGACATTACAGGAGGATTACAGTGAATTAGAAAATATAAAATCACATGGGGTTTTACATTTGAAGTGCCTCATGCGGAAGTCGCTTGTCTTGGCGTCTGTGTGGCTGTGAGAGTGTGAGAAAGACTTGTACGGGAAGAAGAGAAAACACCGTAGACGTGTGTGGGTGCGATTTATACAATTGTTGAAATGACTCTTGTATGTTGACTAGAGCTGCTTGAGCATCTGTGGTATCAAGGTATGCCGCATCTATGTGACGTAAACGCGTACGCGACGTGAGCAGATCTGACCAGTTTTGCGTCTCGGGCAGTTTACACAGAAACGCTACAGCGGAGCGTATTTAACTTTTCCACTCTGGAGGTGGTTTCAGATTTGTGCGTTTTTAGGCCCCAAAAACCCCGTCACCGTGTAAACGAAAGGCACTTCCGATAAAATATTTTGTCGTTTTTACCCGTAAGCGTACTCTTAATTAACATAAATAAAGTAAGATAAATGATTATATGCAGTGCAGCCGTTTCTTGCTTTTTTCTCTTCGTCTGTGTGCCAGAGAATCAAGAGTATTTATTAAGGAAGTCTACGCCAACAACACAACAACAACACAACATGAGCTAGGGAGATAGAGCTACACACCTAGAGACTACAAGTGCACACAAAAAGACAGACAGGCTGGAATAGATACCGTACCTGTGTTTTATTGCATTCCCGGGATGGAGACTGCGATCCGAAAGAAAGAAAAAAAAAACGTAAGAGGAGGTGGAAGTTATCAAACGTGCCACTTGTCTGAGAAAGTGAAAAACTGGAAAGAAGGAGTGGAGTGGAGAGGGAGACATGTTCTGCATTAAAATGTTACTTAACGATGTGGAAAAACCAGGTACATGACATTCAGTGTTTTTTCCATTTTTAACAAAAAATGGTTAAGCACTGCAAACTACAAAATTCTACCCTCAAATTCAGCTTATTCCTCTTTCAAACATTCAAAATTTCCAACTCACTAAAGCAGCCTTGTAAAGAGCGAGTTTAACACGTGCTATTTCACACCAAAGCACATAATTCACCACTGATTTAACTATCACTGTCACCAGTCAGTGTGAAATCCTTTTATTTGCTTCTGCTACTTTTGTTCGGGATAAGCGCTTTCCAAGGTGAGTGCTGCGGTATTAGCCAAGGACAGGTAGACGCGCACACATTTCTTATTATTCCTTCCTGCTCACACGCCATTTTATTTGGTTCAAGATTAGTGACGAGCTCTCTTTAACAAAATTGACCTTGAGGCGCACAATAATAGACTCATTAAAGGAAGTTATGCAAGAGAATGGATTAATAAGGTCAATATCTTTGGCCAATTAACCCCCTTTAGAAATATTGTTAAAGAAAAGAGCGGCTGGTGTTTCAAAACGCTAAGCCAGTTGAACCAAGGTTGCATTCATTTGGTGTCGTAGCGTGTTAGCATGGACTAGAGCAGTGTTTCCCAACCTTTTTGTCCTGTGTTCCCCCTGAGCCTTTTTGTCATACCTCGAGTGCCCCCCTCACTCATACGTGTTGATAATTCTCCAAAAGTAGAACGTGACACAACAGATTATTAAATGAAAATCATTTTATTTCATCTCTTTAAATGAGAATTAACGTTTTTTTACAATCTGAGCCTTATTTCGGTAATAAAACAAGTTGTTTTACTCACCCATAGCACTTTGGTGTCATTTGGAGCATTTCCGGAGTTGTTTTAGTTTAGCGATATCCGTAACGTGAGTTCTCGGGGAACATGTTTGCGGTCTCCAAATAACACAAACTTTAGCACTTTTCAAATCATAGAAGCTCAATATCTTAGCCTACACTTTTGTTTGAGTCAAAAGTGCCTCTAATCCGAGATTTATCCATAGTTTACAGCTTTGTGTTTCATGTTTGGGTCCCGAGAGCTGAGAGCGAAATCAGCTGTGACTGAGCACATGCGCACTGGCGTCCTCATCTACTCCAAACTATGGATAAATCTCGGATTAGAGGCACTTTTGACTCAAACGACTAAAACATTGAGCTTCTATGATTTGAAAAGTGCTAAAGTTTGTGTTATTTGGAGACCGCAAACATGTGCCCCGAGAACTCACGTTAACGGATATCACTAAACTAAAACATCTCCAGAAATGCTCCATATGACACCAAAGTGCTATGGGTGAGTAAAACAACTTGTTTTACTACGGAAATAAGGCTCAGATTGTAAAAAAAAAAAAGTTAATTCTCCTTTAATTTGAAAATTTAATTCTCAGGCATTTTCTCTCTTTTCTTTAACTCAAATTTACTCAAATTAGAATTCAAAAATTCAAAAAGAAATCTCTCCCTGCACCCGGGAGTGACACTGCTGAGTACCCCCTACAGTATGCCCGCGTACCCCTAGGGGTACTTGTACCCCTGGTTGGGAAACACTGGACTAGAGTTTAAAATTGTGGGGGAAGGTAGTTAATATGGGTTGTTAAAGGTGCATTATGGAACCTGCTCATCTTCATTGTAAGTATTTTAACACATGTATTTGGATAAATGTTTGATGCCATAGTGTGGAACAATATCTATTTAACTGCCAGGCCTATTTGCATGAAACAAAAACTGGTAGAAAGTTTAAACTATTGTGTTCACTACATAGATTTACCTAATGATAACAGGAGAAATTCAATTTACCTAAGAGAGATTTACCTAATCTACAGTTCTGGAAAAAAATAAGAGTCCACTGCAAAATGATCAGTTTTTCTGATTTTACTACTTCTAGGTTTGTGTTTGGGCAAAAGGAACATTTTTGTTTGAGTCTATAAACTAATGACATAATTTCCGCCTAATTCCAAATAAAAATATTATCGTTTAGAGCATTTATTTGCAGAAAATGACAAATGGTCAAAATAACAAAAAAGATCCATGTTTTCAGAGCTCAAACAATGCAAAGAAACAAGATCAAATTCATTTTAAAACAACATAATACTAATGTTTACACTTAAGAAGAGTTCACAAATCAATATTTGGTGCAATAACCCTTATTTTTAATCACAGCTTTCATGTGTCTTGGCATGTTCTCCACAAGTCTGTCACATTGTTCTTGGGTCCTAGTTTAGACCTGGTTTAGTCTTGGTTCAGACCAATTTTAGTCCTAGTTTAAACCTGGTTTAGTCCTGGTTTGATCCAATTTTTTAACCTGGTTTAACCCTGGTTCAGTCCAAGTTTAGGCCTGGTTTAATCCTAGTTTAGTCCTGCTTTAGTCCTGGTTCAGACCTGGTTTAGTCCCAGTCTTTCACATTGTTCTTGGGTGACTTTATTCCACTCCTGGTGCAAGAACTGAAGTAGCTCAGCTTTGTGTTTGTGTTGGAATTCACCAGACGCTGGAATGGAATGGCAGTAATACATGTAGAGATGCTGATTTCAGAAAAAAATGCAGTGGTCTCTTATTTTTTTCCAGAGCTGTAGATAATTGTATTTTTAGAGAGTGTTACCGTCTTAAAAAACATGAAAAACAGCGCTAGTTTACATTAAAAGTTTTGCAGTGGTCCGAAGTTATTCTTCTGTCTCCTAAAGCATTTGTAGCATCCTAATTATTCACTGTAATGAGAATCAGAACTTTAAGAAGCCAGCAGAAGTGATAAAACTAACAACAACTAGCATGCTAACAGGGCACGAGCACTACTTCCTGGTTCGCGGACAACATGATAATTTGATCATTAGATACAGATCGCATACAGCAGTCTCATTTTGACTCCAAGAGCTAGTTTTACAATATATCATGAACTGTAATACAAGAAAAAAATCAGGTACAGTCCCGTGATATATTTATTTGTTTGTTTGTTTGTTTGTTTGTTTGTTTAAAAATTGTTGCTTGCCAATTGTAACTTTGACTCCAGCGCGCCATCTTAAATTTTCACAAAATCAAATAAAAAATTAAGACAATTAACATTTGCCTAAAAAAAAACATAGTGCAGTAATTATCAGTAATACAAAAATGCTAAACTAAGACTTATACTTGTATCACATGAGCTTTGTTTATCCATTCAGAATTCCATAACTCCGGATAACATGGAGCTTTCTCTGTGGTTGGTCCCAGACGGTGGAACAATCTGCCCTTTGAGCTTCGTAACATCACTGATTTTAAAGGTCCCATGGCATGAAATTTTCACTTTCTGAGGTTTTTGAACGTTAATGTGAGCTCCCCTACCCTGTTTAGCCCCCCCCCCCATGGTTAAAAGTTGTGAAATGTCTAAACTGAGCATTTGCGATCCTTTTCTGCGTTAGAAAAAAATCAGAGCTCAAACGGACGATTTTGAACAAGGAAACTTATTGACGTCAGATCGAAAAAAGAAATGCAAATGCAGTTCCACCCCCGTCTGTCTGTACTCAGCGTCTCTGTAAATCACGCCCAGAGAGTTTGGACTGCGAATGCGCTAGGCAATGCGAAATGCGTTTTTTTATTTGCCTGGAGGCACGTCCGAGTGTTTCTAGGCTCGGAAGTCCTTTATCTGAGCCTCTGGACCTTTGAACAGCAGTGGTTTAATTTTATTTTATGTGGAAATGTGTTTATTTTTCAATGGAACGCTTCAAATCTCTCCCCCCGTGCAAAAACAAGGAAATGGATCAGCTGAGAGCGGAGAGTTTGGCCACGCCCCCACCCTCTACTATAGGCCATCTCTTTTCTCCTCATTTGCATTCAAGCAACAACGCCCATAATGGAGTGTTCCAGAGTGACATTTATGACTCTTTTTCATCTTATCTCTGTTTCTCATGCACTGAGTGTTGATTTTGAAGAAGGATTCATTTACAGTATTAGGGAACCATTAAGGAGCCATATAAAAGCATCAAGAAGTACCATGTCATGGGACCTTTAACCTTTTTAAATCTAGGCTCAAAACACATTTATTTAAAATGGCTTTTAATACTTAGTAGTTTGTGGCACGTCATTTTCTTTTCTGCACTGTGTGTTTTACTATTTATTGTTTTACATTGTTTTATTCTATATAATGTTCTGTCTTTTGTATTGTTGTATTTTCTGTTTTTAATTGGAAAGCACTTTGGTCACCATTGGTGTTGTAAAGGGCTATATAAATAAAGATTGATTGATTGATTGATTGATTGAACTTGAGTATTTGTGTACACGTGTAGATCAAGAGTAACTGGACACTTTTACAGTTTTTGCGTTTTAGCCACTTGCGCTAATGCAAGCTTTACGGTCGCCTCATTAAAAGTACAGTGTGCTCAACAGAGATTTCCAGTAAACATGTAGGATTAGCCGGATTTAGAATTATGCTCCTGCAGACTGGAAATAAAACCCTGCAGCTCTTGGGCACCCATAGTTTTAGGTATTTCACTGTGAACATTTCATAACAGTCAGGGTACTAAAATTAAGTACAATGTGGGTTAAATTCCTGTATAAAACTAAATAGGAATTCATGAATAATCAAAACATTTCCCTAATTTACTGAAGGAAGGAAAAAATTAAGAAAAAAATTGGAACTGAGATGGCGATCCAGTCATTTTTAATGGTCGATGATCAGCTTGTATCTTGCTGTAAATACAGTCAGAGGAAGTATTTTATATTTTGCTTTATTAAATTACCTCTGGAGTCTAATTCACTAATGGAAAGTTAAAGTATGGGGGGAAAAAAGATAAAATATATATTAAAAAAGGAAAGAAAAAAGAAAATATTGTGATTGGCTTTTGTCATATTTACATTTATGACACTTAAATAACTAATGGACATAAGTGTTATAGCATAGAAACAGGTTTAGAAAAAAAAATCTAAATAAAAAAAACACTGACATGAATGAATTCACAAAGGGCATATTTATCTCTTTGGATCCACTCCTCCATCTCTGGGATAATTATTCAGAAGATTGAGTAATGTCACGTTCAAGGACGCTCCGCCGGGGCTCCACCAGTGACCGAGTCTTTAGCCTTGGTGAGGATTAGACGTACGGCCCTCTGACGGCGCGGCGTCAGGGCTAAACAGCAGGCTCCTCGGGTTCAGGGGGAGAGCCGGGTATATTGATCGCGTGCCTCCAGCCGGTTGTATAATTATGGAACAGCTGTTTGGGGCCGTGAATACCCCACTGGTGACGAAGTGCACCCAGAGGAGGGATATCGCTCATGCGCCTGCGGCGATGGGGCTGTTAGCGGGTGCACGGGGAGAGCTCTGAGGTGAGACGGGGATTAAATAATGGGAAGTATAATTGATCAAATTTAGAAGCAAGTTTGTTTAAAGTGGTGTGACAGCTGATTGGATCTGCTCTGAAATCTGTTTGAATGGTAAAATGCAGGGAAGGAAGGAATGTGGAGCAGTGTTCTTGCACATTGACATTTGGTGAAGTTATGGTAATCCAGGCACTGTCAAAACTGTCAGATGTTAACTTTTTGTACAAAGCTGTGAATAAGGACACAAATTATACATTTTAAAGATCCCACGACATGGTATTTCTTGATGCTTTTATATGGCGCCTTAATGGTTCCCTAATACTGTAAATGAATCCTTCTTCAAAATCAACACTCAGTGCATGAGAGAGCCTCATGAAGACAGTCAGAGTCATAATGTCTCTGAAACACTTTATTCTGGGCGTTGTTGCTTGAATGCAAATGAAGAGGACAGAGACAGGCCAGTGCAGCGGGTGGGGGTGTGGCCAAATACTCCGCTTTTTCCTGGATTAGCGGTGCGATGTGCGCTGGCTCCACTTCTGTGTTTTAAGAGCGGAGGAAGATACGAGACGCTTTCCATTTAAAAAAACACATTTCCACAGAAAATAAAATTAAACCACTGCTGTTTCAGAGGTTCGGAGGCTCGGATAAAGGACATCCGAGCCTGGAAACACTCTCACGTGTCTCCAGGCAAATAAAAAAACGCATCCCGCATTTCGTAGCTCGTTTGCGGTCCAAATTCTCTGGGTGTGATTTCCAGAGACGGTGGGTAGACATCCAGATGGGGGGTGGAAACCTTTCCCCGAGTGTAACGTCAGAAAGTTCCCTTGTTCAGAATCGGCCGTTTGGACTGTCTTTTTTTCAAACGCGGAAAAAGACCGCAAATGCTCAGTTTAGACATTTCGCAAACTTTTAACCATGGGGGGGGGGGGGGGGGGGGGGGTAAACAGGGTAGGGGAGCTCACATTAACGTTCAAAAACCTCAGTAAGTGAAAACGTCATGCCATGGGACCTTTAAAATGACAAAAAAAAAAAGATGTATATACTTTAATCCTAGTCATTTGGAAACTGTCTTATACTAAATGACAACTGCTCTTTTTGTTTAGTAGTCATAGTAGATGCTTATTTGGGCAAGTCCCTCATACGTGTTACCTTCCAAAATGCAGGACGCCATCACTTCAAAATCATGAAGCGAATCTGCTACAGTCAGTGACAGGCTAAAAGGATCTCCACAAATGCACGTTGTAGACCTCCTAAGAAGAGAGCGCCTGTTCTGCTCTGGTGTATTTTTGTGAATGGGGGTTGGACAGCAGCTGAATAAAGTCACTCTGAAAATAACTTGTGTCCATTTGTAACAAGGGCGCTAAGTGTTAACCCGCTGTGCTGTCCTCACATACGACGGCACATGTGGGAGTATAAACACTGGCTTTTACTTCTGTCAGCACATTCATGTTTGAAATGGTTCTACAGAATTGTCATATATAGTGTTTTTACTACAAGCAAAACAATTTAAGCTGCTTGATATGTATGTTTCATATTGCAAAAACAATCGGGATATGTAAATATAAAACTGTAAGCAGTAAATTCAATACTTCAGACACCTCCTTTTTCCATGGAGATTTTATTGCTTTGCCTGCAATGTTCCACAGTACGGCATTAAACTCTATAGAGACAAGCAAAATGGGCAAAATTTGTCACCATCTTACCATCTTTACGCCATCCTTTACTATTAAAAAAACGGTCAAATTAAGCACCTTACCTGACATATCTTGTTCTTGTGATAAGGATTTTATTACTAACTATAGCACAACATCAGTCATTTTGTAAAATATGTGCTGCCTCAAAAAATAATGTTCTTAAAGGAAAAGTAACGTTTTTTTTACAATCTGAGCCTTCTTTCGGCAATAAAACAAGTAGGGTTAGGGTAGGGTTAACAAGTTTTACTCACCCATAGCACTTTGGTGTCAATTGGAGCAGTATCGCAGAACTTATGTTGAGCCGTTCTGTTCTACTAATGATCCCGTATCCGTTAGCGTGAGTGCTCGGGGCACTGATTTGCGGTGTCCAAATAACACAAACTTTAGCACTTTTCAAATCACAGAAGATCGCTGTGTCAGCGTAGACTTTTAGTAGATTCCGAAACGGCCTGAAACCCGATATCGCAACAGAAAAGTAAAGTTCAGAGCGGTGTTAGCTTCTTTCGGACTAGCGGTGTTTACAAAACAGCTGAGTTCACGCATGCGCACTGTCCTCTCTGATGACGTCATCAAATGAAACTATAGCTGCATATCGGGTTTCAGGCCGTTTTGGAATCTACTAAAAGTCTACCCTGACACAGCGATCTTCTGTGATTTGAAAAGTGCTAAAGTTTGTGTTATTTGGACATCGCAAAGTAATGCCCCGAGCACTCACGCTAACGGATACGGGATCATTAGTAGAACAGAACGGCTCAACATAAGTTCTGTGATACTGCTCCATATGACACCAAACTGCTATGGGTGAGTAAAACTACTTGTTTTATTGCCGAAAGAAGGCTCAGATTGTAAAAAAACGTTAATTTTCCTTTAAATTCACTTGAGAGGGATGTCCGAGTGTGCGTTTCTTACAGGTTCGCCAATAAAGAGCATACAAACTAAAAAGTCTAATCCTCCCGCTACGTACTCCTGGTTGGATGAAGTAAACTGCACAATATAATGTCTGTACTGTATACTACTTTTATGTTATGCTATATATTTGACGGTGATTCCAGACATATTTGCAAATCCTGCCAGTTGTGGCTTGGAGGACATTCATCTTGCTTGTTGAAATATGTCTCTATAACAAACAGGTTAAAGTTGACGCCGCTGCTGTATGTTTGCACTGCTGCACAAGTGCCCATTGACCCTATAGACTCTGTTTATACTTCTATAAATAAAGCACTTGAACTGTGGGCGTCACTGAGATAATGGCGGTACTTTGGATCATAGCGGAGCAGAGTGGGCTGCATTTGTGCGTGGACTCCCTATGGGACCTCCACTGCAAGGTTACATCCATATTTCAGCAATTTAAATGGTACTGGGGTTAGCCATCGCACACTAGGCATATGGAAAAATGTATTGATATTTTGCAATGACATCACGCTGGAGGTGTTCTATGTGTATCTGTTGGCAGACTGTTCATCGGTTACCATGGTGACACAATGCACACAGTAGCAAACGCAGACATGAGACTTCAATAAAAAGGTGAGAGTGAGTTGTTGAATAGCACGAATCAGCTCACCTGTTCCAGCAAAGGCAGCTCTTTCTAGTCAGATTGTGTTAAAATAAAGCTCAGATTTAGGCTGCGTCCCATTTCTCTGTCTTACCTCTTTGTCTTACCCCTACCCCTTGGTTTTGCGCGTTCATGTGAGGGCAAGGGGTGTCCCGATTCTAATTTTGATCAAGGGCTTGGGCCACGACCGAGGGCTACATACCCCTTGAAATGAAGTAAGCTCAGACTTGGAACGAAGGGGTACGACTACAAGCTCAGGCAGGTTTTGGGATCAGGATGGCAGCGTCACATCGACCAGCCAAGGAGTCTCATAAATGTATTTTCAGCAGTTGTAATTATCGATTAACAGTTTAGCAGGTTTACAATGATGACGCTTATGTTCTACGTTACTTTTAGTGAACTGTTTTAATTGTAGCGGTTTTAATTGTAGCGATGTCTGTTTAGCCGACGTTATCGTTTTCATCGAACTTTCATGCATAAAGAAGCTAGTTTTTTTGTCGAGCTGAGGTACCCGATAATCCTTGACATTTGTTTACGTTTGTTTGCGTCGTCGTCGCCTCTGTAGACGTAGCAGCTCAGGTAGAGGCGAGGGACGATGACTCAAACGGTAATCGAGTGGTGTCCCATTTCTTAGGGGAACATTCGTACCCCGAGCCCTCTCAGCTCGGCATCGAGGGGCAAGAGAAAGACGTAGATTAAGGGGAAGGGCTAAGACAGAGTAATGGGATGCAGCCTAAGTCTAACTTGAGTAACACAGCTTCTAACAGAGTAGTGCTTTCAGTTAGCTTCACACCCCCAGGCGATGTTGAGGACATCAGCTGCAAAGTATCAACAGTTTAGCAAACAGCAGAACTGTTTAAAGGCGCTTTGTTCTGTTAAAGAGTCTGCTACCACCTCGTTTCCATGGAGATGTGATCACTTCGCCGTGTGTGTTCCACAGTCTGGCATTAAACTCATCTATCTCATCTATGGAGACGAGCAGTTGACAAGTTACAGGTCAGATCTGTGAAGAGTCGACCCCAATCACAATGAGGATGCTTATTTTTTAAGGCATTTTTGAGCAGCAAAAACACCTGTAATTGAATAAATACTAGATACCTTTTTAATGCCATACTGTGAAACATTCGAGGCAAAGCAATGACAAAATTCTAATGATGAATGGAAAGAAGAGAAAGAGCGAGTCTAGACATTCATGACGGAGAAGAGGAGGAGATGGAGCGGTTCAGTGGTTCTGCTCCTGCGCTGAAGATCAAATTAAGCACATTGAGGCAGAGGGGAGAGAGTGTGCATTTATATGAATACCGTGAGACCTGACAAGAAGGTGGAATACATCTTCGCTGGATTTACGCTATTTGTGGTTCAAAGATTTACTATAATGGCGATGAAGAGGAAGGTAATGCATCGCTATGGTAAATGTGATCACGCTGACAAAAAGCCATTAGGGTTTTTACTGAGCTACTTTTTTAAAATGACATCATCCGAGCCGGGTGGGGCTGTGTCCGGGTAATGAATTTGTCATTTTGGAAACAGACTTTAAAGTTGAAACATATAAGCCACGTGAAGAGACATGCGAACAGTTATCAGGCGAACACGTATCGACAGCAGATGATTAATGACGCGCTCACTTCAAATACACTGCCTGCTGTTTTGTGCTAAACACTGGCCTGAAATGTAATAATAATAATAATACTTGGCTAGTTTCGCCGGCTTTGTTCAAAGTCGTGGAACTGTGGTCTGCTTTTGTTGAACAGACCCAAAATTGGACATTGCAGAAACCAAAATGCGGCGTAATAGCTGTTGGTTAGTCTTCAGAACTGGTATTCTCATTGTCGTGCGTAATGCTGCGTGGTTTGCTTGGCTGGAACTTAAAAGCAGGTCAAATCATACTTCTGGCTTTTGTTTATAAGAATGCTATTGTCAGTTTTACCGGGGCAAAATAACGGAAATGACTATTTTTCTAAATGTTGCGCTGTGTAACTTTCCTAATGGAGCGTCTGCCAATTCCTTGTCTCCATGGATATGTTATTGCTTTGGCCAGATGTTCCCATCGCATTAAACAAGCTTATCTCCATGGAGACAAGTAGGCGACGCTGCCAGTTCAAGTTACAGGTCGGATCTGCGGAGTGGCAACGAAAACAAACATAATTTGATAAATGCACGCTAAATAAGCTCAATGCCATACAGTGGAAACTCCAAGCAAATCAATAACATCTCCATGGAGACAAGTAAGTGGCAGACCCTCCCTCAAAAAAGTTACATAATGAACCTTTAAAGGTCCCATGGCATGAAATTTTCACTTTCTGAGGTTTTTGAACGTTAATGTGAGCTCCCCTACCCTGTTTACCCCCCCCCCCCCCCCCCCCCTTCCCCATGGTTAAAAGTTGCGAAATGTCTAAACTGAGCATTTGCGATCCTTTTCTGCGTTAGGAAAAAATCAGAGCTCAAACAGGCGATTTTGAACAAGGAAACTTATTGACGTCAAATCGAAAAAAGAAATGCAAATGCAGTTCCACCCCCGTCTGTCTGTACTCAGCGTCTCTGTAAATCACGCCCAGAGAGTTTGGACTGCGAATGCGCTAGGCAATGCGAAATGCGTTTTTTTATTTGCCTGGAGGCACGTCCGAGTGTTTCTAGGCTCGGAAGTCCTTTATCTGAGCCTCTGGACCTTTGAACAGCAGTGGTTTAATTTTATTTTCTGTGGAAATGTGTTTATTTTTCAATGGAACGCTTCAAATCTCTCCCCCCGTGCAAAAACACGGAAATGGATCAGAGCGCACAGCTGAGAGCGGAGAGTTTGGCCACGCCCCCACCCTCTACTATAGGCCATCTCTTTTCTCCTCATTTGCATTCAAGCAACAACGCCCATTATGGACTGTTCAGAGAGAGAAAAATTACTCTTTCTCATCTTATCTCTGTTTCTCATGCACTGAGTGATTTTGGAGAAGGATTCATTTACAGTATTAGGGAACCATTAAGGAGCCATATAAAAGCATCAAGAAGTACCATGTCATGGGATCTTTAAAGTATAATTAGCGCACCAAATAAGCAAAGATTAACACAGGAGTATAGACTGTGTCATAGTTTCGTAGTTTTCATATTAAAGGTTCATTAAAGGTCCTGCTTGTCTTTATCATAAGCGTTTTGGTGCTTTGCCTGAATGTTCCACAGCATTTAACTTTTCTATCTCCGTGGAGACAAGATATGAAGAGGTAAGCCTGCCCTTTTTCATCGTTTTCATTTTTTTAGCAATGAAAACACAGAATTATTTGATGTCACAGTGTGGAACATTCCTAGCAACCCTAACCCAGGAGCAGTAACAAAATGCAGCAGTGTAACTTCAACTAGAAAAGTTGCGCAGTGAACCTTTAAATTTGAGATATGTAATAATATTAAGATATTTTTAATGCATATATCTTGGCATAGTGCTAACCCGTAGAAGAAGCCGAGCAAAGATGGAGATGTAAGCAACTCGGAGATATTTTTCATCCTCGAGTGACTAAGGAGTGACTAAGCTTAAGTACAAACCTTCCCTGCTCCAGACACTACTTCCTGTCTTCTCTTTCCACCCCTCCCCAGTGGATTTCTCAGCTCAAACTAAACACCAGCTAGCGTCTTGAGTGCAGCGACGCATGCTAAACGTTGGCGGGGATTAAGCCTGCTATGTCAGCGTTGCCTCCTTACCGCTGTCACTCCACCGTTTTGTTAACTTATAGCGCCTTCCATCCTCTTCCTCTTCCTCCCTTACTGTACTTTTAAGTGCTCTCGCGCAGGGGCCATTTGGGACTTGCCGGTTGCCATGGCGGCGCACTCCATCCTTCCCACAGGAGCGAGTGCCAAGTGTGCACGATGGAAGATGTCAGGCCATGAGAAAGTTCAATACGGGCTTTTGAATACGAGGCTAAATTTAGTTGGCGGGATGCGGCCGGAGTTGGCAGGGAGGAGATGATGTTTTTGCCGCATTTGCCTTATTTAAGAATAGATGTCTTTTTTTTTTTTTTACTCTTTCAAAGAAGCTCACTCAAAGAAGCCCAAGGGAATGCAGGGGAATGCGGAGAATGTAGGGAATAGCGCAGTGTACATCGGCACAATCAGTGTGAAAGGGGTTTGCTTCCTATTCCCAGGGAAACTTGGGGAAATACTGTCCAAGAAGTCACCAGATCTTATGTAACATGGTAGGAAACTATAGTTTGCTCATGAGCTGGTAAACTCATTGAAAATGTTCTTTCCAAACGAAGGCACATGACTTGGAATTCAGGAAAAACAACATTATAGATCTATAGAAGGGTTTTGTAGCGTGGTTCAGAGCTTGTTTGCTTTAAAAAATAAAGCTATAGCATTCAGAAGGTGGTCAATATTTAAGTTTAAAGTAAGTTTTTTGCTGTTTAGAGAGAAGTTTGTCTGCGTTTGATCCACAAAATAGCACAAATTAAGCCAAATTGTAATGACACAGATAATAGAACGTCCTATGCAAAGAACAAAATATCCTGTCTTTTCATAGAAACCTTTTTGTTGTACCTTTAGTTTAGACTTCTGCAAATTATGTTCTGAAATGCCTGGGATTCTTCTTTTATAACTTATTCTTCCTTTATTCATTTATCAATTCCTATTCCTAGTCTTGTCTCAATAATGTGCGTTTTAATCATTGCAAATCTAATTCTACTCACAGTGTTTGTCCAAAAGGAAATTTTGATCTTCCGAAATCCTGCAGCCCTACCATTTGACCCATCTTTCAATATTAGCGTCTGAAAATCTTGGTTCACCATGGTTACGAGCAGTGTTGGGCACGTTACTTTGAAAAAGTAATTAGTTACAGTTACTAGTTACTTACCCAAAAAAGTAACTGAGTTAGTAACTGAGTTACTACACTATAAAAGTAACTAGTTACCTGGGAAAGTAACTAATGCGTAACTTTTTTTTTTAGTTAAAAAATGTCAAATAATTTGGATTTTTTTTTTTACAGTGCATTATACAGCTTTTGCTGCTTGGCTGGCGTGGCTCCGTCACCGTGGACTTCATTGTTAATAACGGCACCGAGCATACGATTATCATCATGGGGCCTGCTTCTTCTGCCTCTTCCTCTCCTCCTCCTCTCCTCTTCCTCCTCCTTTCCTCTTCCTCCTCCTTTCCTTATCCTCCTCTCCTCCTAATCCTCTCTCCTTCATAGCATACGATTATCATCATGGGGCCTGCTGGGGGCCACTAGTTTAACAGAAGCGTGCACCGTCCAGAGATGCTTCATTAAATTCGAGTTGCTTATATTGGACGTGGACAAAGTCTTTGGTCTTTGACACAATGTGCACGTAACATGTACGTTTTTACCTTTTACCTCGACGAGGTTAAAATACTGCCTATACTTCTGTCTTCGACTCGGGACTCGCCATCTGACACGGGGTGTGTGGATTGTGTGTGTGCGCTACTACTGTGTGCTGGGATTGTGTGTAGACCCCGCCCACCGCCCACTGGGTGTCTCTGATTGGCTCAACATGAAATCTTATTCTGCTTTAGCCAATCATCATTACTTATCCCGCCCTCAACAAAGGGAGAGGAAAATTCCCCTGTGCCTATGCGAGTCGCGCACATGATGCCAGTTTCAAAATGAGCAGGTTCAGTAACGCGGTAACGCGCCGTTTAGTAACGGTAACTGAGTTCCTTTATTTTAAAAGTAATGCGTTACAGTATTAGTTACTGTCAACAGTAACGGCGTTACAGTAACGCGTTATTAGTAACGCGTTACTGCACAACACTGGTTACGAGTACATAGTGAGTTAACCTACTGTTTTAAGTTGACGTGAAAGCCAAAGCACTCGCTACTCATCAGAACTGTATTGATAATATATTTTTTGTTTACCAGCATAACACTTGTCTCTTTGCCAGATCTATAAACAAACTGAACAGAAACCTCTGCTTCATTCAAGCCTGTAAACTCAAGAGAATACAGACTTGACCAACAAAAACTATCTCCGCTACATCAACCATACACTACCTTAAAAAATGTGTGCTATAGCTCAGAAAATAAAAAACACATTGAGAAAGCCGAGAAAGGAGCAGCCGTCTGACCTCAGCGGACCAGATTTGTACCGTGCAATTCACTGCAAATAACAACAGTCTCTGGAGTCTCAAGTGCTATGTTCACCCCACAAACCATTCTGCTTCTTAAAGACAGATGAAGCTGGTGTTTTTCTCTGCTTTTTTACAATGCAGCGTGCAGGCTATAGTTTCAAAATACAGCTCTAGACAGTCTAAAAACTTCAGTTGTGCATGCCTACAGTGGTGGTTATTGTTACAGAAATATAATGAATCTTTTTTGGGCAAAACTATAAAATTTTAGCGTCAAAACCAAGCTAAAATGACATGTTAAAACAGTATTGAACTGCATGCAGAGCTTTTACACACACATTCATTCATAAAAAAAAATATTTTCCTTGTTGCAGCCCAATAGCAGCACTAAAATGATGATTAAAAACTATTTCCCTTTAAGAGTTTGGCAGGCAGGTCTGGACTGGTACAAAAAAATGGCCCTGGCATTTTTGGCTTAGACCGGCCCCTCATAATTAGTCCTGGTTTAGTCCTGATTTAGACCTGATTAGTCCTGGTTTAGTCCTAGTTCAGTCCTGATTTAGTCCTGGTTTAGTCCTGGTTCAGACCTGTTTTAGTCCTGATTTAGACCTGATTAGTCCTGGTTTAGTCCTGGTTCAATCCTGATGTAGTCCTGGTTTAGTCCTGATTTAGACCTGATTAGTCCTGGTTTAGTCCTAGTTCAGTCCTGATGTAGTCCTGGTTTAGTCCTGGTTCAGACCTGTTTTAGTCCTGATTTAGACCTGATTAGTCCTGGTTTAGTCCTGGTTCAATCCTGATGTAGTCCTGGTTTAGTCCTGATTTAGATGTAATTAGTCCTGGTTTAGTCCTAGTTCAGTCCTGATTTAGTCCTGGTTTAGTCCTGATTTAGACCTGATTAGTCCTGGTTTAGTCCTAGTTCAGTCCTGATGTAGTCCTGGTTTAGTCCTGGTTCAGACCTGGTTTAGTCCTGGTTCAGACCTGTTTTAGTCCTGATTTAGACCTGATTAGTCCTGGTTCAATCCTGATTTAGTCCTGGTTTAGTCCTGGTTCAGACCTGATTAGTCCTGGTTTAGTCCTAGTTCAATCCTGATGTAGTCCTGGTTTAGTCCTGATTTAGACCTGATTAGTCCTGGTTTAGTCCTAGTTCAGTCCTGATGTAGTCCTGGTTTAGTCCTGGTTCAGACCTGGTTTAGTCCTGGTTCAGACCTGTTTTAGTCCTGATTTAGACCTGATTAGTCCTGGTTCAATCCTGATTTAGTCCTGGTTTAGTCCTGGTTCAGACCTGTTTTAGTCCTGATTTAGACCTGATTAGTCCTGGTTCAATCCTGATTTAGTCCTGGTTTAGTCCTGGTTCAGACCTGTTTTAGTCCTGATTTAGACCTGATTAGTCCTGGTTTAGTCCTGGTTCAATCCTGATTTAGTCCTGGTTTAGTCCTGGTTCAGACCTGTTTTAGTCCTGATTTAGACCTGATTAGTCCTGGTTCAAACCTGATTTAGTCCTGGTTCAGACCTGATGTAGTCCTGGTTTAGTCCTGGTTCAGTCCTAAATTGTGGGCCGGTCTCTAAGTAAAAAAAAAAAAAAAGAAGGGCATCAGCCCCTAGGACTGTCGGCCCACCGGGAAAATGCCCGGTGTGCCCGATTACCAGTCCAGGCCCGCTGGCAGGTGATAACAGACTATGGCAGTGCCCACTACAGTAAGACATTCCAACAATAGGAAAACACAAAGACACATTTAAATAATAATACTGAGTCAATTAGATTCTCATAAATGTGAAACCAGGTAAGTCAGACTACGGTGACCTGCCAGGGTTTAATCAATGCAGGCCAAACAAATCTATAAAATGCTTCAACAAACAGTTCTGATGACAGGTTTGCAAATGTATGGATCTGCATTCTAAGTTCTTTACACAAAAAATGTATCGAGTAAATAATCTACAATGCTTCAACAAATAGCTCTGATGACAGGTTTGCAAAGGTATGGATCTGCGTGCGAAGCTAACACAATACTCATCCCCTTATAACACACATAATTCTCTTGTCGCGCGTCAATAGCAACAGTAAATGACACTTCACAAGCTTTGAAGAGTACAAATACAGCACTTTGGTCGCCTACAAACCCCAAATCTGAAAAGACTCATAACAGAAAACGGTGTTATAGCACGCAAGCGAAGAGAGAAGTTGAAAACATTGCATGACAGAGAGGAATGCTCAACGGCAGAAACGGCTTTTTAAAAACAAGTTTGGAGGCTAGCCTTTGGGGAGCTAAAGCGATCTTACCAAGGACATGAAACATCACAACACAGCACCTCAGGGCCCGTGGAGGTGCCCAGTAACTGAGTAAGGGAACAGACTCCTAAAGTTCTAAACAGAGGCATAAAAGCAGCGCAAAGAGTAAGAACACACAGTTTGACACAGGAATGGTAGCCCAGAATAGTAAAAGGTTACAGCGTAAAGTGTATATAGCATTAATTATCACTTTTGAGAGTGCAAATTAGACTATGGCAGACTAGCAGTATAAATGCAAAACATTCAAAACAGATTCAGCAAGGATTTGGGATTGTTGTGAATGAACACAGTCTAACACAACATAAAAAAACAACTTCAAAATCTGGTGCTTTATAGTTTTAATATATTTGGTTCCCTTTGAGACTCTGGCAGGAGATTTTACACTATGACACTGTCCGCCACAGTGAAAAGAATGTAATTTTGAAAAACATCCGCAGCTATTCAAAATCTACGTGCATTCTGCAATATTCAAACTGGATTCGCTTTGATTTGATTTATATAAATAAGAAAAATCACACTATATTGACCTGCCAGGGTGTAGTCAATGGAAATACATATGCATGCTAACAGTGAGGGAGATCAAGAGTCAAAAAGTCAGAAAAGAATGACAACACATGAACGCACAGGGGTAGAAAATAAACATACATTCATCTATTCATCTGTTTCTTAATGTATGCGTCTTGCCAGTGCCCGCCGCAGTCTGTCAATATATCAAGCAGCAAGATATTAAAGCAAAAGGAGAGCACACAAACCCATTTCAATGATTATATTCAATCATATACAAGATTAGATATGAGTAAGACCTGGTAAATCACTACGATGGCCTGCTAGGGTTTAATCAATGCATGCCTTTAGAGACACTGCATACTAAACAACCCACAACCAGTCACAAAAGTCAAGACAAACAGAATGACAGCAGTAAACACACGACAGGAAGCACTGCTCAAAGAAGGGGGGAAAGGTTCATGAAAACAAATTTGAACGGCAACCCATGGGGAACAAGCTAGTTAGCTTTCGAGGAAAACATCACAACAGGAACTCCAGAGACAAGCCTATTATAGCAACTGTACAGGGGACAGAGAGCGGAAAGTTCTCAACAATGATGAAAGGAGCAGCAAATTGGAGAACAAAACAACACATTGTCTTCTGCACTGAAAGAATTCTGTGCGGTACACGTGTATTGTGTCTTGCTAGTCAAAGTCCTTTGAATCTTCTATGGGCAAAGCTACAAAATGTTAGCTCTGACAACAAGCCCAGACGACATCTTTGCTAATCGACAGGTCTGCATGCTAAACTAACACAATATTCAGAGCGTAAACAGCAAACATAATTCTCTTGTTGGAACCTAATGGCAACTGTAAATCATTAAAGGAAAAGTAACAATCTGAGCCTTATTTCGGTAATAAAACAAGTTGTTTTACTCACCCATAGCACTTTGGTGTCATATGGAGCACTTCCAGAGATGTTTTAAGATTTGCGGTCTCCATAATGTGAGTTCTCGGGGCAAATGTTTGCGGTCTCCAAATAACACAAACTTTAGCACTTTTCAAATCATAGAAGCTCGATGTCTTATCCTACAATTTCGTGTGGTCAAAAGTGGCCTGTAATCCGAGATTTATCCATAGTTTCGAGTAGATGAGGAGGCCAGTGCGCATGTGCGGACTGTGCTCTCAGCTCCCGGGACCCAAACATGGAACGCAAAGCTGTAAACTATGCCTAAATCTCGGATTACAGGCCACTTTTGCTTCAAACGAAATCGTAGACTAAGACATCGGGCTTCTATGATTTGAAAAGTGCTAAAGTTTGTGTTATTTGGAGCCCGCACAGGGCATATTACATGCTCGGGGAATATATTATATGCCCCGAGCTATGGCTAGAAGTCGCGCTAGGCTAACCGCAAATCTAAAACATCTCTGGAAGTGCTCCATATGACACCAAAGTGCTATGGGTGAGTAAAACAACTTGTTTTATTACCGAAATAAGGCTCAAATTGTAAAAAAAACACGTTACTTTTCCTTTAAAGCAATAAGAGAACAAAACATATGCAAAATTAGATTCATTTTAAAAGTACAACCAAGTGACCTGCCAGGGTTTAACCAAAGCATGCTTGACGGTATACAAGATTTGTGAATGTCAAGGGGATAGGGAGAGGAACAGACTCCAAAGTTCACAACAACAACGAAAGAAGCCGTATTTCAGAGCAAACTGCATCGACATCGGCAACGTAGCAAAGGTAAGAACTTTTGACTCACCGTGTGGTACACTCGTCCTATGGGGGGCTTGCCGGTGGGATAGGGGTCCACGGTGTCGATGATGGTTTGCCTCTCGCCCTTTTGGTTGATCTTCCGGAAACGCCGGCGTGATTGTCTGTGCGAAGCTTGCCGCTGGAAGTACTCCTCATTTTCGTCCATGTAGTCCACCTGCGGGGTACAAGAAGTCGGCCATGTTTACGGCATTCGCATCCGAGTACGCGCTAAGCTTCCTCTCTCTATCTGTCTTTCAAGCAACTCTCTCGGAACTGAACAGTCAGCAGTAGAGCCAGTCCCATCCGCTGAGCCCTGCCTTCCTCTCTCTCCTCTCCCACAGCCCTCCCTCTCTCCACCTCGTCTTCCTCTCCTAAGTAAAAATAGCCACGTGTGGGCTGTACACCTACGTCAAAGGGTGCTCTTGATACAAAAACGTAGATGGGAGAAAAACACAGGCCCAGAATGAGGTATGGAGATAAGGGACGGATGAATGCAGTAATACAGGAGATGGACGTTGCGTGTTCAATGTGAGATAAGCGTTTTTGTATTGACTGACTAAACAGTTGCTCGGATAAATATGGACCATTGATTAACTTGCGAAAATAGATGCAGAACTGAAGTTTATTGTTGAGAATGACGGATTGAACTGGATAATCAAATGCAAGAACTGTCGCCGCGCGCTAAATACAGACACAAGATGGAAAATATGGGAAGTACGTTAAAGCACATAGTTGTTGTTGTTTAATACAGAGCAGAACGATTTGGGGAAAAGAACAAATAGCAAATTATGAGTATAAAATATGAACTGCCAAACTAACATGCATTTCATTTTTATTTGTACAGATCTAAACTACAGGGTTTGCGGTTTTTATGCAGAATAAATTAGGAAATTTGGCTGTTTGTGGAGGAAGTTGTAGTACAGTAATCCCTCGTTTATCACAGGGGTTATGTTCCAGAAATAACCCGCAATAAGAGAAATCCGCGAAGTAGGACAACTTTATATTTTACAATTATTCTACATGTTTTAAGGCTGTAAACGCCTCACCACACACATTATACACTTTTCTCACACTGGAATTAACCTTTTCTCACATTTGTCTCTAGTTTAAACACTCAAACTTTCATAGATTTTCAACAAAATGTATTAATAGTGACGCGTGGGGGGAGACACGGCTCCGGGAGCCCCACCGGACGTGCGGACGCGACGCGCACCAGCGCCTTGGAGAAGTGCGCGACATGTGCTGCTTTGTCACGGATTTGTCCACGATGAGGGGTTCATCGTGGACAAATCCGTGACAGAGCAGCACGTGTCGCGCGTACACCGGGGCTGTGAGCACGAGACGGACCGCGTCCTCTCAGCCCGAGCCATGAACCGAACACGCACAAACGAACGCAAGAGCCGCACGGAGTGATTAATCCTGGTTTAGTCCAGGTCGAGACCTGGTCCAGTCTTAGTTTAGTCCAGGGCCAGTCCAGGTTTAGACCTGGTTTAGACCTGGTCTAGACCTGGTTTAGTTCTGGTCTAGACCTGGTTTAGACCTGGTTTAGACCTGGTCTAGACCTGGTTTAGAGCTGGTCTAGACCAGGTTTAGTTCTGGTCTAGACCTGGTCTAGACCTGGTTTAGAGCTGGTCTAGACCTGGTTTAGTTCTGGTCTAGACCTGGTTTAGACCTGGTTTAGACCTGGTCTAGACCTGGTTTAGAGCTGGTCTAGACCAGGTTTAGTTCTGGTCTAGACCAGGTTTAGTTCTGGTCTAGACCTGGTTTAGTTCACGTTTCGTCCTGGTCTAGTCTCTTAGCCAATCAGGACGCAGAACACAATGTTACACTATTAAAAAAAATGTTACGCTATAAAAATAAAATTGAAAAAGAAAGAAAAAAAAATCCGCGAAACAGCGAGGGCGCGAACAGTGAACCGCGATAGAGCGAGGGTTCACTGTACTTCAAAAACAGCAGCTTTTTTGATTTGCTAACTGCGGATTTCGATTCAACTGTGATTAATCTTACAGGCACAGTGGAAGATAAACCAATGAATTGTGCATAATTATCTTAATCTCCATGTTTTGTATTTAGTCTATTGGTACATAACCGGATGTGCCAACAGAACGATCACAGACATAATCTGGGTTTGTTGAAAAAAGCAAATACATAATATTAGCAGAATAATGCTTTTCTGAACATTTCAAATAATTCAGGTTGCGCTAGCATTATGCAGGGCCTATTTTGTGAATGTGTTTCAGAATGATGAAAAGGTAGGACCGCTTCAAAAAAAAGGATGACATCTTCTAAACGGCACAACAGAAAGCCCAAACCCATGAACAGATTCTTGTTAAAGGTCCTGCATTACACAAAACTGACTTTTGCGAGCTTTAATGTACGTTAAAATGTTGCTACCTCCTCAAGAAGCTACCTGGAGTTGTGTTCTGTTTCATTTACCGAGGTTTTGGTAATCGTTTATATTAGTCTGTCTACATCTCCAAAGCTCCAAATGCCCTGTTCCACCTTGTGATGTCATGAAGTGGTAGTTTTCCAATTAACAGCTCCTTTTTATCTTTAGTTCAGTCGACAATGAATAATTTCCAAGGCTGAAATGATCCAAATGATTCTAATGAAGCTGTATGGAGTTTAATACTAATGATTCCTGTATTACCATATGACATCACAAGGTGGAACAGAGTGTGTTTAACATGTGTGAATGAAATAAAACACAATTTCAAGTTTTTGAGGAGGAAAACGACATTATAATGAAGAAAACAGCGTAATATGGGCACTTTAATAAGGCTATTTGTTATGAATATGAACTTAATCTCTGTGAAACATGCTAACACAAAACTGCAGGCTAACACAAGCTAAAGCACTTTCGCTATTTTCTGCAGTCTGAGAAGATGGCAACTACTTTCTGTGTAAAACTGCGGCAAAACGCCACCTCAACCTTGCAATCAGCGCCGCTCTTACTGTAGAATTTGCTTAAGCCTCCCAAATGGCCAGTTTATGGTGATTGTACGGCACGCTAACGCTATTATTTTGGTTCTGTTTTTTTTCCCTCTCTCCTAAAGCAGCCTCAGCTTTCACAGCCATCCTCGCTCATCGGGATTACAGTGCTAAAATCTCTCGCTGCCGTACCAACTGCTGCCATGACAACAGCAGGGGTGCAGGGTGCCACGGAGCAAAAGTGTGATTGTGTGTGTCTAATTGCAAATCTTTATATGCGGAGTGTGCTCTGGGCGTTTACAGGGCGCCGTACTGTACAAGTGGAGATTTTAACACCTACAGAGTATTTATAATCACTGACAAAATATTTTCACTGCTCTGAACAGTGTAAACCAACAATCTGTATCTGGTTTGTGTATGTTTTTTTTAAATTCTACTAATAAAGTTACTATACCAAGAAAGCACTCTTTTGGACATTTGTGCCCCGCCGCGTGAAAAACCGCTACAACTCGGCATTTGTGAAACTGAGAAAATGACGTTTATAGTTTTGTTTTTGTTTTTTTTAATTTGTGATTTTCTTTTTTTTGCAGAATGTGCTATTTGAGATCATGAAGAAGCCACTTCATGTTTCAGATGACAGCATTAGTTGCGTTAAAAACATACATTTTTTATTTCACATTGGCTTGTTTTTCACAAAGAAACGAGGCGTGCATAAATCACCACAATTTCCCACGCTCGTGCTCCCGTCAATCATGTTCTGAGTAGCGCCGTTGCATTATAGGCGCTCTACCTGATTTTTAAATACTTAAAAATAGCGATCCATCTTTTTCAGTTCTAATACTACGGCTTTAAAGGGATATGCCACCCCCAGGTCAAATTTGGGCATCTCCCCACAGTCCAGAGACTAAAATAAGTGGTGGAAAGCGTTTTCCTGCTCACCCAGCCATTGTCCGAGTCTGTGGCCACTGACCGCCGCGGTAACTGGTGCTCCTCCGCCTTAGACTGGAGTCTAACGTAGCCAGAGAAAGATTTCGGCCAAAAGGAATTAATTTGCTCGATGCGTTTCCCAATTACTTTGTGTGTAGTGCGCATTCATATCGAGTGCAAATAAATGTGCAAATCAACACGGAGAGCTTGCCTTGGTCATTTTGGGTGGGAACTATTTTCCAGTGCGTAAGAATACATCCGTATCACGCACCACGTTGTGCAACAGGGGAACTCCCTTCCTCCCTTCCTGCGTAACTGGGATTCCCCTGGTAGCGTGCTGCGTGATACGGCTGTATTCTTACGCACTGGAAAATAGTTCCCACCCAAAATGACCAAGGCAAGCTCTCCGTGTTGATTTGCACATTTATTTGCACTCGATATGAATGCGCACTACACACAAAGTAATTGGGAAACGCATCGAGCAAATTAATTCCTTTTGGCCGAAATCTTTCTCTGGCGACGTTAGACTCCAGTCTAAGGCGGAGGAGCACCAGATACCGCGGCGGTCAGTGGCGACAGACTCGGACAATGGCTGGGTGAGCAGGAAAACGCTTTCCACCACTTATTTTAGTCTCTGGACTGTGGGGAGATGCCCAAATTTGACCTGGGGGTGGCATATCCCTTTAAGTATCTGCCGATATCTGATACCAGTGCAAAATATTGTATGACAAAATGTGTTATTTATCTACAGAACTTTAAAAGCTCAAACATAATGAGACTTTCTGGATCAACTACGACCAGTAAATAGTTTTATTACATCAATTTATTGGCCCAAACAGGATTTCGGCATAACTGATGATTTGGAGCCGATATCCCATCCAGCATTTTCTTTTCTTAACTGTGCCACAATATACACTGTACAATATAAACAATTAGGATGTTGGGATTGAATCCTTTGACTGTCCAATGAAGGTAGAAAATTACTATTTACAGATCTGGAAAAAAATAAGAGACCACTGCAAAATTATCAGTTTTTCTGATTTTACTACTTATAGGTTTGTGTTTGGGCAAAAGGAACATTTTTGTTTGATTCTATAAACTACTGACAACATTTCCCCCAAATTCCAAATAAAAATATTATCGTTTAGAGCATTTATTTGCAGAAAATGACAAATGGTCAAAATAACAAAAAAAGATCCATGTTTTCAGACCTTAAACAATGCAAAGAAACAAGATCAAATTCATTTTAAAACAACATAATACTAATGTTTACACTTAAGAAGAGTTCACAAATCAATATTTGGTGCAATAACCCTTATTTTTAATCATGCGTCTTGGCATGTTCTCCACAAGTCTTTCACATTGTTCTTGGGTGACTTTATTCCACTCCTGGTGCAAGAACTGAATTAGCTCAGCTTTGTGTTTGTGTTGGAATTCAACAGACGCTGGAATGGAATGGCTGTAATACATGTAGAGATGCTGATTTCAGGAAAAAAAAATGCAGTGGTCTCTTATTTTATTTATTTATTCTGTAAATGTTATCATAATTTGCAAAATAATTATATCTTCTTTTTTTTTTTTTTATTTAATGCATAGGATTACTAAACTATTGTCTAAAATTTACCAACGTTGAAACATCCCATTGTCAACCAGCCAATCTTTGTCTCATATAAAGAACACTGAACAATAACACTACAGTATCAAAAGTCTTCTTCTATATGGTAAATTATAATGGTAAATGTTAGTTTTACATGCAATTTCCTAGATACAATGTAGAATACACACATTGTTATTATTTTCAACCTTTACACTTTATCTGACGCTAACAGCTGTAAATCGTCACTGCACATTACATGTTCAGCCCGAGATCTAATAATAAAACACAGTAACACGTGCCCCGCCAATCTGCCCTCTGATTACAGGCTGCCATTCACGTGTCATTACGGCGATATGGTTATTAAATGGAAGTTATTAAGGTCTGTCCCAGCTGTATGGGATCTCTGCATCCTGTTATTAGAGGGGGATGAGGAAGCCCCTTCTGTCACGAGCACACCACTATTACAATGGCGCCCGGCCTAAACCGTTCATTATATTACACTGACAACAGGAAGCAGCGCGGGTTTGATGTCTCATTCCAAAGACTATACAAGTGTGTCAGAGGGCCCAGGGATAGAGTTGTAAATTACCACTTTGGGAAGGCTGGAGTTTACAATGTGGAACGCGAGGGAAGGCGGTCAGTTTACGAGCGCAATCTGGTTGTTGTTGCGAGGAAGTTATAGTTTGTGCATTTCGACGACTTCGCTTCCAGTTTGGGTCATGTTCAATTGATTATGAAATAAAATAAAAGTTAAATATTCTCATTTTGTAGGCATGTAACTTGACGGTGCATTGTAACTTATCTGCTACCTGTTTGTCTCCATGGACATGTAATTCTTTTCCCATTACAGGTGTTTCTATTGCTCAAAAGTACAATCATTCCTTCTGTGAATAGAGGTGCCTCTCCACAGATCTGAACATGTGATAGTTTTTAATCTATACTGTGGATTCTAGACAAACCTATAACATTTCTAAGTAGATCAGCAAGTGGTGGACCCTGCACTACAAATGTTACGCAGTTCACTTCTAAGAAAAATACATTAAAGCCCCAGTGTGTAGGATTTGTGGCGCATAGGTGGATGGTGCTATTGCACTTTCTGTTTTTCACTACGGCAGATCTCGAGGGACCCGCGCGCCACTACTGAAATAAAACACGGCCCCGTTTTGTTTTGTTTTTCTCATGAAAACACACATTCCCGATCATGTACCATGACACTCTACACATCAAATGAAACCTTACAGTCTCCTCTTTTTGACTATGCAATTCATTTCCCTGCACAACAATCACTCCCCGAGCACATGGGGCTTTTATACAGAAAAGCACAAAACGAGGTTAGCTTACCTTAGAATGCTTTGCACAGGTCAAACTCTGTATTTCACCATAAACTTGCTCTCAATCTGTCCGTAAGGATCCAGCGAATAAAATCCAGTAAAACAATTTAGTCCAAAACACGTGTTAGATCCATTACGACGTCTGATCCGGCAGCATGCTTGTGTTGTTTACCCAAAACCACGAGCCTTGCCGAAGCCGAAGGCGGAGCCCAAATGTCCTTCTGCGGCTCTCGTATTCAAAATGGCTGCCTCTGCATGGGGAAGATCCCCCTTTTATGTGACTATATCTAAGTCCAAAAGAATACTTTGATTTCATGATGGAAGTGAAAAGGCTTGGAAAACAATGTATTTTTGAATGGGTATCTTCAATTTCAGTAATTAACGGGTAAAAATCTTACACACTGTCCCTTTAAAGAAGTTTTCATCAACGTTTAATAGCGGTATCTATAGTGTCAACAACGCACAGTGTCTGAATTAGCAAATGTGTTTACACCAGTGGGATAATAAACTGTCTAGGATTAACACGGTGAATAGTTGGGTTTTTTTAATTCTAGTTAAGGTCTTTATGGTCCCCTGTTGGGAAATGTGTCCTCTGTATTTGACCCATCCTTGAATGCCTCTGGGGCAAACTGTCAGGAGTACTTGACATATCTCCACTTCGACTAATGAATAGAACGTTACACAAATTAACAAAAAATTAACAAGGGCATGATTGGCAAAAAAAGTAGGTACAGTATTTTCCGCACTAGAAGGCGCACCTAAAAGCCTTTAATTTTCGGAAAATACGGTAACATATATTGGGTGTAATCTTTGCTTTCTTGAGGGTGTACTGTGTGACTTTTCCAGTTCAGAGTTCACTACAACAGTTCCACAGTACAGCATTAAAGGAATATTAACGTTTTTTACAATCTGAACCTTATTTCGGTAGTAAAACAAGTTGTTTTACTCACCCATAGCACTTTGGTGTCATATGGAGCAGTTTCGTAGATGTTGTAGTTTAGCGATATCCGTTAACGTGAGTGCTTGGAGCAGGCGATTGCAGTCACCAAATAACACAAACTTTATCATTTTTCAAATTACAGAAGATCAATGTCTTAGTCAATGTCTTAGTCAAAAGTGGCCTCTAATCTCTGATTTCGCTCTCAGCTCTCGGGACCCAAACATGAAAGGCAAAGCTGTAAGACGTTTGCACGATAGTGTTTGCACGACGGCTAAATATCGGATTAGAGGCACTTTTGACTCAAACGAAAGTGTAGACTAAGACCTTGAGCTTCTGTAATTTGAAAAGTCATAAAGTTTGTGTTATTTGGTGACTGCAATCGTCTGCCCCAAGCACTCACGTTAACGGATATCGCCACACCACAACATCTACGAAACCGTCCCAAATGACACCAAAGTGCTATGGGTGAGTAAAACAATTTGTTTTATTACCGAAATAAGGCTCAGATTGTAAAAAAACGTTCCTTTAAGCACTTAAATGACACCATTTGAGCTTTATTGCGCTACACATTGTGTGTTTTAACTATTTGTTTTATCAGGGGCGTTCTTTGACGGGGGCCACCTGGGCAATTGCCCCTAGTGGCATCGCGGGGGGGGCGCCACGGTGGCGCGAAGCAAAGGGGGAGGCAAGAGTGGCTTTCGCCCAGGGAGCAAATCACTCTAGGAACACCATTGTGTTTTATATACAAGTCTACTGTACTTTTGCTACGGGTATATGTGATGTTTTAGTCTTTGTGTTTATTGTCTTGTTTATCAGATATTTTATGTGCACTGTGGGCCTAGGGGGCGCTGCCATTTCAAATCATGTGTGGGCAACCTGTACATAAAATGGTTTTTGACAATAAAGCTGACTTTGAACTTTGAACATATCTATAGAGTCAGGCAGGCAGCACACACACACCCCAGAAATGTTACACAGTGCACCTCTGAAATGACTTTAGGAATTTACTCGTGTGAATACTATGGCAGATTTAACTTCAACTCAAGAAGCTGATTAACCCCAAACAACTGTGAGTGAGTACCTCGAAAATCCAAAGATCAAGATTTAATAAGCGTTGTAAATCAACTCATGCTGTTCACTCATTATGAATCATGTTTATGTCACACTTTCCGAATCCTAATTTTCTTCCCATTATGCATCAGTGCCATCTGCATCTGCTCCATCTGCACGTGGCTGCTGATTTATGGTTACGACTGGGCCAGCGTACAGAAAGTTTAAAAATGACAAAAATGCAGACACACGCTCCCAGCTCTGCCCTCACATCGCAGGGGGTGAACAGAGCGCTGTATTGTACCTCCCAGTGAGATGGAAATGCTTTGGCTTGGAAAACGTGTGATGGGCTGGAGACCCTTTACAATGCTGTCATCGGAATGTTCAGAATTCCATAATGGAGGCGAGAGGAGGCCAAATGAAGGCGACATACTGTATTGGTACTTTGCTGGAACATTATCCTGGGGGTGTTCTACATGCATCTCTACGGGTGGAATGTGCGTTTTAAGATTGTCTGGAAACTCAAAATGGATTTAAACAAAACATTTTCAGGAGCCTGCGATCAATACGAGCGTTCATGGTCCTGTTAAGGAGTTTGATTTTCGACAAAAATGTGAGATTGATTAACCGAAAAGCAGTTGGCGATTGTTAGCTACCTTGTGATTGTAATTTGATGTGCGAGAGACTAAATAATCTCACCTGTTGTAGTTCCAACCAAGTCCAACCAAGTGTTAAAATACAGACAGAGTAGTGCTTCCAGTTAGCACCACACCCCCAGGGAATAACTTAGGCAAACTTTATTGATCCACAAGGGAAATTGTTATTAAAATCAAGAAACGCCACAAATGCCCAAAAAACATGGCAAGTGTTTACTGGAGAGCTAAAGTAAGTAAAGAAAGTAAAAATAAAAAATAAAAATAAAATAAAATAATAAAATAAAAAAAGTAAAATATTGGTTTGATTTAAATGGATTGATTCTTAATGTTAAAAAAAATAATTTCATTTTATTTAATGATAAAAATAAAAAAGACAACATATCATTAGAAATAGATGGGATACAGATTAAGAGTTACCTGGCCAGCCAAATGATATCTCTCTGTATTTCCTATACAGCGCGATACCATCTGGACACCCTCCATCCACTCTCGCTCCTCCGGTTACAAACGGACTCCACGATTCTGATTCGTTCAAAGATGGTGACGTCAGTGCACCCGCCTTTGCCCGCAAAGTCACTCTTAGGCAGCGGAAGTTCCGCCTCAGTTTTGAATCAAGATGGCGCAATCTCTGATTGGTTCACTTAGCTGTCTGTCTACGCGCAACCGCAGCGCATTCTGGACCAAGCGTTACCAGACTCACCGCTGGTACAGCGATGAGTCATGGATTCTTCCAGGCAAGATTAAGAGAGTAAGTGAAACAAAATTTTTAGGAGTCATGATTGATGAAGGACTAAACTGGAGGTCTCATATAAATTACACTAAAAGCAAAATAGCTAAAGCGATTGTGGTGATGCATAAAGTAAAGTTCTCACTAACCACTGCAGCATTATTAATCTTGTATAACTCCATAATCGCACCATATCTGATGTTCTGTGTGGAAATTTGGGGGCCGACATGTAAAACTCACCTACAGCCATTATTTATTTTACAGAAAAAGACTTTGAGAATTATCACCAACAGTCATTATAGAGAGCATCCAACCCATTATTTGTTAAACAAAGTGTTGTAAATGTGTGATATTGTTGAATTAAGTCTCCTCAAAGTCATGTATAAAAAAAGTGCAGAGTGTTACCTGTAAATATTCAAAGACTGTTTGAGATGAGAACAAGCCAATACAATTTAAAGGGAACCGACATGTTTAAAAAACCTAAATTCAGAACCAAGGTTATGGAGCGAAGCATCGCTGTGAAAGTTAGAGTTAATTTATGGAATAATTTAATTTAATTTAATTTATGGAATAATCTTGACAAAGAAATCAAAGAATCAAGTACAATAATAGCATTTAAAAAATACATCAAATCCAATGTAATGTGTATGTATGAAAAATAAAACTAAATTGTTACACTTGAAAATGAAGCTTTGTGTTTACAATTGATTAATAATTGTGATTGAAATGGAATGTAATGAGGAAAGGTTTTACAGTCACTATCGGTGTTGGTGTTTGGAAAAGGGAAGAGGGGGCAGAGAACATCTTCTTTCTGCTCCCTTTCATTCAATATTTTGTATTGCGTGAAAAGTCCCTCAGTCGTCCAGGTAGAATCCATGATAAAAGGAGAAGCGCCAAAGTGTCAGTTTTCAAACCTCAAAATCGTATTTTTGAGCTTCGCAAAAAGTTAATTATTGTGAAATGTGTAATAGCTGTTGATTAAGTTAAAAAAAATGTATAGTGGGCTCAACGAGTATTTGACCAGTTCTCAAAATCAGCTTTTTATCAAAAACGCCCGGTTTGTATTATAACCTCCAATTTAAAAAATAATGTATCCGAGTGGTTATCATTTGCCAAAACCCGCTTTCGTATTTTGTCCTTTTCTGTAATCCTCGTTTCCTCATTGAAATCACATTATGCTCCATTTTACTTTTACTTCCAGCTGTCTCACTTATACTTTTTACGGGGTCTATATAGAAGAAGTGGGTCAGAATTCGGGAGCATCCTTGGACTCAAACGACCGGCTGATTTGGAAGGACTCCAGGAAAGACGACTGTTAAATCAAGAGTTTGGAGTTGAGATAAATATCAACGGGGAAAAGCACTTAGACTGATTAAATGGGCGGCGCTAAGACCCCAAGTCCATGAAACCCCGCGGTGGATAGACCATACATTACGTCCATATAGATGATTTTGTTTTATGGGAATAGAAGAAAGAATCGATAGGTATGATTTATGACGTAAGGTAATGCCAGACGACAATGTGTTTTATGTTGGCTAAAGTACTACAGTAGCCATCTGATAAAGATAGATCTGAAAAAAACTATCTGACCTTTATGTGTTATAGTCCAGGGAAGGTCCTTATGGTATATTGTAAAAGCAGCAATTTGTGATGAATTACACTGAACACACTTTAAAGACAGTGAGTACAGGAGTTGTTTCTCATTCATGGTTCATGGTGGTTATGAGCTTTAATCCATTTTAGAAAGTGGTTATCTCATCAAAAAAATACCTGGAGTCGAGTTTTGTTTCATTCACACATGTTTGAGTAACTATGGCTACGTTTATATGACGGTCTGAACAGAAGATGCAAAAGTGGCGTCGCGTCTTCACTTTTTATTCCGCGTTTAGACGAGCGTTTTCGGGAGGAAATCTGGTGCATACGGTGATGCAAAAGTATGTGGAATTCGATTGGGTATGCACGCCAGGCGGCTAGGTGGCGCTGTGATTTTATTGTTTAAATGTTTAACTGTTTGTTTTTAACTGTGTATTTTGACTGTTGCTTTTAATTGCTTTTAACTGCCTATAATGTATATTATACTTGTTGTAAGGCGACCTTGAGTGTCCAGAAAGGCGCCTAATAAATAAAATGTATTAATAATAATAATAATATCACAATGTCCGTGCTCATGCATAGAATCTTCCTTCTTCTCATCTGCGCCGCGAAAAGCAAAACAAAACATGGCTACAGGTAGGAAAAAATTGTGTGGTCATATGAAAAAGTTCAACTATTGCTTCAGACCACGTTAGACGACAAAGCAACGAAGGCGCAACAAGATCCTGCCAAACAAAGTGCACTGATGTATGGACCGATGTGACGTAAGTTACGCGTACGCGACGTCAGCAGATTTGACCAGAGTTTTGCGTCTTGGGCAGTGTAGACGAAAACACTACGGCGGAGCGTATTCAAGTTTTCCACTTTGGAGGGCGGTTTCAGTTTTTTACGTTTTTAAGCCCTCAAAAAACCATCACCGTCTAAACGAAAGCCACTTCCGATAAAATATTTTATCATTTTTACACATAAGCATTCTTGTGTAAACAGGCCCTAAAACGCTCTGTTCCACCTTATGATGTCATGAGGCCGTAGTTTTCAAGTTCAGAGCTCGATTTTACCGTTAGTTCAGCAGAGATTGTCAATTCCAGGTCTGAAATGATGCGTGAATGAAACAAAACACAAATCCAGTTAGGTTTGTGATCAGAAAACATTACGACATAGATCACAAGATCAAGTCGACTACTACAGGCTCTTGAAATTAGAACTAAACAAACTGTGTAAATGGTGTTTTAATGGCATTGTCTACTGTTCCCTTTTTTGGCATTTCAGTCCATTTGCTGCTTTGTGTTCCTTGTGTACTTTGACAGTTCATATTTCAGTCTTTTTGTCAATTCTTCTGGGCACGTTTACAATCTGAACTTTGAGCAGTATCCTATTATTAATTGTAAAGCTTGTCAGAAATATTACAATTACATATTGTCCAGGAGTTGTTGAAGTAGCCATTTGTTTTGCATGACTCTTTCCATTGTGCAGCTGGGCAGTATCTTGCTACCTGGAGGATTAGTGCTTCGTTTAATAAATCTTTAAACTCCACAGACAGATCCCAGCTTCAGTCCAGAAACTGTATCTTACACAATTTGGCACCCCATATGACAAGTCGTACTGAAATAGCACGTTACGCGGTCTGAATGTGGTGATTTATTGACGAGGTTCAAATAGTGATAATCCTCTTGCGCGTCTGAGCTGTTGACACGTTGACTGCGGACGGGCGGCGCGGTGCCAGGTCCGCACCCCCTCCGCCGTGCGCTGTGCAAGTTAATGTTTCCGACACCAACGAAGGACACTCACCACAATCATCTCGGAAGGCTCGAGGACGATGCACTCACATCCACGTCGGAGGCTGCCCGCCGAGCGCTTGCCGAAACTGAAAGAGACGAGAAAGGAGAAGTGTGAGACACTGTGCAAATGGTTATTTATGCAAAAGTTGGCCCCATCTGGTGTTTTGTCAAAGGGAATTAAAGGTGCAAAGAGACAGGGTTAAAAGTGACAGGGTAAGTTTGAATGATTTTTTAATATAAGGAAATAGAAATGTTGAGGGAAACACTTTTTTTAGGAACTATAAAATCACTTTACTACTTGTTCACTTTGAAATCCTGGTGATAAGAGTGAACACTGCTACTACTGCAAATACTACTACCACAAAGCTTTGGCTAGTTCATAACGTAAATTCTTTTAAGCAGGTTGATTCTAAATGTACATTTCCATTTCTTTTTTGCTACTGATGCTACTACTGCTATTACTACAGCAACTACTGCGACTACTTTTTGGCTACCAAGGCTATTACTGCAATTGTTCCTGCAACTAGCAACGTTTCTCTATAGAGCCATTTGTCACTGGAATGTGCTGCCACAACACATAACGCTCATACAAAATCATGCTGTTTTTAAAAAATGTGTTAAGAAATTACTATTTGAAAATGCTATAAGTTGAATGTAACATATTTTAAAGGAAAAGTTTTTTACAATTTGAGCCTTATTTCGGTAATAAAACAAGTTGTTTTACTCACCCATAGCACTTTGGTGTCATATGGAGCATTTACAGAGATGTTTTAGATTAGCACTAGGCTAACACCGTTAGCCTAGCGCGACTTATAGCCATAGCTCGGGGCATTCCCCGAGCATGTAATATGCCCCGTGCGGGCTCCAAATAACACAAACTTTAGCACTTTTCAAATCATAAAAGCTCGATGTCTTAGTCTACGATTTCGTTTGGTCAAAAGTGGCCTGTAATCCGAGATTTAGCTATAGTTTCGAGTAGATGAGGAGGCCAGTGCGCATGTGCGGACTGTGCTCTCAGCTCCCGGGACCCAAACATGGAACGCAAAACTGTAAACTATGGATAAATCTCGGATTACAGGCCACTTTTGATTCAAACGAAAGCGTAGACTAAAGACATCGAGCTTCTATGATTTGAAAAGTGCTAAAGTTTGTGTTATTTGGAGTCGTACGAGGCATATTACATGCTCGGGGAATGCCCCGAGCTATGGCTATAAGTCGCGCTAGGCTAACGGCGCTAGGCTAACGGCGTTAGCCTAACGCTAATCTAAAACATCTCCGGAAATGCTCCATATGACACCAAAGTGCTATGGGTGAGTAAAACAACTTGTTTTATTACCGAAATAAGGCTCAAATTGTAAAAAAACGTTACTTTTCCTTTAAGTGTTTGGTTTGTGTTTTTGATCATGTAACTTAAACTCAGTGTTTTGATTTGGCTGTTTTGATGGTGCTTAAAATGTATTAAAATGTATTAAAATGTATTGTATTTTAAATTGGACCCCAGGAAGACTAGTCTCTGCGTTTGTAGAGACTCATGGGGATCCTTAAATAAACAAATAAACAAACTACTACCATTACTGATACTACTATTAAGAGTATTCTTTTAGCCAGGTTGATTGTAAATGCAATTTTTTTGTCATTTAATGCTGCAGCAATGGGCTAAAGAGGGAAACACTGGAATTTCAACGAATCGTTTGCATGTTTCAGTAAAATGGGATGAGGTTGGCAAGACATTTTAACTGAATTTCAAATACACAAAAATAAAAGACTATTTTTTTAGACATTAGAATTGGATTTTATTTGAGTGGTTTAAAGCTTGTTCTGATATAGATCAAGATTATTTCTTTTAAATCTTTCTGTCCATATTCAGGTAGGTTTTTTAGTTCTGTTGCAGTTTTCTTCAGTATCAATACGTTTTCAAACTTACTTTAATACTAGTTTTAGTATCAACCAAAAGTAGTAGTAGTAGTAGTAGTAGTAGGGCCACTAATAAGCAATTTTCAAGTCAAAAAACTACTAAACAAACTACTGAATGTTTCAAAGTTATAAAATATAGAAGTGGACTTTTGCATCAAGTGGTGAAAAAACAGACTGCACAAATATAGGAATCCATCTGCTCCAAAACTAGTCCTTAAATTTGACTCCTTACTCAGTCCACGACAGCGTAACTCTGCTAAAAAGTGTGTTTTTGGAACCAGAGCAAGGAACTCGTCCAACTTTTAAAATATTTACTATGGAATTCCCATATAAACACCTCGAAGACTACCTTTCAGTCACGCACCCCCCGAGCTGTGGAAAAGTACTTTTGGAAAACTCCACTAACGCCGCGTCACAGTTTGTACAGTACTTTTAATATTAAAAGTACAAAATCTCTCCATAGAGGCCGGTCGTTATGGAAACACTAAACAGGAGACCATCCAACTTGTGGGCCGGGCGAGAGAAAGCAGTCTTTGAGAACTGGCCCAAGAGACACAAAGCTGTCCTTGTTCACTATTTTGAACATGTTGTGATTGAGAATGTGACCCGTATACTTAGCTTTCTGATTAGGTTTACGAAGACAAACTAAACAACAGACTCACTTTGTGCGGCTATTAGCTAATGCTGAGAGCACCGCTGTTTGCGTGATTTCGATTCCGTCAATGTGAGCGCTTGTATGTAGCGTGTTTGTCCATATGTCCGTATCGGATGATTCAAAGTAAATAAGTCACATTTGTTTTAAAAATCCCAAAACTTAACGTGTAAAATTTGTGGTGTAAAGTTTGTTTGCAAAATTATGTTGACAGTTGAATGTCAGAAGTTTGATTTAGACTTCATTTTTCAGAACAGAAATGGACCACCTGCTTGTCTCCATGGAGCCTGGAATGTTACACAGTATGACATTAAAATGACCTATCTCCATGGAGACACACAGGGCATACCAGGCTATATCAGAAGTCAGATCTGACTCACTCACAGCAAGAACGCATGTTTTTCAATGTATTTTTGAGCAATAAAACACTATACGTTGAATAAATGCAAGGTATGTTTAATGCCATACTGCGGAACATTCCAGACTAAGCAACAACATAAAGATGAGTAGGTCGTGGATCCTGTACCAGAAAAGTTATGCAGTACATCTTTAGAAATCCTGTGCAATAACTGTGACATAATATGAATCATCTCCTGTACGAAAGACTGAAGGGACTTTACGCACTCTGTATCCTGTTTCCATGACGACAGGCAGAGACACTTATTCTACAGAAAAGTGCTGTAGCTATTTATTTTATTTAATTTTTTCATCTTCTTCCGCTTTTCCATTTTCTGGGTCACGGGGGCAGCAGTCCAAACAGATCTGCTGCCCAGAACACAATGCACCTATTTTTTATTTTTTTTATTATTTTATTGTATTTTATTTGATTATTTATTTGATTATTTATTTGATTATTTATTTGATTATTTATTTTATTTTTTATTTTATTTTTTATTTTATGATTATTATTATTATTTTTTTATATATATATTTTTTTATTTTATTTTATTTATAATTTTTTTAATTTTTTATTTGATTTTATTTAATTTTTTTAATTTTTGATTTTATTGTATTTTATTTTATTGTATTGTATTTTATTTTATTGTATTTTATTTTATTGTATTTTATTGTATTTTACTTACTTATTTACTTTATTTTTTTTATTTTTTATTTATTTTATTTTATTTTTATGCTACTGGCACAGCAGGGACGGGACAAGATCTCAAGCCACAATATCTCATGAGACAAAAACAGCTACAAGATCGTGCACACATGCTGAAAATCATGAGATTTTTTCCCTGTGTTTTTACATTTGGATTGGATAAACAAACAGAGTTAATTTACATTTTTTTGAGACACTGTAGTCCCCAAAAAGCAGTCTTACAGTGACAGCAGACGTATTAAAGTAAATCTAACATTTTTGAGTGCCGTTTCATGTTCTCTTACTGTTCTTCAACTGTGCATTGCAACACTAAAGAATTTCCCCAGAGTTGGACAAATAAATACTGTCTTATCTTATCTTTAAATAAGATCAAGAGCGTTGCTGAGGTGTGGTTTTGGGTCACGGCCGTCATCATCTTATTCCAATGAAGCGGCAGATAAAACGTCAGTCACCAGTTCTACTTTAACGGTCCGACCTTACACAAAACTGACTCTTGTGAGCTTTTAACACTAGAAGTCCCGCGGAGGGGTCACTTGACCTTTTTACCTAAAAGACCCACAGAGGGGTCATCTGACCCTTTGGACCCCCTGTGGACACTCCTTTTGTTGTGGAAATGTGGCTGTTAGCGGCTCACAGCAGTCGCTTGAGTCACAGAGTCGCTTGAGCCTGTGTGGGGGAGGGGACCCCCAGGCAAGCGTAGGTAATGCGTGTTTTTGCATGTGTGTGTGTGTGTGTGTGTGTGTGTGCGTGTGCGCCCATATGGTGGATTTATAAACATATGGTGGATTTTTATGCAGTGAATCATCAGGATCAACGAGAATTTGGGATCAAAAACTCTAAACATTTATTGTTAAAAAAATACAAAACAAAACATATTTACAATGAATGCAAAAGCAACTGTTTTCCCAGTTTTTGTGTGGAAGGTTGTTGCAGAAGTAACTTATTTTTGTGTGCCAAAAATAGAAGAAAAAAAATTACAAAGGAAAAAAGCATATTTACAAAGAATGCAAATGAGTGAAATACATTTGAGCAGTCACTAACAATTCTGGCACTGCCATTGCTCCTTTCGGCATTTCCCACATGTATATTTGTAACAGTCATCACAGCGCACTGTTGCACGATTGTCCTTGCATTTGATTTTAGCCTGAGACTTGGCTCTTTGTCCGAGTTGTGGTGTGGAGGGTTGTTGCCGAAGCAATTGCTCCTTTTGGGCCTTTTTCATACCCACGTGGGAGTGAGCCAACTCTCTTGCCAGTTCAAACAGGAAATCCACCCGTCTTTCCTTTCTCCCAGTGCATAATTGATAGAGCACGTGGGCATTCAGTGCTGCAATGTCTATCATGTTGTAGAACACTGCTACTGGCCAGCGCCTTGTTCCTGTGCGGACAGTGTATTCCCGCACCATCTGGTCCATGATATCGACGCCGCACTTTGTTGTGTTGTAGAGTGTGATGGTGTTTGGCTTCTTTTTGGTGGTTTCCTGTGTCTGAATCGTGCTGTGCATGCTGCTGAGAATATACACAGTCTTCTTCCGCTTGGGTGCATACACAGTCAGTCTGGCACCAGTGGATGAAAACACCTGGGTGGTAAATTCATCGCGGTGCATCTGTCGAGTTGACGGTGGGATTTCTTGGCGAATCCTGTTGACTGTGCCGAGGATGGTTGAATTCCGGCTAAGTAGTCGTTTTGCAAGTGACAGTGATGTAAAGAAATTGTCTGTGGTAACATTTCTGCCCTTGTCCAAGAATGGTTCCATCAGCCTCATGACTACACTCTCAGACACTCTCTCCCCACGAGGTCGAGTGGGGTCCTTGCCAAGATATGGGAGGATGTTGCAGACGTATTTGGTTTTCAAGTCACACGCCACCCAAAACTTGATACCAAACTTGTCTGGTTTAGTTGCAATGTACTGTAGGAAACAGCAGCGAGTCTTGCACGGGAAAAGTTGTTCGTCAATGGTGATGTGTCGACCAGGGATGTAGGATGTGATGCAGTTGGTGACAAACAATCCCCATATGTTTGAAATTGCCGCAAACCTATCAGTCTGTACTCGCTCGCTGCGGGTGTCTCTGTCATCAAAGCGCAGGTGATGCATGATGTTTTGGAAACGGCCTCGGGACATGGTTTCGATGATGTGTGGGCTTCCCAGCTTTTTCGACCAGCAGTCACGCAGTGATGGCACCTTGAAGATTCCCCTCATGATGGTGATGGAAATAAATGCCATTAGTTCAGGTATGCCCATGAACCAATCCACATGCTCAGTTTGCTTCGCATGTTGAATTGTGCAGTCTCGAATGATGTCAAGCATGTCCGGAGTGATGAAACAAAGGAAGCTCTGAAGGCGACTTGTGATTGACCTCCTGGCCTTAGCTGTTGGCTCTCCATCTGCGCACTCTCCTCATCTGTTGCGTGAAAAAAATGTAATAATGAGCAATGGGAAATTCAAATGATATCACAAATGCAAGTATAGAAGCTAATCACTGCAAAATTGGTTTATTTTTCTAGTTTCAAGTAATGTAGTAAAAATCACCTTGGAACTAGTATTTTTCAAATAGAAATAAAAACCTCAAATTAGACTATTTTTACTTGTTTTAAGAAATTTGCCGATGGGCAAGCATTTTTTTTACTAGGTTAGCAATATTTGCTAGCCAGTTTGCCAGGCAAAATTTGCTAGGCAAACAACATTTGCTGGAAATGAGTAAATCAAGTAAATCTTAGCTAGTAAAAAAGCTTGCCCCATTGGCACGCAAAAAAATACTAGTTCTGAGGTGATTTACTCCCTCACTGAAATGAAATGTAAAATGGGAAATAATATGAAATGAAATATTACCTGAAGACAACTGAGACGGGTCGGAGTCTGAATCCACCTGGAGATTGATGTCTTCTCCATCCGATTCGCAAGGGTCAGCTCCATCCAGGATAATTTCCAATGCCTGTTGAGTGCTGTCCTCCCCCCTGCTGATTCAACAGGTAATGGACGCATTTACAAATGAAGAGATGCTAATTGTGGCCATCAGAGCCATCAGTTTGGACTAAGGGTCTTTTGACCCTTCTCCAGGACTTTAGGGGGGCTGTCAAAATTCCCGGGACTTCTAGTGTTAATCATGTTAGAATGTTGTTACTTCATCAAAAACACCTGGAGATGTGTTTTGTTAAATGAATAATCCTTTATTATTAGTCTGTTTACATCTCCGAAGCTCAAAATGCTCTGCTCCACCTTGTGATGTCATGAAGCGCTATAGTTTTCCTAGTTAACAGCTCCTTTTAGCTTTAGTTCAATAGAGATTGGTCATTCCAGGAGTGAAATTATCCAAATGATTTGAGTTTAAAGTATTACCACATGACATCACAGGGTGGAACAGAGTGTTTTCTCAGCCTAAACGAGCAGGGTTTGTGCGCTAAACATGCGCGAATGAAACAAAACACAACTCGAGGTGTGTCTGATGAGAAAACGACATTTATAACAGCGTAACAGCGTAACACGGGCACTTTAAAGTACGACGCGTTTCCTTTTCTCTCGCTACACTCCTTTTTCTTCAAAATCCCCTCTTCTCTGCCGCTCTATTGACTCGTTCACTCACTCCGGGACCTCAGCTTGACCGGTACAAAATGAAAAAGTCCTTGCACTCTTGTTGAAATGAGCTGCTCCATCCCTGCCCGGACGAGAGGGGAGAAGGGAGAGAGCGCAAAGAGGCCAGACTTCATCAATCACACCGACGCACGCCGACACACACCGACGAAAACCAACGCACACAAGAGAGAAGAAGGGAGTCGGGGTAAATAAGAGGAGAAAAGAAAACTAGAACAGATTGATTTAGACTGGGAGATGTGAGGGAGGGAGGGAGCTGGCCACATCTGGTGTTTTGTCAAAAGGAATTACAGGTGCAGCGAAACGGGCGGAAAGATACAATTATTTTTATAAAAGGAAATATGAATGTGGAAGGGAAAGTTTTGTGATTTTCTGATTTTTTAGGAAATATATAAAGTTGTTTTATTACTTGCTCACGTTGAAGTCCTGGTGCTGATACTAATAGTACCACAACTGCTACGACTAGATTAGATTAGATTTATTGTCATTACAGAATACAACAAAACTGCAGCAGTAAAAAATACTACTACTTGTACTAATACTGCTACTACTGTCGCTGCTGCTATTACTAATACTACCTCAATAGTACTTATAAAATGCTTTGGTTAGCTTATAAAATAATTGTTTTAATCAGGTTGTTTCTACTACTGATATTGCTACTGAAACTACTCCTACTACTGTTACTACTACTACTGTTACTACTACTGTTACTACTACTCCTACTACTGCTACTGCTCCTACTACAACTACTGCTCCTACTACTACTGCTCCTACTACTACTGCTCCTACTACTACTACTCCTACTACTACTACTCCTACTACTACTACTCCTACTACTACTACTCCTACTACTACTACTGCTCCTACTACTACTACTCCTACTACTACTACTGCTCCTACTACTACTACTGCTCCTACTACTACTGCTCCTACTACTACTACTCCTACTACTACTACTGCTCCTACTACTACTACTCCTACTACTACTACTGCTCCTACTACTACTACTGCTCCTACTACTACTGCTCCTACTACTACTACTCCTACTACTACTACTACTTCTCCTACTACTACTCCGACTACTACTGCTCCTATTACTACTACTTCTAGGAATCTATCTGCTCCAAAACTAGTCCCTAAATTTTACTCCTCACTCAGTCCACAACAGTGTAACTGCTAAAAAGTGTGTTTTTGGAACCAATTTTTAAAATATTTACTATGGAATTCCCATATAAACACCTGGAAGAACAAGAGTACCTTTCAGTCACGCACCCCCCGAGCTGTGGAAAAGTACTTTAGGAAAACTCCACTAACGCCGCGTCACAGTTTGTACAGTACTTTTAATATTAAAAGTACAAAATCTCTCCATAGAGGCCGGTCGTTATGGAAACTACTACAACAACTACTACTACTACTACTCCTACTACTACTACTCCTACTCCTACTGCTACTCCTACTCCTACTGCTACTGCTACTACTACTCCTACTCCTACTACTACTACACCTACTACTACTACTACTACTCCTCCGACTACTACTACTTCTCCTACTACTACTCCTACTACTACTTCTCCTACTACTACTCCTACTCCTACTACTACTACTCCGACTACTACTACTACTCCTACTACTACTACTCCGACTACTACTACTACTACTTCTCCTACTACTCCGACGACTCCTACTCCGACTACTACTACTACTTCTCCTACTACTACTACTTCTCCTACTACTACTACTTCTCCTACTACTACTACTACTCCGACTACTACTACTACTTCTCCTACTACTCCTACTACTACTACTCCTCCGACTACTACTACTACTACTACTCCTACTACTACGACTACTACTACTACTACTTCGACTACTACTACTACTTCTCCTACTACTCCTACTACTACTCCTACTCCTCCTACTACTTCTCCTACTACTCCTACTCCTCCTACTCCTCCTACTACTACTACTCCTACTACTACGACTACTACTACTACTACTACTTCGACTACTACTACTACTTCTCCTACTACTCCTACTTAACCCTATATTTTTACTTCAAAAGAAAGCAATAAGAATTGTCAATCATGCTGAATATTATGCACCAACTAACCCTCTCTTCATTAAACTAAATACATTAAAATTAAATGACCTGATCAATCTAAATACTGCCGTTGTGATGTATAAGGCATACAACCACATGCTCCCACAAAGTATCCAGGAGATGTTCAAGCCTAGAGAGGGTCCATATAATCTCAGAGGAGCAGCCATTTTCCAAAAGGCTAAGGCAAGAACAACCAGAGAAAGCTTCTGTATCTCAATTACAGGAGTAAATTTATGGAATAGCCTGACTGAGGAACTAAAAGAGTGCACCTCAGTCAAAAGATTTAAAAAGGTGTATAAATCTTATATAATAGAACAATATAAATCAATATTATAAAGGTGTATTATGTTTATTAAAAACTGAACAATAATTGGATTATGAAAATTGATTATCATTGTAGTGGAATATATATTTTCTAACTCCCTTGCTTGATATATATTTTTTTCTTCAATTATTGTTGCGGTTGCTATTGTTATTATTGTTATTATTATTATTGTTGCTGTTATTGTTGTTATTATTATTGTTATTATTATTATTATTGTTGCTAATTTTATTATTGTTATTACCACCATTAATAATATAATTATTATTACTGATCATTGATATTGGTATTGATATTATCATTATTATTATCGTTATTTTTAATCATTATCATTATTATTATCGATATTGGTATTGATATTATCATTATTATTATCGTTATTTTTTTGACAACCTAAATTCTGTTCACAGGAACATAGATAAATTGGATTACAGATGGAGGTCCCTGTGCTGATGGTAATAAATGAATGACTAAATGAGAAAAGTAATACTATACATATGACTATGTTTGTTTCACAATTATCACCAGATCAGGGCAGATGGAGGTTTTGGTGTGGGGAGATGTTCCTTTTCTCGCAGCAGACCTTGTCTCTTTTAATGCACAGCTGAAGACACAAGGCAAAGGGTGGTCCTGTTGTCCGGGGGCAGCCCCTCTCTGGCAGCAGGTTCACAAAAACACCTTGCCACTTTTTATGCATCACATACACCAACAACACAACTTCACATTAAGTTTTAATACCATCAGCACCAATACTTCTGATGGAATAATTATATATTATTAACTTTTGTGATTCTTTAATCTTTAGAAATGAAGTTTCAAATGTGTGCGTGACTTGTGATCATATGTTTTGAGTTGCAGAAAGGCCAGATATCTGAGGGGAGACGTAAGCAGACAGCTCGGCTCCTCCAGTATCTAAGTTTCAGGGACATTGTCCCTGTGAAAGATGTCATATCTGGGAATTATCTTATAAGTGTGTTGGGTGTTATGATTATGTTTTGGTTTTAATGATTATGTTTTGTCGGCTGTCCTGCCACATGTTCCCCCACCCCTTATGGGCAGGACAGACCACGTGTAAACTAGGGATGTGAAAAACTGAATAAATAGCAAGCTGGGGGCACAGAGAACCAGGACGCTCAGAGCAAATATGGGCCGAGAGCAATGTTGTAACCTGGTCGTATTTCTCTGATTGTTCTCCACTTGCAAGTGAAAAAGATCTAATCTCTTGTCTTCCTTTCCTGTGTACAGAATATGTTGGGTTTTTACCAGCACCCATCAAATGGTCCTTCGAGCCGGATCCCAAGACACCTAAAGACTCCAGGAGGTGTCTGAGATTCGGGAAAGACAGTGGCCACTGCATCTGAAACCTTTACCGGCCGACTCTCAACCATCGCTTGGAGTCTGAGGGTTGACGGGATACCGAAGGAGGAAGACAACCAGACTAAAAGAACTGAGTGAGTACGTCTAAGTTTAAAACGTGTGTGACTGAGGGTCATAGCGCGTAGAAAACCCTAAAAATCCTAGGCTCTATTAGGTAAAATGTGGACTAGTGTCCCTCTATCGGGTGGCGGGAGAGTCACTGGCAGGTAGTAAAACACTGGGTGGAGTAGTATCCTTCTAACGGGTGACAGGTTAGTCACATACAGTTAGTAAATTACTGAAGGAAGCGGTTTCCCTTTATCGGGTAACAGGTTAGTTACTGGCTAGATAATAAAAGACCGTGAAAATCGTACTCAAAGGAATAAAAGTTCTGTGTGAAAGTGTGTATGACTGGAATTACAGGCCGTTAACACTGTAATTCATATAAACTGTTCAGAATAATACAGTAACGTATTGTAGATGCAAAGGCAAGATTTTTCCACCTGCTCATTGCACAGTGACAGGTTGAAGTGAAAAATACTACAATACTGATTATTACTGTCTGAACAAAAACACATCCCAACCTGTAGGCTCCCCTTTGGACAAATGGTTGGACCAAATTGACAAAAAAAAATGGGAAACAAACAGACAAAACTTCAGAGTAAGGATTATAAAATTGTTGCGCAACAAAATAAAGACAAAATAAAATACCTGAAATTATGGACAACAAAATATAATTTCAAAGGGAAGTTAAACACTGTAGAGATAATACAGTTAAGAGAAAAGATCTATGCAGATTATTATGCAGACTATTAGAGTAAAAAATATTTACAATAGTTACTTGAGCTGAGGAATTTAGGCCCCTAGAAACATCAGATTCAGATTCTCAAATGATAATGCTTCTGGAGTTGTTCACCATATGGAATAAGACCACCCAGACACAAGCAGAACACGCAAACTCCACATACAGGACTACCTTCATACATACTCCCTACAACTGTACAACAGCTCACCTTTTGGCCGCACCGGGGCTCACCTTTTGGCCGTGTCCAGGGCGCGTGTTTGCACTCCGCCTCCGCCTGGCAAATCTATTATACGTCTAATTCTGCTTTTCATATTATCATATTATATCAAATATCCTCCTGGGACCCGAAGAAAAAGAGTTTTTTTTTATTTTTTAGTTTTTTTTGCATTGATCTGGTTTGGACCTGATTTAGATCTCTTTTAGTCCTAGTTTAGACCTGGTTCAGTTCTGGTTTAGTCCTAGTTTATTTATCATAGTGCAGCCACAAACTAGAGTGTATCTCAAAAGACTCAAATGTACAGACTGGATAACTACAAGACCAACAGCTGAGACAGGATGTCACAACTGGACTAGACAAGCATTATTTTGGCCAATACATGTCATTTCCAGTACAAAAAGCAGCGCCATCTGTAGGATGGAGAATGATACAAGATCTACAAGCAGTAAACCAAGCAGTGATTCAGAGAGCACCATCTGTTCCTGATCCACATACACTTCTAAATTCATTACAACCAAATTCACAATACTTTACGGTTATAGACATTTCAAATGCTTTCTTTTCAATTCCACTTCGTGAAGATAGCCAGTTTTTATTCGCATTTACCTATAACAATAGAAGATATACTTATGCCAAGTTACCACAAGGTTACGGTGAATCTCCTACAATTTACTCACAGGCTATGAGTTCGAATTTGTCTAAATTTACACCTCCAGGAGGAAGTCAAATCTTACTTTACGTGGATGATGTTTTGATTTCATCACCAGATAAGGAAACATGCCAAAAGGATACAATAGCGTTATTAAAATATCTAGCAGAAAACGGACATAAAACAAGTAAAAATAAAGTACAATTTTGTAAACAAGAAGTCAAATATTTAGGATATTCTCTCAGTAATGGAGGCAGAACAATTACTAACGACAGAAAAACAGCTATCCTGAATGCACCAAAACCAGAAACCAAAAAACAAATGATGTCTTTTTTAGGATTAACGAATTACTGCAGACAATGGATTCCATGTTATGCAGAATTAACACATCCATTAAGTCAACTAATATAAGATAAGATAAGCCTATATTGATCTCACACAGGAGAAATTTACTCGCCACAGTAGCTCCAGGACATTTGGACAAGAGGGAAAAAAGTGCATGCATGCAGGGAGGGGATAAAGTAAGTAATAAATAATACAAATAGTAATACGTAATAATAATAATAATAATAATAATGGAAAATAGTAATAATGATAATAAATGATAATAATATGAGACTCCAATATGATAATATATGAGACTCCAATAGCAATGAAAGATAAATTAAAATAGATGCAGGAAGCAGAAAAGGCATTCTGTGATCTAAAACAAACTTTAGTCTCAAGTGTAAGTTTAGCCTTACCGGATTATTCAAAACCCTTCGTGCAAATGGTAGATTGTAAAGGCATATTAATGACGTCAGTAATCACACAACTGCATGGAACCAAACTAAGACCTATAGCCTACTATTCAACTAAACTTGACAGTGTAGCGCAAGCGATGCCCCACTGTCTGAGAGCCGTGGTAGCAGCACCTGTAGCAGTAGAAGCTTCAGCAACAGTAGTGTTATTTCACCCATTAACACTCAAAGTACCACACGCTGTCGCAGTATTACTATTACAGAGCAATCACTCATTTTTATCACCAGCAAGACATCTTTCATGTATGACAAATTTATATTCACAACCACATTTAACCATAGAAAGATGTACAGTTTTAAATCCAGCCACTTTAATGCCGACTGAGGATGACGGAATCCCACATAATTGTAAAGAATTAGTAGAACAATCAACAAAATGTAGAGAAGATTTATTAGATACTCCAATTGAAGGAGCAGAAATTGTATTTGTAGACGGATCATCTAAAAAAGACAATTATGGAAAAACACAGACAGGGTATGCGGTAACAACAGTAGATAAAGTTTTAAAAGCAAATAAATTACCTCCAAATTATTCAGCACAGGCAGCAGAATTAGTAGCACTAACAGAAGCATGCAAATTATTTAAAGGCAAGAACGTAACAATATATACAGATAGTCAATATGCATATGCGACAACTCACGTATTTGCACAATATTGGAAAAATAGAGGAATGAAGACTTCTACAGGAAAACCAGTAACTCATGCTGAATTATTAACAGAATTAATAAAAGCAGTACAATTACCAAATAAAATAGGTATTTGTAAATGTGTAGCACACAAATCAGGAACAGATGAAGTAACAAGAGGAAATGCAATGGCAGATAAAACAGCTAAAGACGCAGCAGAATACAAAATAAATACATATTCTTTAATGGAAGGGACCCAACTAAAAAAAAAACCTACAAGACATGCAAGAACAAAGCCCTAAAACTGAAGTAAACTTATGGAAAAGAAAAGGAGCACAAATAAAAAAACGACATATATATGTGACCAGAAAATAAACCAATACTACCACAGAATTTATATAGATACGCAGCAATATTGAGCCATGGTAAATCACATGTCTCAACAGGAGGGATGGTATCTATGATAAATACGCAGTATACAACCTAGGGATTTAATAAATAGTCAAAAAAAAATTTGTAGAAGATGCCTAATATGTGCAAAACATAATCCACAAGGAAATCTTAGACCAATTAGAGGTAAATTTCCAGAACCACAATACCCATTTCAAGAAATACAGATGGATTTTATTCAATTAAATCAAAGTGAAGGTATGAAATATTGTTTAGTAATCATAGATGTGTTTTCAAAATGGACAGAGATATTTCCAACTAGACATCCAGATGCATTAACAGTAGCAAAAGCGTTATGGAAAGAAATTATACCTAGATATGGATTAGTGGAAGTGATCCGATCGGATAATGCTAAACATTTTGTTAATGAAACCATAGAATTGATAGGAAAGAAATTTGATATAAAACTAAAAAACTTGTGTTCATATCACCCACAGTCAGCAGGACTAGTAGAGAGAAGAAATGGTACTATAAAAAACAGACTTAAAAAATGTATGGAAGAAACTAAAAGACCATGGACTAAATGTTTAGATTTAGTCAAGTTAGAATTAAATACTACAGCTATACAAGGGTTAACTCCATTTGAGATATTGTTTGGTAGACCATATAAAATACCACAATTTAAACAAATATGGGAAGATGGGGAAGATATGGACTTAGCTTCACACATGAGAAAAATGTTTGAAAAGCAAATAAACAAAAATACTGAATTAGAACAACCCTGTTCTCAACAAGAAGAAGAGTTAGTGGAACCAGGGGACTGGATCTTGGTGAAAAGCATAAAGAAAAAACACTGGTATTCACCTAAGTGGGAAGGTCCTTATCAAGTATTGTTAACAACCCCAACAGCACTAAAAATAGCTGAGAGAGCAACTTGGATTCATCAAAGTCATTGCAAAAAGGTTATAAACTACAAAGATGCCGATAAATCACAGGAATAGAATACCAAAATGGTTAAAGACAGCTATAATGTGTTGGATATTGTTGACATTCCTTGTAATGACATTCCTACTGGTATGGTATCAGATAAAAAAATGGGCTAGAAGACTTAAGATGGAAGTGATTAAATTGAATGGCAAATTAACTTTAGTAATGTTCTTTAACACAACAGCAGAACCATTAGAAGCAGGAATAGAATCAGGAGGTCATGGTCTGAAAGTACCATGTTATACCTTATTGTTATGTATTTATAAATCAGGAGACGACCCAGAACAGAACAGACACAGAACTGCCTCAGCAGAAGGAAAGTCTAGTGATAGGACCATAAACTTTCACTAGTACAAAGATTAGAATAAATAACAACAACAACGAGCAAAAACAGATGATTGGTTTCTAATAGCTACAGGAATATCAGGACTCAACAATAACTGTTAATGATGGAACAAGCAGCTAATTCATCACTATCAGACTGTTTAGTATGTTTGGGATCTAGACCAGTTTTGAAAGTAGTCCCTGCACCCATTAACGAGACATGTATAATACCTATAATGACTAACACCAATCCACCAAACTGTTCTGACTTAGATAAAACTTTTCCAGTCACCCAACCTGTAAAGATTAAACCAGTATTTGATGTTAAAGTAGCACTTAAAATTTTTTTATGTGTATAAATTTCAATGGAACAAAATACATCTTAGGGAGAATCCAGCAGGAATTTTGTGAAACTAACATTAGTGGAGGTGACAACATGAAAGTAATATCCAGATCAGACGTGTGGTGGTGGTGCGGTGAAGACAAGATCTATGACAAAATACTGTCCAATACTTCAGCTCGTTGTGCTATAGTTACCCTGATTATGCCAGTGATAGTCCAACCAATGACTGCAGAAGAGATAAGTGCACATTACCAACTTGTGCTTCCAGGACATTTAAATAGAAGGAAGCGAACTAGCCACACCCCGTGATTAGAAGACCTACTTTGACGCTGTGGGCGTCCCTAGGGGGCGTGCCTGACGAATATAAATTAGCAAATCAAATATATCACTCAAGACCCTTTAAAAAACTGCTGCTAAGGACGACTGTTGCACTGATGCACATTTATTTTATCTTAACTCCAATGCACATTCTATTGCACATTTTTGATGCACACTGCACACTTTGGAAATCTGTATATAGGTGTTTATTTATTATGTTGCACTGTTTTAAGATTTTAGATCTTAGACTTTAGTTTAACTTTAGATCTCTGTCTTAGATAGTTTTTGTTGTGTTTTGTCTTCATATTGTATTTTGTACACTGTCTTTTTGCACTGCCTGGCCAGAGAGAAACGAAATTTCACTGTATGTTGAACACATATGGCAGAATTGACAATAAAGGCTAACTTTGATCTTTTGAAATAGCAGCAGGATTTAAAAATACACCAGTTATAGCTGCATTCCTTCCAATTACGCCTAACAAAAATGTAGACAGAATCAACTACATCCACTATAACGTCCAGAAACTTGGCAACTACACCGAAACTGCACTATCTGCTGTACACGACCAACTTAAAGCTACCTCACTCATGGCCTTCCAGAATCGCATAGTGCTCGACATGTTACTAACCGAGAAAGGAGGAGTGTGTGCAATCTTTGGGGATGTGTGTTGTGCGTTTGTCCCGAATAACACCGCTCCCGAAGGTAAACTCACTAAGGCCTTGGATGGCCTAAGCTCTGAACAAGCGAATGAAGGACCAATCGGGGGTAGATACTTCCATATGGGATGGCTGGCTGGATGTATTTGGAAAATACAAAGCCCTGGTAACATCAGTCCTAATGTCAGTAGCAGTATTTGCAGCAATTTTGACCTTATGTGGGTGTTGTTGTATTCCATGTCTAAGAGCATTAATTAATAGACTAATTACAACTGCCATCTCACCCTTAACACAAGACAAGGAAGTGATGATGCATTTGCTGGCAGGTTATGATGGCACTCTAGCGAAGAAACAGATTTACAAAATGAATTGACTGACTTATTCCAAGAAATTGAGAATTGTGTGTACAATAACAATGAACAGGTAACTGAAAATCTGCAAAGAAGAGGTTACACGGGATACAACAAAAATTAATAAACAGGAGGGAAATGATGGAATAATTATATATTATTAACTTTTGTGATTCTTTAATCTTTAGAAATGAAGTTTCAAATGTGTGCGTGACTTGTGATCATATGTTTTGAGTTGCAGAAAGGCCAGATATCTGAGGGGAGACGTAAGCAGACAGCTCGGCTCCTCCAGTATCTAAGTTTCAGGGACATTGTCCCTGTGAAAGATGTCATATCTGGGAATTATCTTATAAGTGTGTTGGGTGTTATGATTATGTTTTGGTTTTAATGATTATGTTTTGTCGGCTGTCCTGCCACATGTTCCCCCACCCCTTATGGGCAGGACAGACCACGTGTAAACTAGGGATGTGAAAAACTGAATAAATAGCAAGCTGGGGGCACAGAGAACCAGGACGCTCAGAGCAAATATGGGCCGAGAGCAATGTTGTAACCTGGTCGTATTTCTCTGATTGTTCTCCACTTGCAAGTGAAAAAGATCTAATCTCTTGTCTTCCTTTCCTGTGTACAGAATATGTTGGGTTTTTACCAGCACCCATCAACTTCCAATAAACATAATTTTCATGCAGATATAATAAATAACACTTTAAGAAATTACATAAATAGTGATAACCAGAGGTAAAACATAAGAGCAAAATGATGCCGATGATGATGATACTAATAGGATATCAATAAGATAAGATATATTTTTTTTCTTTCTCATTTTTTTCCTGTCTTATTGTAATTGCTTTACACTGTACAAGTATTCAAGTATTGGCAGCCAACCACTGTCACCGGTTAACTGTAAAAACACAAAAATAAGGATTACTACTAACTTTGGGAGAAGGGGTGGGATTTAATAAGTTTTACTTCTACCCACTCCTTTTCGGGCATGTACATATACGCAAAAAAAAAAAAAAAAATGTATTTGTCTATATATTCTTTCTTTTTTATGTTCTTTTTTTGTTGTTTATTTAAATTGTATAACACTGTACATTTTCTGTGCACTACAAGTATCATATGCTCGAAATAAATTACTACTACTACTACTACTACTACTCCTACTCCTCCTCCTACTACTACTCCTACTACTACTACTTCTCCTACTACTTCTCCTACTACTCCTACTACTCCTACTCCTCCTACTACTACTACTCCTACTACTCCTCCTACTCCTCCTCCTACTACTACTACTCCTACTACTACGACTACTACTACTACTCCGACTACTACTACTACTTCTCCTACTACTCCTACTCCTCCTACTACTACTACTCCGACTACTACTACCACTACTACTACTTCTACTACTTCTTCTACTACTACATTTATAGCCAGGTTGTTTGAAATACACGTTTTACTGCTACTACAAAACACTTTTAGTGCGTTAATACTATTACTGTTGTATCCAGGACGATTAAATCTGTTTCATTTGTATTTGTTGGTCCTGTTGGCTCTAACCTGATAAACGTGTCTCTTTAAGTCACACTGATTCTGTTTAGGTTCATAATATTACATAATCTGCCCGTCAGGCCGTTTCACACCTGATCACACCCGAACTGTGAGAAGCACATGTTATGAAAAGTGAGATGAAAGTTTATTTGGCTTCACTCGTACTCACTGTCGCTCGTCTGTTATGTTTGTACGGCCCCTCTGCCTTTAGTTCACTGAGATTCCAGTCATACCTCAGTCTATCACACGAACGTCCACCTTAAACTCACATCTGAAATTTAAGCGGTCCAAAAAGTCCAAAAAGAGACATTTAAAGGGCCCATATTTCACTATTTTCTCATCTGTTATCATGTTGTTTCCTCATCACAAACAAACCTGGAGTTTTTCTGTATTTCATTCACATGTTTAACACACAAACCTTTGAGTTCTTCTCTCACTCACATCATCCACTTTGTGATGTCCTGTGGTAATACAGGAAGTGCTCCACTGTGTTTTTAAAGGTCCCATGGCATGAAATGGGACCCCCCCCCCCCCATGGTTAAAAGTTGCGAAATGTCTAAACTGAGCATTTGCGATCCTTTTCTGCGTTAGAAAAAATCAGAGCTCAAACGGGCGATTTTGAACAAGGAAACTTATTGACGTCAGCTCGAAAAAAGAAATGCAAATGCAGTTCCACCCCCGTCTGTCTGTACTCAGCGTCTCTGTAAATCACGCCCAGAGAGTTTGGACTGCGGAGGAGCTACGCAATGCGAAATGCGTTTTTTTATTTGCCTGGAGGAACTTGCGAGTGTTTCTAGGCTCGGAAGTCCTTTATCTGAGCCTCTGGACCTTTGAACAGCAGTGGTTTAATTTTATTTTCTGTGGAAATGTGTTTATTTTTCAGTGGAACGCTTCTCATCTCTCCCTCCGTGCAAAAACACGGAAGTGGGTCACAGAGCGGAGCGGAGAGCTTGGCCACGCCCCCACCCCCTACTATAGGCCATCTCTGTCCTACTCATTTGCATTCAAGCAACAACGCCCATAATGGAGTGTTCCAGAGTGACATTTATGACTCTTTCTCATCTTATCTCTGTTTCTCATGCACTGAGTGTTGATTTTGAAGAAGGATTCATTTACAGTATTAGGGAACCATTAAGGAGCCATATAAAAGCATCAAGAAGTACCATGTCATGGGATCTTTAAACTCCACACACCTTCACTAGAATCACTTGGATAATTCCAGCCCTGTTTCTATTGAACAAAAAATAAACGGGAGCTGTTAACTACTAATACATGAGCATTTTGAGCTTGGACTCGATCTGCTTCAGAGATAAAAGTGGCTAAATCATATTTATATTGATAAGATGAACTGAAAATCAATTGATAACTGTGCTGGTTAGCTAATGTATTTAAGATATGTAATGTTATTGTTTTACATCAAAATCACATCTGTTTATACAATAGATTTAGGCATTTTTGCTTAAAAATAATATTTATATTTGAAAATATTTAACTTGCACTTCTTTATCCGTCAAGAAATAAACAAATATCTTAAGACAGGTGCACACAATTTCGAGGCATCTCTCTTATGTGAAATCCAAAAATATATGTTAAAGGAGAATTAACGTTTTTTACAATCTGAGCCTTATTTCGGTAATAAAACAAGTTGTTTTATTCACCCATAGCACTTTGGTGTCATATGGAGCATTTCCAGAGATGTTTTAGTTTAGCGATATCCGTAACGCGAGTTCTCGGGGCACATGTTTGCGGTCTCCAAATAACACAAACTTTAGCACTTTTCAAATCATAGAAGCTCAATGTCTTAGTCTACACTTTAGTTTGAGTCAAAAGTGCCTCTAATCTGAGATTTATCCATAATTTCACGTAGATGAGGACGACAGTCGCATGTGCTCAGTCACAGCTGATTTCGCTCTCAGCTCCCGGGACCCAAACATGAAACGCAAAACTGTAAATTAAACTGAGGACTGAAGAGGAGTATACGGATGAGGAGACAGAATGGATACGGAAAGAATGAAGCGGAGACAGTTTTAGGAGCAGCAGAGAACAGCCATCGGTTTCACATTACTTCTCAGAATCGTGCGCTGAATCCGCTGGCCTTCTTTCTTTTCCTTTGCTGGTAAAAAAATGGTCCTGACTGAAGTGGGAACTGCAAACACGATGGTCCAAACGTCTTACAGCTTTGCCTTTCATGTTTGGGTCCCGAGAGCTGAGAGCGAAATCAGCTGTGACTGAGCACATGAGCACTGTCCTCCTCATCTACTCCAAACTATGGATAAATCTCGGATTAGAGGCACTTTTGACTCAAACGAAAGTGTAGACTAAGACATTGAGCTTCTATGATTTGAAAAGTGATAAAGTTTGTGTTATTTGGAGACCGCAAACATGTGCCCCGAGAACTCACGTTAACGGAGATCGCTAAACTAAAACATCACCGGAAATGCTCCATATGACACCAAAGTGCTATGGGTGAGTAAAACAACTTGTTTTATTACCGAAATAAGGCTCAGATTGTAAAAAACGTTAATTCTCCTTTAACTTGCACTTCTTTATCCGTCAAGAAATAAACAAGAAATATCTTAAGACGTCAGGTGCACACAGTTTGGAGGCATCTCTCTTATGTGAAATCCAAAAATATTTGATGTTAAAACTCTGAACATATTAAAGTGAACGTATGTGAATGTGCAGACAGGCTTTCAGATAGAACTGCTGCTTGTAGACACACTGAACCTTCTGATAAATGACAGATTTTGCCTTATTTTGCTTAAATTTCCTATTTTGACCCAATACTATATCTTGGAAACTATAGCCAATCAGCACTTCTGACTTACTTTTTCTTTATTAGTGACCTAAACCAAGAAAAATTTCACTACTTTTGTTCCGTAAGCATTACTTTTGCTTGTAGACCAGTTTAATAAAACGTGTAAATGAAACAAAACACAACTCCAGGTATGTTTTTGATGAAGCAACAACATTATTACATGGCTTAAAGCTCAGAAGAGTCAATTTCGTGTAATGTAGAATCTTTAAGACCTTTAAAAAACCCTTGTAATATCTGTCGAGGTACCCAAACAGTTACCCAAACAATCTTCTCTGCTTTCAAAATGCATTTAGTTTGTGTGGCTATTCTGCCCCCATTGTTTCTCACTGGCTTTGTTTTTGGTTTTGTGTACTCCCCCTTTTTCCCTGCTTTTGTGTGTTCCCCCTCTTTTGTCATCTCTTGTGTTGGTTGTGCACTTTTAACCCCCTCCGCTCCCTTCGTCTTCCCTGATACCTTTACAACAACCGTTCCACACCCGGCGCCACGTGATTTCCCATGAAAAGCCCCGATAGCCCTCGTCACAGTCACCCGCTCCACTGTGGACAGACTAAACAAAGGTGAACGAAGGGTTAACGCTGACGTCGGCTGTTTTTAGAAACACGTTTAATGCGCGTTAACTCCGCTCCAACACGGCGGAAAACTGTCATACAAAGTGATATCGTAAAGGCTTAGTCAGGAACACCAGACGTTCCGCGATTGTTGTTTGTTTTTTTGTTGCAATCTAGTAGGAGAAAAGATGAGCTGTCAGCCGACTGCGGAGTGAAGACGAGAAGAGAAGGGATGTGAGCGAGTTGGGGAGAGAGTTGGGGTTTATACTGGAACAGCAAATGCATCACCAACAATTGCGACAGTTTTACAAAGAAATGAAAGCGTCGCAGGTTTCAGTGTACCATGAAGGCTGACTCAACAGTTATCTATGTCGAGTTCTGAATAAAACATGGTCAAAAGTAAGTAAAAGTAAGTTGAAATAACAACTGTACGTTAACTAGATAAAGACGATTCCTTTTTTATTTCTTTTTTGTGTAATTTCAAAGAGCTCTACCTGCTTGTTTGTAATAAAAGTTAAAATAAATATAAATTTCCTATGACTAGTATGACTAAAACTACTACTAAAACACATGGTTAGCTTATAATAAACTACTACTACTACTACTACCACTACTACGACTACTACTACTGCTACTACTCCGACTACTACTACTACTACTACTACTACTAAAACGTTAATTCTCCTTTAAAACCGCAACAACAGTTCACTAAAAGTAACGTAGAACATAAGCGTCATAATTGTAAACCTGCTAAACTGTTAATCGATAATTACAACTGCTGAAAATACATTTATGAGACTCCTCGGCTGGTCCATGTGACGCTGCATCCTGATCCCAAAAGTCCTGGTTTAGTCCCGGTTTTGTCCTTATTATGTCCTGGTTTAGTCCTGGTTTAGTTTTGGTTTAGTCCTGGTTTTGTCCTCATTATGTCCTGGTTTAGTCCTGGTTTAGTCCTGGTTTAGTCCTTGTTTAGTCCTGGTTTAGTCCTGGTTTAGTCCTGGTTTAGTCCTGGTTTAGTCCTGGTTTTGTCCTGGTTTAGTTCAGGTTTTGTCCTGGTCTTGTCCTCATTATGTCCTGGTTTAGTCCTGGTTTAGTCCTGGTTTAGTCCTTGTTTAGTCCTGGTTTAGTCCTGGTTTAGTCCTGGTTTAGTCCTGGTTTAGTCCTGGTTTAGTCCTGGTTTAGTCCTGGTTTTGTCCTGGTTTAGTTCAGGTTTTGTCCTGGTTTTGTCCTCATTATGTCCTGGTTTAGTCCTGGTTTAGTCCTGGTTTAGTCCTGGTTTAGTTCAGGTTTTGTCCTGGTTTTGTCCTCATTATGTCCTGGTTTAGTCCTGGTTTTGTCCTCATTATGTCCTGGTTTAGTTTTGGTTTAGTCCTGGTTTTGTCCTGGTTTAGTTCAGGTTTTGTCCTCCTTATGTTCTGGTTTAGTCCGGGTTTAGTTCTGGTTTAGTCCGGGTTTTGTCCATTTAAATCCTGGTTCAGTTATAGTTAGTCCCGGTTAAGTCCTCGTCCTGATCCCAAAACCTGCCTGAGCTTGTAGGCGTACCCCTTCGTTTCAAGTCTGGTCGAGAGCTTACTTCGTTTCAAGGAGTATGTCGCCCTCGGTCGTGGCCCTTGATCAAAATTAGAATCGGGACACCCCTTTGCACTCACATGAATGCGCAAAACCAAGGGGTAGGGGTAAGACGAAGGGGTAAGACAGAGAAATGGGACACAGCCTAAATGACAATAGTAAATGATAAATTAGCCTGAGCCAAGCCAAAAATAGACGGTAAAATGTTACGTAACAAACTGGTCTGGATGTACTGGTCCATTGCCATATTATGAGGCGGATAATCTATTAATTATGTTTGGTAATATCATGAGGAAAAGTCGCTAAATACATATACTTTGATAATCCAACTGCCTAAAATGGATATTGCAGCTTTCCGGTGGAGTAGGTGTCAGCTTTGATGTCGATCTTCGCAGTGTCACCAAAACTGTAACCCGTGTGGCAGGTCCAATCACGTCCCTCCTTCACATTCCCGACACGAGTAAACCCGCCAACTTCCTTTTCACCGGAGGCTCACGCTTCTGGCAACGTGAGATATCAAAGAAGGGATTATAGAAGTGCCTTTTCCACAACACAAAACGCTCTGGAGATTAGCCCTGACCAAATATAGAGGTGTCATACATGTGTGGGTGCAACGCATCCGCAACGAGAAAACTGCTAATAAACATGAACTCGGAGCGGGGAAGTCGCCAAAATACAGTATAAGAAAACACTGGAAGTTCAGTCCGTGCATGTTTAGTTCTATTAGATCGGGTAATGAGGGTGAGATGTGTGCTCGAGCTCAAGGCGATTAATAATTCAGCGTTTGCAAACTTGTGCTTCAGTCTGGTGCAGAACAGGGACGGTTTTAAACACACACTGCCATTCTCATACAGTCTAATTCAATGTTTTGTTTTTCATTTATTTTTACCACTTTCTACATTTTAGATGCATAGGGAAGACGTCAAATATACAAGGTTATTATAGTTAACGAAAACGAACGAAAAAATGAAAATTGAGAGAATATTTTCTTCAAATGACAAATAAAAACGACAAGTAAAAGAAAAAACGATAACTGAAACTGTATTGTGTGTTTACAAAACTAACTAAAACTAACTGAAATTATAGATACATTGCTCTTCGTTTTCATCTTTGTCAGTTTATTTACGAGCCGTGGATTGGATTGGAAGGGAAAAATCCCACGAATCTTAAAGTACATTTACGTACAATTCTATTTGTTTTAGGTTTGATAACACGATACTTTCTTTTTGAATCCATCACTAGAATCATTTGGATGACGCAGTTTTTCCGTGCAATAAATACAGTGGTACCTCACCTTACGAAATTAATTCGTTCCAGAAGTGGTTTTGTAACGTGAATTTTTCGTAAGTTGAGTAGCTATTTCAATGGAAAAAGTCTGATTCGTTCCAAGGCCCCGATCCAAGTTTTTTTTTTATAGTGTAACTTTTTTTATAGTGTAACATTGTGTTCTGCGTAGAGACTGTAGACCCAGGACTAAACCTGGACTAAACCAGGTCTAGACCAAGGTCTAAACCTGGACTAAACCTGGACTAGACCAGGTGGATTAAAGCGCCGCGCGCGGGTCTATTTCCTGGTTTCGTTTTGAGTCACGGCTGAGGCGAGCAGCGAGGGGGACCGCACGCAGTCTGAGGGCATGAACGAGACCCGTGCTCAAACCGTGCCTCCTCTAGACCTCCTCTAGACCTGGTCTAGACCACCGTGGCTCTTGCATGCGTTCGTTCATGCGCTCAGACTGCGTGTGGTCCCCCTCGCTGCTCGCCTCAGCCGTGACTCGAAACGAAACCAGGAAATAGACCCGCACGCGGCGCTTTAATCCACCTGGTCTAATCCTGGTTTAGTCCAGGTTTAGTCCTGGTCCAGTCTTGGTTTAGTCCTGGTTTAGTCCAGGTCTAGACCTGCTGGCAGCTCCGCGCCGGCTCATGCTGCGCTATCACACGTGTCAGAGCGCAGTTTTCTCCCCCCTCCCCCTTCCCCCCACACTTCACTATTAATAATTTTGTTGAAAATCTATGAAAGTTTGAGTGTTTAAACGAGAGACAAATGTGAGAAAAGTTTAAATTCAGTCTGAGAAAAGCGTATAATGTGTGTGGCTGAGCGCGCATTATTTGAATTTTTGAGATTTCGCGTTTCGTAACTTGAATTTTCTTTCGTATCTAGAGACCAAAATTTAACGTGAAGGCGTTTCGTAACTTGAAATTTTCGTTTGTTGGGTCTTTCGTAAGGTGAGGTACCACTGTACAACCAAAATGTTAAAACATGCTTTTATTTGGCTAAAAAGTTACATACTGTGGCTTTAATAGTGTTTATGCTGAATTAACAAATCAAAGTACAGTGGATTTACTCAAAATCGTAACGTAATTCAACTGAAAAACTGTGAGGTTGTACATTTAATTTAAAATAGTAATTCTTTGGAGTGTAAGGATGATGATATTTAATGTGACTTATCATAACCAAATGTTTCTTACTTTACTATAACAATATAAACTCTTTGTGAATGAATGAAACTACTAATTTTTAACAAAAACTACCCCAAAAAACCCAGTTAACAATATTCTGGGTCTCAATGTAGAGCAGAGAAGTCAAAGTCCAAAAGCGAAAATCATTATCTTATCAAGTTTGACACTGAAGCTGCTCCTGTTACTAAACTCCAGTTAGAGTACTCGGATTATGCAAATGACTCAACGGGGACTATTTGTTTTGAGGTTTCTGACTCAACACATAAGTTGGACTCCTGAACCGTTGCCTCAGCTTTTAACTCGATGAATCGTGACTCACACTTGTATCTTACAGGTCGTGAACCATTGACCACACCGGGCCGCGCCGTCTGAACACAAAACCAGATTTATAGACGTTCGATAGCGAAGAGATTCCAAACAGACTGCTAATGTGGCTGACTTGACTCCTTCCAATTGCATTATATTACCTTTAATGACAGCAGCATGGTTTCTTAAAGGTATACTGCGTAACTTTTCTGTTATAGGATCCGTCACATGTTTGTTTTATTTAAGTTGGCTGCCTGGATTTTTTTAGTATAACACAGCACCATATTAGGCATTATTAATTATGTTGTTTCCTCATTAAAAACATACCTGGGGTTCATTCACACGTTTTAACACACAAACCCTACATATTTAGGCTCTTCTCTCAAACAGAAAACACTCTGTTCCACCTTGTGATGTCATACAGGAAAGAATAAAAGACTCATTTGGATGATTTTACCCTTGGGATTGCTCGTCTCGACTGAACAAAAGGTAAACGTTTGCTGTTAACTTGAAAACTACCGCTTCACGAGGTGGAACAGAGCATTTAGAGCAGGGGTCTCAAACATGGGGCCCGGGGGCCAGATTTCATGGCATGAAATTTTCACTTTCTGAGGTTTTTGAACGTTAATGTGAGCTCCCCTACCCTGTTCAGCCCCCCCCCCCCCTCATGGTTAAAAGTTGTGAAATGTCTAAACTGAGCATTTGCGATCCTTTTCTGCGTTAGAAAAAATCAGAGCTCAAACGGGCGATTTTGAACAAGGAAACTTATTGACGTCAGCTGGAAAAAAGAAATGCAAATGCAGTTCCACCCCCGTCTGTCTGTACTCAGCGTCTCTGTAAATCACGCCCAGAGAGTTTGGACTGCGGAGGAGCTACGCAATGCGAAATACGTTTTTTTATTTGCCTGGAGGAACTTGCGAGTGTTTCTAGGCTCGGAAGTCCTTTATCTGAGCCTGTGGACATCTGAAACAGCAGTGGTTTAACTTTATTTTCTGTGGAAATGTGTTTATTTTTCAATGGAACGCTTCTCATCTCTCCCCCCGTGCAAAAACACGGAAGTGGGTCACAGAGCGGAGCGGAGAGCTTGGCCACGCCCCCCCCCCCACTATAGGCCACCTCTGTCCTCCTCATTTGCATTCAAGCAACAACGCCCATAATGGAGTGTTCCAGAGTGACATTTATGACTCTTTCTCATCTTATCTCTGTTTCTCATGCACTGAGTGTTGATTTTGAAGAAGGATTCATTTACACTATTAGGGAACCAGTAAGGAGCCATATAAAAGCATCAAGAAGTACCATGTCATGGGATCTTTAAAATATTATAATAAAATATTTGAATTTTCTATTAAATTATTGGTAATTTTCTGCGCATCTTAACACAGCAGCGTCTCCAGCGCCTCTGTACGTGGCCCCTCCCACCAGAGCAGCACAAATGAAGACTCGCCTCTTTCCAAACGCTCTTAAAGGACCATCGTTTTGACTGTTGACCGTGACACCCTCATCAGCAAAATGTCAAAAATGAGAAAAGTGGACGCCGAGTGCAGGATTTTACAAGAAAAATTGACTAATTCCTATTTGTTCCCGGAGGTGAATGGGAAATCTGTACGCTTGTGCTGAAATTGCATTTTTCTTAAAGTTTCAGGTTGTAAAAGAAAGAGTTCATCAAATAAAAAAGACTTCTGTAATAGATTTGCATTTGAGTTTGACACCCCTGATTTAGAGCTTTGGAGATGTAGATAACACAATTCCAGGTATGTTTTTGAGGAGGTAGTAACATTCTAACATGGCTAAAAGGTTCACAAGAGTAGATTTTGTATAATATAAAACCTTTAAGTTTGGAATGCTGCAAAAAGTTTAAAATAAACTAGTCGTTATGTAATCGTCTCCATTCATGGCCTTTTCCCCGGGCAGAGCTGGTGACAGGCAGCACGCTCCACATTTCAACTTTAACCCTCAAGGTGCCTTTATGGACGTGTCTCTGGCCCGGATGCCCTCCCGCAGTTATACAAGAGCGTGGTATTTCATTGCAACATGCAGGAGCAGCCATTAGCCCGAGCACCAGACCAGGATCCGCCGTGTCTGGCTGAACGTAGCTCTAATCTGGGGTGGTGGGTGGGCGGGTGGTGAAATGGCGGTGGCGGGTGGTGGGGACAAGCTGTTTAAGTGTGGACATGGAGAGAAAGGGAGGAGGGGTGAGGGGGGTGCGGGCTTTTTTTAACCTGTTGTTCTGTTGTCCGAGGGCACTGATTGGATGTCTATTTTGGGTCTTTTGGCTTCCCGTACTGCATGCTTACATCAGACAATTGCATGCTGTTATTTGCTACTATAACAACAGTGGGTTCAACTTAAGTAATAGGTCACTTTTTCAATTTAATATTCATTCAAAGTACCTTAAGTAATTTAGATTTTAAGATAATCTGTTTAAAATAGCATAAAATATTTTCTTAAATATTGAAAAGGATGACATACTGTTTTAATTCAAGTCTTAAACCCTTTATTATTACTTTGTTTACATCTTTCAAAGCTCAAAACACTCAGTTCCACTTTGTGATATCATGTAGTAGTATTTTTCTAGTTAACATCTACCTTTTAACTTTTGTTCAGTAGAGATTGGCAATTCCAGAGCTGAAGTTATCCAATTGATTCTGGTGAAGGAGTTTAAACACAGTGGAGCACCTCCTGTATAAATTTCTACCTTTGTTGACAATAAAGATATTTTATTGTATTTGAAAATGTATTAGTAAAAGATATGTCAACATTTCATTTTTATATTTTGGACTGTGTGTTTTTGCATTTAAAAAACTAAAACAACAAGACAATACTGGACCATATATTTAGGATTTAAGTAACAATTTAGTGATTCCCAATTTACACTGATGTAATATCATCATGTTGCACATTAAATAATGAAACATAAAAATTCTGGTTTCACAAATTATTTTATTAATATTTTGAAATGTTTTAATGTCAAATTCTAACGTCTACATTTCCAAAGCTTCAAACAAATATCAAATTTCCATACTGGTCTTTCACAATTCGATAACTAAGTGTATGTATGGACTTATTTGGAAATGGAAACACATGAACACTTGTAGGTGGTCTCCCCTCCCTCCTAAGCCATTTAAGCGAGGCCGACCAGACCGGTGGTGGTCCGCTCCCCAGGCGTTTTAGCCCAAGAAGGCCAAAGCTTAAACCCCAGAGTTATGCAAGAGTCCCGGCAGGGGCAGCCCAGCGTGAAGCCTGCAGGGTGCAGGGAGGAACAGGGGAGTCACTGGCTACTGTCGTTAAGGTCCATAACCCACACAGGATTACATTATACCAACACTCCCTACACCTGTACAACTCACCCTTATGTAACATATAACCTCATGTCCATCATACAACTCTGGAAAAAATAAGAGACCACCATTTTTCTGAAATCAGCATCTCTACATGTGTTACAGCCATTCCATTCCAGCGTCTGTTGAATTCCAACACAAACACAAAGCTGAGCTACTTCAGTTCTTGCACCAGGAGTGGAATAAAGTCTAAACCATGTCAAAAAGGGGACTACACTAAGATTAAATCAGGCCTAAACTTGGGCTGAACCAGGGCTAAACCAGGACTGAACCAGGTTAAAAATGGGACTAAACCAGGACTAAACTAGGATTAAACCAGATCTGAATCAGGAATAAACAAGGGATAAACCAGGACCCAAGAACAATGTGAAAGACTTGGACTAAACCAGGTCTGAACCAAGACTAAACCAGGTTAAAAAGGGGACTAAACCAGGACTAATTAAACCAGACCTAAACTTGGACTGAACCAGGACTAAACCAGGTTAAAAATGTGACTAAACCAGGACTAAACTAGGACTAAACCCGGTCTGAACTATGACTAAACCAGGTCTAAACTAGGACCCAAGAACAATGTAAAGACTTGTGGAGAACATGAGACGCATGAAAGCTGTGATTAAAAATAAGGGTTATTGCACCAAATATTGATTTGTGAACTCTTCTTAAGTGTAAACATTAGTATTATGTTGTTTTAAAATAAATTTGATCTTGTTTCTTTGCATTGTTTGAGCTCTGAAAACATGGATCTTTTTTGTTATTTTGACCATTTGTCATTTTCTGCAAATAAATGCTCTAAACGATAATATTTTATTTGGAATTTGGGGGAAATGTTGACCTGCGTGAGGTTGGCCCCCCATCAAAAGCACACCTACACAAAAACTATGTCAATCATTTGTGCTTTGTTTGTGCTTTTTTGTGCTGCAAAAAGTTTCTTTTGTACTGCTTTAGTTTTTGAGGGGGGGCTGGCTGACCCCAATTTGACCTATAAAAGAATCATTAATATCTCAAAAACTAAAGCAGCACAAACGAAACTTTTTGCACAAAACAGATTGTGTAGGTGTGCATTTGATGGGGGGCCAACTTCACGCAGGGGAAATGTTGTCAGTAGTTTATAGACTCAAACAAAAATGTTCCTTTTGCCCAAACACAAACCTATAAGTAGTAAAATCAGAAAAACTGATCATTTTGCAGTGGACTTTTATTTTTATCACAGTTTTCATTTTTATTACTTATTTCCTATTTTATTTTTACTTGTACACTGTGTTTATATAATTATGCCGTATGACTTGGTTTTAAAAACATTCTATAGGCCAATATTATTTAATACAGATGTGGACAGCTGAAATTAATATAGTTTGTTGGAATATAGCATGGGATTGGGTCTAGTCAGTGGTAGAAATTATTAGGTTCAATATTTGGGAATTTATGCGTTATTACCATTTATATGTTTTTACTTTTTGTTATTGTAATATATTGTGATGTGTGAGCTACTGTGTCCAAGTCATTTCCCTTGTGGATCAATAAAATTTGTAAAATTTTATCTCCATACCCCCCAGACCTGAGCATTACACCATCCAGGCTCCGAACAGGCTAACAGCTGATCACGGCGACCTCACCCTCCAAACATAAACACAACTCCACACAGCTCTGCCCCGGAGTCCAAAATAGAGCCGGAGATGACCCTGCCAGAAGTCTGCGATCCGCTCGTGACTGCTGCACCCGCTAATGTGACTGAACTGGCACAGAGTACAGGAGCAATGGAAAAAAAAAAGACTCCTGTGAGATTTCAGCCATGTTAGAATGTGGTTACCTCATCAAAAACATACCTGGAGTTGTGTTTTGTTTCATTTTGTGTTAGTCTGTTTACATCTCCAAAAGCTCAAAATGCTCCGTTGTCCTGAGATCTCTTGTATATAGCTGAGATTTTATATTTTATTACTTATTTTTCTATTTTATTTTGACTTGTACATATATTTTTTAAATAATCATGCCTTATTTGACACCTGTATCATATCTTTTTCACTATTTAATTAGAATGTATTATTACAATTTATATTTTTTACTATTGTTGTTATATTATTGTGATTCTTGAGCTACTGTGTCCAAATAATTTCCCTTGTGGATCAATAAAGTTTGTCTAAGTTCCTCCTCTTGATGTCATGAAGCGGAAGTTTTCAAGTTAACAGCTACCACGTACTTTTTGTTGAGTCCAAATGATTCGAGTGAAGGTGTGCGGAGTTTAAAAACACAGTGGAGCACTTCCAGTATCACCACATGACATCACAAGGTGGAAAAGAGTGTTTTCTGTTCGAGAGAAGAACTCAGCCTAAATATACAGTGTGTTAAACATGTGTGAATGAAACAAAACACAACTCCAGGTGTGTTTTTGACCAGGAAACTAAATTATAACATAGATCAGAAAATAGCAAAATATAGGCCCTTTAAACTCGCAGCAGTCAGGTCAGCAACGTTACACAACTTAACTTAAGAATACACAAGCGCTTGGTGTATTATTTTGTGAATCCAAGTATAAAAAAACAGAAGATTTTATTTTGTTTTGACCACTGTTTTAAATGAAATGTACCAATTTATATAGCGAATGACGTTTTGAGCAGCCGAGCGTTTGACAGAACAATCAAAACTGCAAACATTGTCAAGGTTTCCCGTGGCAACCATAAATGACTCACGAATGACTTGGGATGTTATTTCACTTCATAGCAACGCGTATAAGCATATTTTAATGAAAAGAGCGGAGAGAAAAGGGAACTTGCCTTTTAAATCAGAATATAAAACCTGCCAAAATATAGTACGTACACGTGTATTACTTAATATTCTAGGAAGAGAAATTATAGGCCAGGGGTCTCCAGCCTTTTTCGTCTGGTGAGCTAATTTTACAAAACGAAAATGTCAGAGAGCTGCTAGTTTTAGCGGTCACCAGAAATTGAGTATATTTAAGTGCCATGTTCAGCCTTAAATGAGGTACAGTCAGATACAGTGGTCCCTCGTTTATCGCGGGGGTTAGGTTCCAGAAATAACCCGCAATAAGCGAAATCCGCGAAGTAGGACAACTTTATATTTTACAATTATTCTACATGTTTTAAGGCTGTAAACACCTCACCACACACATTCTACACTTTTCTCAAACTGGAATTAACGTTTTCTCACATTTCTCCCTCGTTTAAACACTCAAACTTTCGTAGATTTTCAACAAAATGTATTAATAGTGACACGTGTGGGGGGGGGGTACACGGCTCCGGGAGCCCCGCCAGACGCACAAGGGGAGCGGAGACATGAGTCACTGGATCCGCAGGAAGCACCGCGCTCATCCCGGGACGCGATGCGCACCAACCCCTTGGAGAAGTGCGTGACACGTGCACCCCTCATCGTGGTCAAATCCGTGACAGAGCAGCACGACCGGCGCGAGGCCGCGCGTACACCGGGGCTGCGAGCACGAGATCGAACCGCGGTGCCCGGACCGCGTCCTCTCAGCCCGAGCCACAAACCGAACACGCACAAACGAACGCAAGAGCCGCACGAAACCAGCAAAGAGCCGCACGTGGTGATTTAATCCTGGTTTAGACCTGGTCTAGTCCTGGTTTAGTCCAGGACCAGTCCTGGTTTAGACCTGGTTTAGACCTGGTTTAGTTCTGGTCTAGTCTTGGTCTAGTTCCAGTCTGGTCCCGGTCCCCCCCACGTCCCCCATCTATCAATCGGCAAAAAATAAAAATAAAAAAAATAAAATCCGCGAAACAGCGAGGCCGCGAACAGTGAACTGCGATAGAGCGAGGGACCACTGTACATATAAAACATAAAACATTATCCATTCATTAGTGTACACGTTAGGCATTAAAATAATACATGTGCAATGGTAAGAGGCATTTAACTGATCAAATTTTACGTGTAATTCAGAAATCCTTTGACGAGCTACTAGGAAGGAGGTGGAGAGATACTGGTACCTCCCGAGCTACAGGTTGGAAACTCCTGTTATAGGCAATAAAACAAATGTAATAACATGAATATAAGATATAATAGTATTTAAACAAAATCTAATGAGCAACAGATCCAAATCAGTCTTCAATCTGTCAATGTAATCAATTTCATTCTCACAATTTGGACACTTCAGATGCTAAAATATTCCAACTATTCAACATCTGAATCCTCTCCCAGCACAATCTGTTTCAGTTTCACAGTCAGCTAATTCTTTCTATCCCACCAAACAGTGCTTCTCTCTCTCCTGCCTTCTCCTGGCATCGCGCTGTGCTCCTGTCAAAATTCAGAACAGCTTCAAACCCATGCCTCAGATTCCACCGCACAACTTTTCACTACGAGCTGCGACCAAACACACTTATAAACTGCAACTGCAAATCCACGGCAGATACAGAAGAAGAAGAAGAAGAAGAAGAAGAAGAAGAAGATAGCCCTCCCAAGTTTTCTGACACTCACCAAAAATTCTCTTCCAAGCTCGCCAGAAACTTCTAAAATAATCCAAAATGTATCAAGTAGAACTCCAAGTATGTTCCAAGTAGCGGCAGACTGGTGTGCATTTTGCCCTGCCGTCTGGTTGCTGTGAGCGAGCAGAAAGTGTGCGATCAGCTCCTGGACATAAGCGCCGCCCCCTCAGCTCCAGGCCGCCGCCCCTTTTGGCCCGGCCTGTGTGTAATGCAGTGTTGACTCTTGCCAGGCATTCCAGCGTACGGCCGACTTCCTGCTCCGAGTTACATCTCACTCACAGGGTGGGAGTGCTCGGGGGTTGTGAATGAGGCATGCATCAGCGGTCCGGAGAGCAGGCAGGCGGGTTTACTGTTTCACGTGAAGCTAATATAAGTTTGTAATATATATGCCTTGGTAAGCCTTAATAAAGTATGAAGAAAGAGTGAATTTGTAATGAATAAATTAAGAATTATATAAAGGATCTTAAATAACAGATAACCTTATGTGCTGTCAATCAGTATAGCTGTGATTTTATATTTTATCTTATTTTGACTTGTACATATACATTTTTATAATTATCTTTCATTTGACACTAGTCTCTTGCTGTCTTTTTGCTATACCATTTATTTTTTACTCTTTTTTATTATATTATATTGTGATTCTTGAGCTGCTGTATGCAAATAATTTCCCTTGTGGATCAATAAAGTTTGTATAAGTGTAAGGATGAATCAGGCTAGAGATAGGGTTGTCAAAAGTATCAAAAATCAGATAGTAATCAATACTGAAACTAGATATTTGTTTGAACAAGTATCGATACTGCAAAAAATCATACTAAGAGTACAAAATGTGAGCTTTCCTGAACAGTTTTAGTATGATTTTGAACTTTATTAGGACAAATAAAATATTTCATCTGAAGATAAAGAAAAGTACTATTATGTTATAAAATGACATTCTATTACTAAAAAAAGAGGGATTTTATCGTCACCGTGGCGTCGTAATCAGTATTGAGTGAATTCCTTAGTATTGTTGCAACACTACTTAAAGGTTTACTGTGTAACTTTTCTCACCAAAGGTACACCACCTGACTGTATGACATTCATTTATCTATCTTAACACAATAAGGAGAGGGAAAGTACAAGTTACAGGTCAGATCTGTGGAGAGGCAACCCCACTCATGGTATGAATCCATGTTTTCCAAGATATTTTTAAGCTATAAAATGACATAAATGATGGATAGATATGTTTAATGCCATATTGTGGAACATTCCAGGTAAAGCAATAATATCAAGTACTAGATGTCGAACCACGCTGACAGGGGAATCCCTGTTATGCACCAGGAAGGCAGTTCCCCTGTTACGCAGCGTGGTGTGTGCTTCGGCTGTGTTTTTCTGCACTGAAAAATAGTTCCCACCCAAAATGACCAAGTCAAGCTCTCCGTGTTGATTTGTACATTTATTTGCACTCGATATGAATGCGCACTACACAGAAAGTAATTGGGAAACGCATCGAGCAAATTAATTCCTTTTGGCCGAAATCTTTCTCTGGCGACGTTAGACTCCAGTCTAACGCGGAGGAGCAGCAGCTCGCGCAGCGGTCAGTGCTGACAGACCTGGACAATGGCTGCGTCACCAGAAAAACGCTTTCCACCACTTATTTTAGTCTCTGGACTGTGGGGAGATGCCCAAGTTTGACCTGGGGGTGGCATATCCCTTTAAGTATTGTAAAAAAGTGTTATACAGGTTTGACTAAGCAGTGAAAATGACATAATATTTTTGACGGGAACCAATAAAGGGACTCGTGTTTCTAGTTGACACAATACAAAATAAGGGTAGTTGGTTTAAAGGCTCTAGGTGGGAGTGCTCTTCTGATCCTATTTCACTTGACCTCACACACACAGGCACAGTAAAACTACAGGTGAAGTCTTCAGGACGAGTGTTAAGCTGACGAGGTTTTACGGTTAAAGCTAATCACCATATGGACTCTTCTGGTGTTATAGTAGTTAAGAATAGCAACGATTACAACAAAAAGTAAAAGTTAAAAGTCCTGTATTACGCAAAACGTACTCTTAAAGGGACAGTGTGTAAGATTTTTACCCGTTAATTACTGAAATTGAAGATACCCATTCAAAAATACATTGTTTTCCAAGCCTTTTCACTTCCATCATGAAATCAAAGTATTCTTTTGGACTTAGATATAGTCACATAAAAGGGGGGTCTTCCCCATGCAGAGGCAGCCATTTTGAATACGAGAGCCGCAGAAGGACATTTGGGCTCCGCCTTCGCCTTCGGCAAGGCTCGTGGTTTTGGGTAAACAACACAAGCATGCTGCCGGATCAGACGTCGTAATGGATCTAACACGTGTTTTGGACTAAATTGTTTTACTTGATTTTATTCGCTGGATCCTTACGGACAGATTGAGAGCAAGTTTATGGTGAAATACAGAGTTTGACCTGTGCAAAGCATTCTAAGGTAAGCTAACCTCGTTTTGTGCTTTTCTGTATAAAAGCCCCATGTGCTCGGGGAGTGATTGTTGTGCCGGGAAATGAATTGCATAGTCAAAAAGAGGAGACTGTAAGGTTTCATTTGATGTGTAGATTGTCATGGTACACGATCGGGAATGTGTGTTTTCATGAGAAAATAAAAAAATAAAAAATAACTGGGACCGCGTTTTATTTATACAGTAGCGGCGCACGGCTTGTGCGCGGGTACGCAAGCTGTCCGCGTTACGGCGCGCCCGGGTGACCCTCGAGGTCTGCCGTAGCTAAAACAGAAAGTGCAATAGCACCATCCACCTATGCGCCACGAATCCTACACACTGGGGCTTTAAAGCCAAGTTACGCTTTACGTTAGAATATTGTTGCTTCATTTAATCAAAAACAGACCTGGAGTTGTTTTGTTTCATTCACGCTACATTTCTAAAGCTCAAAATGCTCCGTTCCACCTTGTGATGTCACGAAACCATAGTTTTCTTCGCTTGAGTTATGCAATACTAGAGCTGCAGTTAACTAATTGATTCTAGGAAAGGTGTATGGAGTTTAAAAACACAATGGAGCGCTTCCTGTATTACCACATGACATCACAAGGTGGAGAGAGTGTTTTTGTTTCTGTTTCTATATGGTGGATTTGTGTGAATGAAACAAAACACAACTCTGGGTATGTTTTTGATGAAGAAAATAGTAAAATGAGGCCTTTAAAAATATGACATGTGCTTCAGTAAATTCTTAAAAAGTTTGGCCATAATAATAAAAATAATATTGTACAGAGAGATGACATTTCACTTCCTCTCAATATCTATGGAAATTGACTTTTATTATTTAGAAAGCATTCAGAGTAGCTGAAAATACGTTGTATATACACTAAAATATGTTGCGGAAATCAAAGTTTACTTTTCTAATTAGAGCTGTGCAATGAATCACATTTGGATCAAACTGAGAGCCGATTCTTTCAGGTCTCCGGCCAATCCTCTGTCATCTACAACATGTCTGAGGAGAGATCTGAGCAGCCGAACTATTTTTTATGTTCTCTGATTAAAAAAGATCAATCAATAAGACAAAAAAAGGTAAGGCCTACATTTTTAACTAAGCTATAGCGCGAATAAAAATGCAGAAAATAAAGTAGAACTGTCTTGTCCCAGAACAGATATATTGTTAAAGCAGATTTAGGTCAAAAACTACTGTGACACTCTAACTCAAAAATGGTAAATGGAAAATGGTCACAGTTTTATGCAGCAATTTTCCACTTTCACAGCAATGTACATCCACGAACCACCCACCCACTCACACACCAGCGGACACAACGGGAGCGAGGTGGGTTAAGGGTCTTGCCCAAGCACACAAAAACAAAATCCATCTGTGGGAGCTGGAATCGCATCGCCAACCTGTGGGGCGACGGATCTGACCGCTCAGCCAATGATATTTTATCAAGAGTGGGATTTAAACCACCGACCGTCAGATTAGTGACAAAAAACTGTACTGTCACCCCTCACTTACAGCTCTGATTTTACTACTTATAAGTATGTGTTTGGGCAAAAGGAACATTTTTGTTTGAGTCTATAAACTACTGACAACATTTCCCCCAAATTCCAAATAAAAATATTATTGTTTAGATCAGGGGTGTCAAACTCATTTTGGTCCGGGGGCCGTATCCAACCTACTTTGATCCCAAAGGGGCCGGATCAGAAAACTCATGGCAAATATACCCCAAAATAGCAATAAGTCCAAATATTTGTGTAGAACAACACAAATCTATTACAGAAGTCTTTTTTATTTGATGAACTCTTTCTTTTACAAAATATTATAATACAGTGGTACCTCACCTTACGAAAGCCCCTACATACGAAAAATCCAAGTTACGGAACGCCTGCACGGTAAATTTTGGTCTCTAGATACGAAAGAAAATTCAAGTTACGAAATGCGAAATCTCAAAAATTCGAATAATGCGCGCTCAGATGCACGCCCCGCTGTTATCCCACCTTTCTTGGCCTCTTAGCTCTAGCGCCGAACACGCAAGATTTTCAACAAAATGTATTAAATAGTGAAGCGTGGGGGAGACACGACTCCGGAAGCAGCGCAGAGACATGAACGCACCGCGCGGCGAGGAGCACGGCACCGCGCGGCGAGGAGCACAGAACCGCGCGAGGAGCACCCCTAGTCCTGGTCTGCATGACTGGCACCGGGGCTGCGAGGACGAGATAGAACCGCGGCGCCCGGACCGCGTCCTCTGGAGCCCGAGCCACAAACCAGCCGCACGAAACCAGCAAAGAGCGGCACGTGGTAGTTTAATCCTGGTCCAGTTCTGGTTTAGTCCAGGTCCAGGTTTAGACCTGGTCTAGACCTGGTTTAGTCCACGTTTAGTCCTGTCTAGTCTCTTAGCCAATCAGGACGCAGAACCAATGTTACACTATAAAAAAAAAAAAGTTACACTATAAAAAAACAACAACCTTGGAACGAATCAGGCTTTTTCCATTGAAATAGCTACTCAACTTACGAAAAATTCACGTTATGAAACCACTTCTGGAACGAATTAATTTCGTAAGGTGAGGTACCACTGTAATATAAACAACCTGAAACTTTAAGAAAAATGCAATTTCAGCACAAACATACAGGTTTCCCATTCACCTCCGTCAAAATCCTGACGGAAAATCCTGCACTCGGCGTCCACTTTTCTCATTTTTGACATTTTGCTGATGAGGGTGTCACGGTCGACAGTCAAAACGATGGTCCTTTAAAGAGCGTTTGGAAAGAGGCGAGTCTTCATTTGTGCTGCTCTGGTGGGAGGAGCCACGCAAAAAAGAGGTGCAGAAAATTACCAATATTTTAATAGAAAATTTTAATATAATTAAAATATTTTAATAGAAAATCAGCCGAGGGCCAGATTAAAGGTCTTGACACCCCTGGTTTAGAGCATTTATTTGCAGAAAATGACAAATGGTCAAAATAACAAAAAAGATCCATGTTTTCAGAGCTCAAAAAATGCAAAGAAACAAGATCAAATTCATTTTAAAACAACATAATACTAATGTTTACACTTAAGAAGAGTTCACAAATCAATATTTGGTGCAATAACCCTTATTTTTAATCACAGCTTTCATGCATCTTGGCCTCCACAAGTCTTTCACATTGTTCCTGGGTCCTAGTTTAGACCTGGTCTTGGTTCAGACCGGGTTTAGTCGTAGTTTAGTCCTGGTTTAGTCCTCGTTTAGTCCCCTTTTTAACCTGGTTTAGTACCGTTTCAGTCCATGTCTAGGTCTGGGTTAATCCTAGTTTAGTCCTCGTTTAGCCCTGGTTCAGGCCAAGTTTAGGTCTGGTTTAATTCTAGTTTAGTCCTGGTTCAGACCTGACTTTATTCCACTCCTGGTGCAAGAACTGAAGTAGCTCAGTTTTGTGTTTGTGTTGGAATTCAACAGATGCTGGAATGGAATGGCTGTAATAAATGTAGAGATGCTGATTTCAGAAAAAAATGCAGTGGGCTCTTATTTTTTTCCAGAGCTGTATAAACAATTGAGGAGCGAGGAATCAACTGAGAAACTGCAAACTGTCTAAAATGAGTCAGCCTCCCTTTTCAAATTATTTATAACCATTTAACACTTTCGATTCAAAATTCTTTAAGGGCATTTTCGGGTATTGTAGTGATCTTTTGTAGCGCTCCACTACATCAGCATTAGTCACTTCATGAAACAAATCTCACACGTTTAACTTTCTGTACACGAGCATGAATGATCACTGAGTCACTGGAGTTCACCGTGACCGGAGCGGCTGCCACCTGTCACCAAACAAAGCCATCCACAGTCCTGACCTTTTCTGTTCACACGTACATGCATGCAGAGCGAGGACGCCGTTCCTCTCAGCCTCTGCAGTGAGATTACGCTGGGGGAGACTGTATACAAGTGTGTGGAGCAATGTTCAGCAGTTACCATGGTGACACACGTTAGCAAACACAGCCCGATACGTGGTTTGAGTGTCTGAAAATTCTGAAAACAAGACATTTTCCAAAGCCTATGATCAATACAAGCGCTCATGGTTCTGTTTAGGTGTTTGATTTTTAACAAAAACATAATAGCGATTGAAAAACTGTAGCCTCATGCAATTATTTTTGACATGAGAAAATATTGTGGAGCGCCGGGCCAAAATGCAATTCTGTTTAATATTAATGGTGCACACACGTCTTGATTTACATGTTGCTTAATTTTGTATGTGAATAAAAAAACACCTCTACAGTAAAAGGACGCATGAGGTAAAATGATAAAATATGTTTATTTCGTAATTACAAATTAGTTTAAACGAGCCAGTCAGAGTCAAGCATGTGGCCCGGGAGCTGTACAATGCCCACGTCTGCTCTTTACGGCCCTATTACGTTTAAAAACAACTCAGATTAAGGCTACGTTTATATGATGACGGTCTGAACAGAAGACGCAAAAGTGGTGCCACGTCATCACTTTTTATTCCGCGTTTAGACGAGCGTTTTCGGGACGAGCGTGTATACGGTGACGCAAAAGTGTGTGGAATTCAACTGGGTATGCATGCCAGGCGGCTAGGTGGCGCTGTGATACATTATCACTATGTCCGCACGCATGCGTTGAATCTTCCTTAATTTATTTATTTATTTGTTTATTTGGAAGGGACAGTGCATATTAATGAACACACAATTTGTATAAGATCACACAAACCGACGTAAATATGCCGGATTTAGCACAGTGCTAATTTCCATCCGCAGTCCCAGACATAAAGATATAGCATACAACAGAAAATATGTTGCAGTTGCAGACATTAGACAATTTACTACATAAAAACAATTTAGTATCTATACAATAGTAGCATAATTCAATAAATTGCAGTAAAAATACAATTGATGGGCTTAGCCTAAAGCTAAATTGCATTTGGTGCAGCGGGGTGTATCCTTTATTAAGATGTTGGATTAATTGCTTCGCCAACCATTTTTCGGCAACTTTAGATGCTATTAAAGTAAATAAAGTAAGTAAATAAAGTCACTTCTATTGGCAAAATGCTAACTGGGCGGTAGTTGGCGACTTGTGTTTTAGACCCAGATTTGTGGATGGTATTACAGTGGCTTCTTTCCAGGATAGTGGAAATATTTTATAATTTTAATAATTTATTTACTTAATTTACTTTAATTTTAATAAAATGTTATTTATTTAACTTAATTTACTATATAAATATATATATCCAGAAATGGTGACGAAAACGCACACACGACGTCAGCAGATTTGATCAGAGTTTTGCGTCTTGGGCAGTGTAGACGAAAAAGCTACAGCAGAGCGTATTCAAGTTTTCCACTTTGGAGGACGGTTTCAGTTTTTTGCATTTTTAAGCCTCCAAAACGCCGTCACCGTCTAAACGAAAGGCACTTCCGATAAAATATTTTGTCGTTTTTACCCGTAAGCGCTCTCGTGTAAACAGGTCCTTTTAAATCCATCTTGAGTAACAGAGCTTCAGACAGAGCAGTGCCTCAACTCTAGTCTTTGTGCCTTTTTTAAAGACTAATTAAGGTGTAGTTATTGAAAAGCTAACAGAGGTCAACTCTCAGGGGTGAGTAGGGGAAGGGTGAGTGCAGGGAAGTGAAACCAGAGGGTTAGGACAGTGCAGCAACAAGTTCAAAAGAATGTGTTTACCAGTGAGCTTTACATGTTAAGGCTTTAAACTGCTAATAATTCCTCTGTTTTTACAAGATGTTTTTAAGCGTGTGGCTAGTTTGATTATTGGTGGGAAAGACTGCATAAAATAGTTTGCAAAGCTGGTTCATATCAGCAGACAAAAAGCTGACAAGTGCATGTTTTTTTTGTGAATGTGCGTTTTTGTAGTTTCCAAGCTTTTGTCTGGCAGTTATCCAAAGTCAATAACATCCAGATTCACAGACTTTTTTGAGATCACAAATTATTTCAAATTATATATCCACCCAAGCTTTTTATGCAGTTGTAATGATAAGAATTTGGAGGATTGACCAGTTGACCTGCTGCGGGACAGCAAATCACTGCCAGGGCCTTTGAACGGCAAGTTTATTTATAAAGAGAGTGAAGACGATCAACAAGAATGAGCTGATTTGGAGCTTTTGAAAAAAACTATTTTCCGATCACCGAAGCTGCTCCAGCCTGATGGATCATTTGAACGATAAACACGTCCGGACAAGTTCCATTGTTACCGGTGATAGAGCGAGCGTGAGCGCACTTCACCAAACCAACAAACCACGAAATCACCAAACCAACAAACGAACAAACCACGAAACCAACAAACCAACAAACCACGAAACCAACAAACCACGAAACCAACAAACCACGAAACCAACAAACCACGAAATCACCAAACCAACAAACCACGAAACCACGAAACCAACAAACCACGAAACCAACAAACCACGAAATCACCAAATCAACAAACCACCAAACCAACAAACCACGAAACCAACAAACCACGAAACCAACAAACCACGAAACCACCAAACCACCAAACCAGCAAACCACCAAACCACCAATCCAACAAACCACCAATCCAACAAACCACCAAACCACCAAACCAACAAACCACCAAACCACCAAACTACCAAACCACCAATCCACCAAACCAACAAACCACCAAACCAACAAACCACCAAACCAACAAACCACGAAATCACCAAACCAACAAACCACGAAACCAACAAACCACGAAACCACCAAACCACCAAACCAACAAACCACCAAACCAACAAACCACCAAACCAACAAACCACGAAACCAACAAACCACGAAACCACCAAACCACCAAACCAGCGAACCACCAAACCACCAATCCAACAAACCACCAATCCAACAAACCACCAAACCACCAAACCAACAAACCACCAGACCACCAATCTACCAAACCACCAATCCACCAAACCAACAAACCACCAAACCAACAAACCACGAAACCAACAAATCACGAAACCACCAAACCACCAAACCACCAAACCAACAAACCACGAAATCACGAAACCACCAAACCAACAAACCACGAAACCAACAAACCACGAAACCAACAAACCACGAAATCCCCAAATCAACAAACCACGAAACCACGAAACCAACAAACCACGAAACCAACAAACCACGAAATCACCAAATCAACAAACCACCAAACCAACAAACCACGAAACCAACAAACCACGAAACCAACAAACCACGAAACCACCAAACCACCAAACCAGCAAACCACCAATCCAACAAACCACCAATCCAACAAACCACGAAACCACGAAACCAGCAAACCACCAAACCACCAAACCACCAAACCACCAAACCAACAAACCACCAAACCACCAAACCACCAAACCACCAAACCAACAAACCACCAAACCACCAAACCACCAAACCAACAAACCACCAAACCACCAAACCAACAAACCACCAAACCAACAAACCACCAAACCACCAAACCAACAAACCACCAAACCAACAAACCAACAAACGACCAAACCAACAAACCACTAAACCACCAAACCAACAAACCAGCAAACCAACAAACCAACAAACCATCAAACGACCAAACCATCAAACGACCAAACCACCAAACCAACAAACCATCAAACCATCAAACCACCAAACCAACAAACCACCAAACCACCAAACCACAAACCAACAAACCACCAAACCAACAAACCAACAAACCAACAAACCAGCAAACCAGCAAACCAACAAACCACGAAACCAACAAACCACGAAACCAACAAACCAACAAACCACCAAACCAACAAACCACCAAACCAACAAACCAACAAACCACCAAACCACCAAACCAGCAAACCAACAAACCAACAAACCACCAAACCAACAAACCACCAAACCACCAAACCCCGCTTGCAGAATCTGGGAAACGAATGAGAAAAGCGACCACAGAAAAACTGATAAACTTAATGGCAAAGTGGGTTGCCTCTCTCTCACGAGATTAAAATGTGATTAATTAGATTAATTAATTACAAATCCTGTAATTAATTTGATTTTTTTTTAAATCGCCTGACAGCACTAGAAATAAGTTTTTAAAAAATGCATTTCCACATACTCAACGTCACTTTTAGAATTCCGTACTAAACCACTAAACTGCTCTGGGAAAGAGGCTGCTAATGAACCCCTCCAAACACACTCACACACTTTCACACTTGTAATGTGGCTGAAGTGTCTTGCCTATGTACACAACAACTGTTTATTTTCCACTGGCGCCCTACTGTGGCACCATTCCCAGCGCTCTCCCATCCAAGAATTAACCAGGCCAATCCCTTCTTAGCTTCTGATATCGAGATGAGATCAGACTTTGGTAGTTTGGCCACTTTTTTACAAACTAGCATTTAGATTTTTATGCAGCACACTTTATATTCATCGTATTAGCGCGCCTGCTTATCACTGGTTTTCAACAGCCTGCCATGGGCCAAATTATCGTACTATTAATACCACTATTGCACCAGAATTGCAGAGGTGGTGCCAAAAGTACAGTCAGCAATTTTATCAGTGCCTGACATTTGCAAATCTGTTCTACTCTCACCAATAACTACTGTACTTTCTTCTCGTTAAAGCAGTGAGAGCATGTCCCTATTTTGCTCCCATGTTTCAGCCTGTATCCAGTGTCCCGCTTTGGCCCGGTCTGGCAGTGAAGCTCTCCACACCTCTCATTTACCGACTGCACGGCGGATCACATCTCAGTACGACTTTACTGCGCCGGATTTGAGCCAGAAAAAAATCACACAACCGAGGAACACGTGGAGAGGAGGGATCGGGTTCTCTGCCGATACAGATGCGAGGAGGGAGGAGGGAGGAGGCATTTCTGGTCAGGGCACGTCTGAAACTCAAATCTGCGAGTCTTTAAAAGCTTCAGGAAATCCCGCCGGGCTACTGTTCATTTCCTCCTGTCACAGTCGGTTTACTCCCAGAGTTGTTGACGTGTACAATTCCCGTCCAATTGGAGTACATGAAGGGCTAAAGAGAAGTCTGTGAATGAATGGAGAAACGTGGGAAATAAAGACGAGAGAAGAGTGAGTAGTGCTAAAATTTCAACTAAATTTCCAGGTATAGACTCAATATACGGATTAGTACGATGATAAGAAAACACACTGTTTCTGTAGACACTAGAATGTGATTTTCAAGATTAAATCGTGTATCTGTGTAACCCTCAGTCATCCTGGTATATTCCACAGTGCTCCATGGGCGTATACAAGTCTATGTGCTCTTATACTTGTTCTGATACAGCTCAAGATCATTCTAAAGCTGTTCAGGAAAGGTTCATTTCTGAATCTGAATATAGAGTGTTTTCACGGACTCGAAAAATCCGACCATGACCCGGATGTGTGGCCAGGTTGGCGATATTGCGCACTCAAAGTAAACACACTTATAAAGCAACCGTGCAGAAAAAACTCAAAATTTCACGATAAATCTTCCACATCGGAATCCAAAACTTTTGATACGGCTGACCAGTTGTACAGAGATAACTTGGATGCCAAAAAAAGGAGCGTTACATGAACAAATTCATATTAATTGGGCAAGAAGATCCATACGAGATGGATTCAAGTTTGTTCAGTGACAGTGGCGATTTGTCGATTCTGCTGCTGTAAGTGATCCCGATATTGTCAACGACCTGGTCTTCTCCCCAAGCCCTGATACAGCACAAGACCTTCAGAGCTCTAAAGGTCTGGAGACACCCACCAGTTTGTTTGTGGCTGGTACGAGAGCGCAAAGTGCGGAAAAGCATACTGTGGTGGCAAAGATTGGCAAACTTGTATTACATGTGTAACGTTAGCTAGACGCCAGAGAAACAAAAGACGGAAACCAATGAGATAGTTCCGGAAAGTAGTTAGCTAGGTAGCTCCTCCCTACAGCAAGATATAAGCAAGTGTCTTACCAGTATTCTTATTAGAGCTGACGAAGCCTCTCGGATGAGCGGCGAAACGTTTTCAACCAAACAAACTTTGTCCAGTTGACAACTTGAACTTCTCCTGTTAACAACGTGTTTAAAGGAAAAGTAATGTTTTTTTTTTACAATCTGAGCCTTCTTTCGGCAATAAAACAAGCAGTTTTACTCACCCATAGCAGTTTGGTGTCAATTGGAGTGGTATCGCAAAAGTTATGTTGGAGCCGTTCTGTTCTACTAATGATCCCGTATCCGTTAACATGGTGCTTGTATCATATGCTCGGGGCATTACTTTGCGCTCTCCAAATAACACAAACTTTAGCACTTTTCAAATCACAGAAGATCGCTGTGTCAGCGTAGACTTTTAGTAGATTCCAAAACGGCCTGAAACCCGATATGCAGCTATAGTTTCATTTGATGACGTCATCAGAGAGGACAGCGCGCATGCGTGAACTCAGCTGTTTTGTAAACACCGCTAGTCCGAAAGAAGCTAACACCGCTCTGAACTTTACTTTTCTGTTGCGATATCGGGTTTCAGGCCGTTTTGGAATCTACTAAAAGTCTACCCTGACACAGCGATCTTCTGTGATTTGAAAAGTGCTAAAGTTTGTGTTATTTGGAGAGCGCAAAGTAATGCCCCGAGCACTCACGCTAACGGATACGGGATCATTAGCAGAACAGAACGGCTCCAACATAACTTCTGCGATACCACTCCAATTGACACCAAACTGCTATGGGTGAGTAAAACTACTTGTTTTATTGACGAAAGAAGGCTCAGATTGTAAAAAAAACCTTTAAGTACTAGTATACTGCTTTTTTAAAATATGAACATCGTCTTTCCGCCTCTGTCGCCTCCTTTCCTTTGGTAATCGCTCTGTCTGGTCCGTCACTACTTCAGGTAAAATATAGAACTGCAGGTGTTTTTTTCTGTCCGATCTATTGTGACGCCGAGGACCCAACGATCGTTGACCATTTTGCTTTTTTTTTTTTTAGCTTGGCGGCATAAGTGCACTCCAACATGGCCAACTTCTGGATTATGACGTCACGTGAAAACACCCTGTACCCTAGTAGTGGCTTAAACATTTAAGTAAGGGTAGCTGGTTTGATTTACTATTAGTTGCCTGGGTAAATCATTGTTCGTTCCCATCTGGGGCCGGTTACAGCAGGAGGGGCATCTTCTGTACAAACTGACCCCATCAATCATAGTAGGAGGCACAGTGATTTGTGGCCATACTGTCAAAGCCGAATCTCGACAGATCTCAGAAGCTAAGCCAGTCCGGGCCTTGTGGGAGCTCAGGATACAGGCGCCACAGTGGAGCAGTGCTGTGGCTCTAGCCTAAGCTGTTGTTGTGTTCCTAAGCAAGACACTTCACCCACATCGCCGAGAATGAAAGTTGTGTGTGAGTGATTGATGGTCGGAGAGGCCGATGGAGAAGATTGGCAGCCTCGCTTCTGTCAGTCAGTGTACAGTATAATTACCATTTAGTCCAAAATGAGCAAAGGCCTTGTTGAAATCGTTGTCTTGTTCATAGAGGAGTGTAACAACGTTCGTTCAGCTCCAGTCAAATGAAGCTCACGATGAGTTATACTTTAGGAATAGGGGTTTATTTACGTACGAAATAGCTAAATAAAAACATCGTATAGAGCGGGTTAATACAGATATTGTAATATTTTTACAATGATAAGGCTCACTGCTGCAGGTACAGAGACAGGTGACGTTTTTCAATGAAAAGTCAATTGGAGTCCAAGGCGATGGAGCGAAAAGCACTTCCATGAACACTTACTATCTGGAATTCGACAGCTAGCAGGTTAGATATGTCCGTATATATATACATTACATATTTAGATGTAGTTTCTGTCTGGCTCTGATATTCAAAATGAGCTGAACAACAATGACACATGAAATGAAAAAACCTCGGTAGAGCGTCTTCCATTTAAATGAGTGCAGTCAGACAGAACTGTTGCGGCAGAGCTGTCACTCCCAACCTCCCTGTCTGTCAACGGGGACGATCTTTATGACCTCCAACTCCCTCTGACTTCAGCCTGATGACATTTCAAAATAAAATGTCAATGGGCTAATATGTCACTGACTATTTCCTGAAATACTGAGCAAGTTAAGTGACAGACGGCGTTCGTTTAAGTGGGTGTGGACACGACTATTAAAGCAAAGTTAAAGCCGTGGAGACAAACTTTTCCATAACTCAAAACATAGGCAATGTAATATTTGCGATGTCATATGCAATACTGTGCGGAGGAGGGAAATAATATGGACTTCCAAAGTGACACAATGTCTTAAAATGAGGAAATGTTCTTGTAACGTCACTGCTGGTCTGGGGCACACTGACAGAAAGACAAGCCGACCAATCAGCATCACCAATCACACAGTAACGTCATTCATTTAAAATATTTCACTCAAATATATCATTTCAAGGGGCTGTACTTGTTTTATTTTCAAGTAATCAAATAAAACGTGTTTCCTTAATTATAAAAGGAGGTCTTATGGTCAAAACAAAGTCCGCTGTGTGCTGTATAAGCATTTTTATAGCGCGCAAACAAGGAAACTAAAGCTAAAGGTGCACTGTTAACATACTAGTTGTTGTTAGTATCACTGTGATGGACTCTGGAAGCTGTAAAAAGAAAATAAATAAGAAGCTAAAAATGCATTAAAGGTCCCATGGCATGAAATTTTCACTTTCTGAGGTTTTTGAACGTTAATGTGAGCTCCACTACCCTGTTTAGGCCCCCCCCCCATGGTTAAAAGTTGTGAAATAAACTGAGCATTTGCGATCCTTTTCTGCGTTACAAAAAATCGGAGCTCAAACGGGCAATTTTGAACAAGGCACCTTATTGACGTCAGATCGAAAAAAGAAATGCAAATGCAGTTCCACCCCCGTCTGTCTGTACTCAGTGTCTCTGTAAATCACGCCCAGAGAGTTTGGACCGCGAATGCGCTAGGCAATGCGAAATGCGTTTTTTTATTTGCCTGGAGGCACGTCCGAGTGTTTCTAGGCTCGGAAGTCCTTTATCTGAGCCTCTGGACATTTGAACAGCAGTGGTTTAATTTTATTTTCTGTGGAAATGTGTTTATTTTTCAATGGAACGCTTCTGATCTCTTCTCCACGCAAAAACGCGGAAATGGATCAGAGCGCACAGCTGAGAGCTGAGAGCGGAGAGTTTGGCCACGCCCCGAACCTCTACTATAGGCCATCTCTTTTCTCCTCATTTGCATTCAAGCAACAACGCCCATAATGGAGTGTTCAGAGAGAGAAAAATTACTCTTTCTCATCTTATCTCTGTCTCTCATGCACTGAGTGTTGATTTTGAAGAAGGATTCATTTACAGTATTAGGGAACCATTAAGGAGCCATATAAAAGCATCAAGAAGTACCATGTCATGGGATCTTTAAGAAAGTGAGGAATACGTATAGATGGCTGTAAACCGTTTCTGTTTTTCACTTTTTTTAAAATCAGGTACAGCAACGGTTAACGAGTAAGTGTTTACGATTAAAATGGGAAACTATGGTGGCGCATCATAGCCTAATTTTCACCCCCATAGTCTAAATTCTGGAAGCAACCATTTTTAATCTGTGCTTTTTGGTTCAGTAGAGGCAAAAAGTGACATTTATACACTAAAATATTAAATAAAATCATTCATATATGTATAAACTTGTGGGAAACATTGTTAAGAGTATCCCACTGCCTACTGTACGATCCAGACTCGACTGCAGGCATCCACCTCAGATCCTCCTCGAGGGGGGAACACTAATTGCTGTGCTGTGCTGTGCCAGCCACACTCCCTTAGTAGAATTATCCGATTTTATAATTGAGCGAGTCCAGTTGGGTTTCAGTGATATTGTACATTCTTTCTAGCAGCAAGCTCCGGGTTGAAAAAGTTATCATGAATACTTCATCCATGACAGTAAAAATTATACTTTAATATACTATTATTCACACTGGCTTTTGCAAATCATCTCTGATTTTATAGACCACAAAAGTCAATGGAATCAAAATTGCAATTAATGGTAGTTAAAAGGGATGCAATTTTTAATTCTGAGTTAACATTTTATACAGACTGAAAATGTGTTTTGACTCCTCAATTTCCTTTTTATAGTGTAACATTGTGTTCTGCGTCCTGATTGGCTAAGGGACCTTTGCCGATTAATGTTATAGATGGAGGACGCGGGGGGGAACCAGGACCAGACTGGGACCAGACCGGGACTAGACCAGGACTAAACGCGGACTAAACCAGGTCTAGACCAGGTCTAAACCAGGATTAACCCACGGCGTGCGGCTCTTTGCCTGGTTTTGTGCGGCGATCATGTCGAGGTTTGATGTGCTCGGACTGTGTACCTCCTTGGGCACGGTTTGGGCACGTGTCTCGTGCTCACAGCCCCGGGTGGGATGGGCGGCCTCGCGCCGGTCATGCTGCGCTATCACGGATTTGAGCACGATGAGCGCACGTGTCCACGCGCACCCTCCCCCCACGCTTCACTATTAATACATTTTGTTGTTTAAAGGAGTGTTTAAAGGTCCCACGGCATGAAATTTTCACTTTCTGAGGTACCAATTTGAATGCCGATATATCGTGAGCATCCCCTACCCTGTATTTAAATCTCCCGGTTTTAAAAGTTGCAAAATGTCTAAACTGAGCATTTGCGATCCTTTTCTGCATTAGAAAATATCAGAGCTCAAACAGGCGATTTTGAACAAGGCACCTTATTGACGTCAGCTCGAAAAAAGAAATGCAAATGCAGTTCCACCCCCGTCTGTCTGTACTCAGCGTGCTGTAAATCACGCGCTTAGAGTCTTGGACTGCAGGGAGGAGCTACGCGATAGCGAAATGTGTTTTCTATTTGCCTGGAAGAACTTGCGAGTGTTTCTAGGCTCGGAAGTCCTTTATCTGAGCCTGTGGATATCTGAAACAGCAGTGGTTCAATTTTAGCCAGTGGAAATGTGTTTATTTTAAATGGAACGCTTCTCATCTCTCCCTCCGCGCAAAAACACGGAAGTGGGTCAGAGCGCACAGGCACAGCTGAAAAGGAAAGAGTGGAGAGCTTGGAGTCACCCGCTACTATAGGCCATCTCTGTCCTCCTCTATTTGCATTCAAGCAACAACGCCCATAATGGAGTGTTCCAGGGTGACAATAGGGCTCTTTCTCATCTTATCTCTGTTTCTCATGCGCTGAGTGTTGATTTTGAAGAAGGATTCATTTACAGTATTAGGGAACCTTTAAGGAGCCATATAAAAGCATCAAGAAGTACCATGTCATGGGATCTTTAAAAGGTGAGAGAAATGTGAGAAAATGTTAATTGAAGGGATTACTGTACTGACAAATATCGGTCGTTAATATCGGCCCAATTTATACATTGGGCATCGGCCGATACCGATGTTAATGCCGATATGTCGTGCATACCTAGTATTTAAATCTCAGCCATGTTTTAAAATGCGTGTGATTCTAACATAATTTAAAGGTCCTCAATTATGCAAAATTGACTCTTGTGAGCTTTAAATCATATTATAATGTTATTACCTAATCAAAAAACATACACTGAGTTGTGTTTTGTTTCATTCACATGTTTGAGTAACCCTTTATTATGAATCTGTCTACATCTCCAAAGCTCAAAATGCTCTGTTCCACCCTGTGATGTCATGAAGTTAACAGCTACATTTTTACCTTTAGTTTCGTAGAGAAAGAATAGAATAGAACAGAATAAAAGTTTTATTGTCACGATACAAAGTGCAGTGAGATGTCGTTTGGAGCAGCCAACAGATGCATAATAGACACAGGATATAAGAATAGAATAAAATGTATAAATAGATAAAAAATGGCTGGGAAGAGTTTAAAAAAATAGTTCAATTTATGAGTAAGCTATAAAACAATATGAAAAACAATATGTACATTTACACTATCACTGGCCAATTACTGGCTGAAATTAAACAAATTATTCTAATGAAGATGTTTGGAGTTTAAAAACAGTGCAGCACTTCCTGTATTACCACATGACATCACAAGGTGGAACAGAGTGTTTTCAGTTTGAACTCTGCAGTAGAAATACGCAGGGTTTGTGTGTTAAATGTGTGAATGAAACAAAACAGAACTCCGGGTATGTTTTTGATGAGGAAGCCTTATAACGTAGCTCAGAAAATAGCGTAATAATATGGGCCCTTTAAAAAGTAAAACTCAAATGTGAAGAGAAAAACAACGCAGCAGTGAACGTGCAAAGAAGCTAATTATAAACTCCATACTGTCTGAGTGCACTCCTTTGTACCGTATACGCTTACTAAACACTTTCTCCACTGCCACCTCCGAGCTTTACCTTAAATCTCTTAAACCTGCACATCCCACACGCTCACTGCGGCACCACAGAAAAGGTTACACTTAAATAGGATGAGGGTTTTTTTTGGCCTAAGTTCTTAAGTTTTAAATGTTTGCAACCCGACTGTTGGAGATCAGGACAATGGCGAGCACTGTGCCGAGCCGTAGGTGTGTTATGTAACGCTAATGCATGAAAAGATCACTGTTTCACAGACACCCACAAGAAGGGAGAGTGTAAGAGATAAAGACTGTGAAATGGAAGCTTTGAGGCGGTGGGAGGCACAGTGTGAAGATAGTGTAGAATTTAAAAGGTAAAATGAGTACTATATTACACTCTTTTCTTATCTATGTTATAATTCTTCATCAAAAACAAACCTGGTGTGTTTGTTTCATTTACGCGCAGCTGTTCACTTGAAAGCTTCATGACATCACAAGGTGAAACAGAGCATTTTGAGCTTTGGAGATGTAGCCAGACTAATAATACTAAATATTTTTTGTTTTTTTTGTTTTTTGTTTTTCTTCCTCTGGCGGCACGGTGGCTGAGTGGCTAGCACTCATGCTTCACAGCAAGAAGGTTCGGGTCGCCCGGGCCTTTCTGTGTGGAGTTTGCATGTTCTCCCCGTGTCGGGGTGGGTTTCCTCCGGGCACTCCGGTTTCCCCCCCAAACATGCTCCAGGTAAAATCCTCCAGCTGAGGTCCTGACCAAGACTAAACAACAAAATCATGGGGATGGTCCCGGGTCAAATGTAGAAACAACTTCTCCTGTGTGAGATCAATAAAAGTCAATCTTCTAATCCTTAAAGGAAAAGTAACGTTTTTTACAATCTGAGCCTTATTTCGGTAATAAAACAAGTTGTTTTACTCACCCATATCACTTTGGTGTCATATGGAGCATTTCCGGAGATGTTTTAGATTAGCGTTAGGCTAACGCCGTTGGACTAGCACGACACAAACTTTAGCACTTTTCAAATCATAGAAGCTCGATGTCTTAGTCTACGATTTCGTTTGGTCAAAAGTGGCCTGTAATCCGAGATTTAGCCATAGTTTCGAGTAGATGAGGACGCCAGTGCGCATGTGCGGACTGTGCTCTCAGCTCCCGGGACCCAAACATGGAACGCAAAGCTGTAAACTATGGATAAATCTCGGATTACAGGCCACTTTTGACTCAAACGAAATCGTAGACTAAGACATCGAGCTTCTATGATTTGAAAAGTGCTAAAGTTTGTGTTATTTGGAGCCCGCACGGGGCATATTACATGCTCGGGGAATGCCCCAAGCTATGGCTATAAGTCGCGTTAGGCTAACGGCGTTAGCCTAACGCTAATCTAAAACATCTCCGGAAATGCTCCATATGACACCAAAGTGATAGGGGTGAGTAAAACAACTTGTTTTATTACCGAAATAAGGCTCAGATTGTAAAAAACTTTACTTTTCCTTTAACCACTGTAAGGCGCTTTGTGTTACATTTTGTATGAAAAGCGCTTTATAAATATTGTTTGATTGATTGATTGATTGAAGAATAAAGTATTACTCAAATGTGTGAATGAAACAAAACAACTCCAGGTTTGTTTTTGAGGCGATAACATGACGAAAGCTCACAAGAGTGAATTTAGCAGAATTTAGCACCTTTAAGTTGGCTAAGGGATTGTGGAATGGGGATCAGACAGAAGTTTGCAGATTACGAATGTCCAAATTATTTGTTGAATTAACTTTTAGCTCTAAAAAAGAGAGGGGGGGGGCAAAAAGGGGGGGGGGGGGGGGACTTTAATAAATAGCGATAAAACACATTTTTAAACAATTGTAGTGTTTTTTTATTTGAAAGTTGATATCAAAACACGGCACTGACCCCGATTTTGCGCGTGCGGTGTCCGCAGCACCAGAAGAGCACACAAGCTCGCGCGGCCCCGCACACATGTACTTTTGTTTCTGAATACGGGACGATTACATTTTTCAACGGACGGTTGGCAACCCTAAACACAATTATACATATATAATACACACCCAAAATTTCAACGTATTTGGAAAAAATAAAAAATAAAAATTACCACGCGGCTAAAAAAAAAAGCGGAGATCCGCTAAAAAGCGGAACTCTTTCATCCCTGCAGGTAACTAAAAAAAAAAAAAAAATTTCAAATCAATCTAGAGTTGATAAAAGTACATCTAAATGTTAAGCACTTTTATATGTGACATCTCATAAACTAGAGGAGTGGCAATGCATTAGAGGATTTTACTGCTGTAGTGTTACAATTGTTATAATCATTCAGAATGGTTAAACTGTCATGTTTCTTCTCACAATAACCTTAACATAAAATTTTGATAAAAGTCAAAAATTCCAAATCAAGATTCTTTCGGTTCAAAATTTTGCATACTCTTTAGCTTAGCCAGTGCTAATGCTAATTGCTAATACTGCACTTTGGCTGCCACAACTTGCATACAGTGTGACTAGTTTTTATTTTTTATTTTATTTAACCTTTCTTTAACCAGGAAGTGGTCCCATTGAGTTACAATAACTCTTCTGCCAGGGAGTCCTGGCCAAGAAGGCGGCCAAAAGTTTCATTTCAATAAAACAACAAACACAAATGACAGGACAATCCACAGCTACATCACCTCTAAACAGACAAAACACATCAATTCTGTTGTCTATGTACACAGACAACTAAAAAGCAGACATCACAACAAAACATATAATTAAAAACAATTGCAGTGCTCAGTTACTGTTTCCCTTAACAGGTCTTTAAAAGAATTTATGGACAGAAGAATTGTGAGATTTAAAGTGGCTTGAAGTTCATTCCAAAGCCTCGGTGCAAATGAAGAGAATGCATTTTTACCATTTTAATAAAAAAAAAACACGTTTGTTATCTTGTAAATGACATAATATAAAAGATACTATTACTGTCTAGACCACCCCCTTCCAAGTAGCTCCCCGAGAGATTTCAGAAGTATACCATTGTGCCGAATAACAAAAAATTGGTAAACTACCTGCCTATTACTATTGTAAATGTGTCATCTTGAAGCCCAACTTTGTGCAATAATAAATGGAAAATGGTTTATGTTTTATAGGTATCTGACTGTACCCAAGGCTTGCCCTCTTTCTTATAATCGTCTCAATTTCTTGCAAACGCTAAAATGAGTAGCATCTTATTTTTTTTCGTTTTATAAAGGTAAAGGAAAACGGTTGGTCCATTGCCATCATTAAAGCCATACTATGTCACTTTCTTGCCTTTATTCCATTATAGGTGTGTTTAAAAAGCATTGGAAAAACATACATTCTTAGTGAAAGCTGGCTCGCCTCACAACAGATCTGACCTGTCACTCAGCCTGGTAATATCACCTCCATGCATTTTTACTCTAGAAAAGTTCAAATTCTATTTTTTTTTCCATTCATTTGACCTTTGTTTTACCAGGCATGCCATTACCATCCAATTACCATGCCAGTCCTGCACTAGAGGTAAAGTGCAACCCATCAGTCTTTTCTTATTCACTTTTATTAAGGCATCTTTTTTCAAAACACCGGACACATGACACGGACACGGACAAATAACCCTATCAGATCAATTGTGGTGTTGATGATAACTTCTCACACATTCAATTTCCCTTTAATAACTATAAACGAGAAGTAAAGCTCAGGAGGAAGTGCTGTTTACTTCCACTGATAAGACAGGCAGCTTTGGGTGATATGAAAAAAACCCAAAAAAAACGAGAAGACGGTTGTCTAAAGTTAGCTCGTTATCAGCTGTTGTTCTAAATGGAGTTTGGCTCAGGGAAGATGTTGTTTAATGGGGTTTAGATCCAAAATGGCGGCTGCACTTACCTGCTTCTGGGTAGAAACATGGACTCCTTGATGAAGACGGAACCGGATAAGAGGATGTACCAGCAGCTTCCAATGTCGTCAGGACTGCAAAAAAAAAAAAAAAATGGAGAGAGGAATTAGATGTATGCAATCAGTGAAAGGAGGAATTTATAATGCACTCAAGGTTAGACGAGAATCAATGCAACGACAGATTTGGTTAACCTGATGTGACACTGAAAAATGGAATTTGCGCACAGGATGACAGTGGCTGAGGGCCTGTTTTTACGCTTACGGGTAAAAATGACAAAATATTTTATCAGAAGTGCCTTTCGTTTAGACGGTGATGGCATTGTGGGGGCTTAAAAACGCAAAAAACTGCAACCGCCCTCCAAAGTGGAAAACTTGGAATACGCTCCGCCGTAGCGTTTTCGTCTACACTGCCCAAGACTCAAAACTCTGGTCAAATCTGCTGACGTTGCGTATGCGTTTACATCACATCGGTCCATATATCAGTGTACTTTATTTGGCAGGACTTCGTTGTTTTGTCGTCTAACGTGGTAATGTGAAGCAGTAGTTGAACTTCTTCATCTGACCACACAATTTTTTTTGTTTTGTTTTGTTTTTCACGGTGCAGATGAGAAGGAGGAAGATTCTACGCCTGAGCTCCGCCATAGTGACAATGTATCACAGCACCACCTAGCTGCCTGGCATGCATACTCAATCGAATTCCACACACTTTTGCGTCACCGTATGCACGCAGATTTCCTCCTGAAAACGCTCGTCTAAACGCGGAATAAAAAGTGAAGACGCAACACCACTTTTGCGTCTTCTGTTCAGACCGTCGTCATATAAACGTAGCCTTAAATGGCAGAGCGTTCATCCTCTGATCTGAAAGTTGGCAGTTTTAAACCCTTAGGTAAATGCTGTAACTGTGTCCTTGAGCAACACACTTAATCTGCCTCAGCCCTGAAGTCTGTGTACGCTGATGTGTACTGAGTGATTCCTTGATGTAAATGTGCAATCACTTTTTGGCAGCAGTTCAACCACACATAGAGGTAATTATTTAATTTTAGCAAAAAATACAATAAAACTTGTTCAATTTTTTGTTCAAATATTCCAAATTAAGGTGCCTGTGTAACTTTCTAGGAGTGGAAAGTCAATTACATGATTTCATGGGAGTAGAAAGTTAAACCATACTTCGGAACTTTCTTCAAGTTTCATCCAATAATGTGGAATATTATAGCCAAAGGAACAACAATTCCATGAAAACACGCCGGAAGAAGAGTAGGCTCATTCAGGCCAAGAAAGAGTCAGGTTTATGGAAACGCAAGCCCATTCAGAGTAAGAGTTATTTGACCACAGTGGGGGAAAAAAAGACAGTTTCGTTTGCAATATTACTAATATTGTGCAGTAAAACGAATATACAATAGTAGTTACACAATTCAAATAAGCTGAACCAAACAGCATGATCTTTCTTACTTTGATTAGCATGAACAAAATCTAAAATCTATCAAAAACATAAGCCTAAAACTTCTCAGTTGAGTTCCAATAAACATAAAAAAAACTATTTCAGAAGAACTGGCATCAGAGAAACTATTTCAACACGACTTTAATTAAGTTAGAGGAAATTCCAACAGCGAATTATGTCAGTGTATTTCCAGTAGATCATAACTCTTCGAACATGATATCCAGTCTTCGCAAACTCCCTTGAGCTAAATATAGATCCCAATTTTCAAAGGAATAAGATAAATGCTGCAATACATGTGGGAGACCGAACTATGAATGAACTGAAGATTTCTCATCTCATCCTCCCACGCTGGAACCAGACGAAACTCATCAACTACAGTATATAAACTCAAAATGACCCTCGATCGGGCAGCCGTCTTAAAACCCGACCAATACGTAAACATTCTCGACAGTTTTTGGCATTCGGATAGGCGTTTACGTCTTTAAAGTGACGGATTTGCGAGAAGCGTTCCATACTTAAGTGCCAGCTCAGATAAGCAATACCACTCATTATAAAAGTCATTACAACTCTTATTCCCCATACTTGTCCATCTCGCTTAAATTCTTAGCGTTTGGATTGCTACGAGATTATCTAGCTAGTGCTGCGGAGATATGGTCAATCCTCCATGCATGCAGGATTAGTGTGGGTAGTTTACCTTGCTAGTGTGTATAAACAAACTGTGCAGACGAATAATGGCGGTTAATGCGCGGCTTCATGAACATGTGGCTATCCCGAGGGCTTAAAGGTCCAATATTACGCAAAACCGACTCAGCTTTAAACCATGCTATAATGTAGTAATGTCCCCTTTAGTTGTGTTTTGTTTTATTCACACATTGTCATTTTTGTCAATTATAAGTCTACATTTCCAAATCTTTGACACATTGCGATGTCATTTTAACAGCTCCTTTTACCTTTTGTCCAGGAGAAATGGTCAATTCCAGGGCTGAAATCATCCAAATGATTCTATTGACAGTGTATGGAGTTTAAAAACACAGTGGAGCATTTCCTGTATTACCACATGACAATACAAGGCGGGGGCAGCAGATCTGCTTGGACGGCTGCCCCCCCGACCCAGAAAAATGGAAAAGTGGAAGAAGATGAATAAATGAATACAAGGTAGAGTTTTTTCAGTCTGAGAAATGAGCTCAGCTTAAATATGTGACCGGCCACCGGAAAACCAGTCACAACTTGGGCCGGGCGAATACGAGAAGTTAGAAGTAGACCTGCGCGATTTATCGATTAAATTGATTTATTCAAATTTACAGTTCAGGTCGATGTATTTTTAGTTATTTTTTACACGCGAGTGGAACTAATGTGCGGCCACGTTTTACATGGGTAAGTTAGCGGGGCGCACCCAAACATTGTACGAGCTAGCGCGGCTAGCGAGTGAGCTAAAGCCGGAGCTTGTACCAAACAAAGGTGTCGCTACATCTGTTATATGGAACTGGTTCGGTTTTCTTGCGTCGGACTTAGAACAAACGAGTGCTCGCTGTGAGGTTTGTTCAAAAGCTGCAGCACGACAAATGTATCCTAGCGTCTAAAGCAGAGGCAGCGGAGTGGGAGAAGTGCAGGTCCCACAGCGCGAGGACATATCGTAAAAGACATGGTGCCCATATTTACTGTGGAAAAGCCCGGATTCATTAACATGGTGAAACTTTTGGACCCGAAGTTTGTGCTACCAAGACACAAATATTTTTCTTGTGTTGCCACAGCTGTTTACAGACTGCACAAGCTACACACATGAACACAGACAGAGGCTCCCTCTTTTCTGCATCACTCGAGGAAAAACTAAAACTAAAACACAACACTACCCACTCCAGTCCATCTTTCCCACAATCACGGAATAATTTAGCTCCATAAAATGCTTCTTTATAACAGAAAGATATTTATATAACTGTGATATATTTAAAAAAAAACAATAACAGCTTAATTGATGCAGGTGTAATGTATTTGTTTTATAAAAGAACGTTGCATTGTTTTGAACCATTTGTCTGTCGTCGTTATTTGTTTTTGAGTAGGGCAGAGAAAAATCGATTAAAATCGGAAATTGGGTAGTAAGACAACTTCAAGAGCTTTTTTCACAGCTTCCCATAAACCCATGTGCTGCATTCAAATGGCCACAAATTCTTCAAATGTTCTCAGATTTCCATGTGTGAGGCATCATTGGAAAAGCTTAGAATCTACACTTTCATAATCTGTGAATAACTCAAAACGGCTCCTTGTGACTGTTTTTTCCGTGGCTGGTCACTTATACAGGGTTTGTGTGTTGAACTTGTGTGAATGAAACAAAACACAACACAACTAGGTATGTTTTAGATGAGGAAACAACATTATAACATGGATCAGAAAATGGCGTAATAATATGGGCCCTTTAACTGTTCAGAAATAACATAAAACCATTGGACAGGAAGTTGCTCACATGGTAAAAGGTCTCCGAAAGGTGAACAATATTTAAGCAGCAAAATAAAAGATTGCGGTGAAGACACGTCCTCTTTTAACAGGTGCAGACTTAGAAATGCGCTTGTGTGGTAGGAAAGAGGAAGAAGAACTCGGCAGAAGGAAGTGCTGTCATGAGAAAAACAGGACTTTCACGTGCTGAGAATTTGACAAACTGGTAGCATGAGGTTAAGGTTTAGCATTACAGAAGAGAAATATGCTAAATGACACTTACATAGCTGCCCACTGTTGTCGTCGTTTTCGTATAAAAATGAGGTAATATTACACACAGAACTGGCCAAAAGAATAAAAAACATTTCTACTGGAGGGTCTGCCACTTGCTTGTCTCCATGGAAATGTTACTGCTTTGTCTAGAAGGTTCCACAGTATCGATTAAACATATATCTATCACAAGGGGGATAAGTTGGTTTCAACACTACGCTACATTACTGTTCAGATCCGTGGAGAGTCTCCCCATTCACATTTTTGAGCAACAGAAATACCCCCAATGAATAAATGTGATGGATATGTTGCAAGTCATACTATGGAATTTTCCAGGGAAAGCAGTAGCATTTCCGTGGAGACAAGCAGGCAGCAGACCCTCCACTAGAAAAGCTCCACAGTGCACCTTTAAATGGACCTTTCTGTCCCTTATCAGCGAAGATTATAACAAAAAGACATTGTGGTCAGGTCGACATTTCAAATCATGCTTTATGGTTTAGCATTACAGAAGTGAAGTATGATTTATTGAAGCAGTATTTGAAGTATGATTTATTGAAGTTGATTTATAGAGGCATTTCAGATATACACTGGTCCCTCGCTCTATCACGGTTCACTTTTCACGGCCTCGCTGTTTCGTGGATTTTTATTTTATTTTTTATTTCAATTTTTTTTCTAATGTATGAACATTGTGTTGTGCGTCCTGATTGTCTTCTCCTCCGTGTCTCCTGTACAGTACAGAATGTGTTCAGTTTGACACATTTATATAGATGTTATAGAGGGGGGACCCGGGGGGGCTCCGGGGGGGCTCCGGGAGTCCCGCTGGAGGCACGAGGAGCCCAGACATGAGTCACTGGATCTGTAGGAAGTCCAGACCGGGACTAAGACATGAGGACCAGACCGGGACCAGACCGGGACCAGACCGGGACCAGACCAGGATTAGACCAGGACTAAACCAGGTCTAAACCAGGACTAGACCAGGACTAGACCAGGTCTAAACGTGGACTAAACCAGGACTAGACCAGGTCTTAACCAGGATTAAACCACCGCATGCGGCTCTTTGCCTTGTTTCGTGTGGCTCTTATGCGTTTTTGCTTCGTGGCTCGGACTGCGTCACTGGACGCGCCCCCCCCCCCACGCTTCACTATTAATACATTTTGTTGAAAATCTACAAAATTTTGAGTGTTTAAACAAGAGAGAAATGTGAGAAAACGTTAATTCCAGTCTGAGAAAAGTGTATAATGTGTGTGGTGAGGCGTTTACAGCCTTAAAACATGTAGAATAATTGTAAAATATAAAGTTTTCCTACTTCGCGGATTTCACTTATTGCAGGTTATTTCTGGAACCTAACGAGGGACCACTGTATTGGCATTTATTAGTAATTAATTAAAAGTTGTTTTTCAAGAGCCCATATTACGCTGTCTGATCTATGTTATAATGTTGTTTCATCATCAAAAACAGACCTGAAGTTGTGTTTTGTTTCATTTACACATGTTTTAACACACAGATCCTGCATATTTAGGCTGAGTTCTCTCAAACTGAACTCTGTTGCACCTTATGATGTCCGTCCATCCATCCATCTTCTTTCGCTTTTCCATTTCTGGGTCGCAGGGGCAGCAGTCCAAGCAGATCTGCTGTGATGTCATGTGGTAAAACAAGAAGTGCTATACTGACTGTGTTTTTAAACTCCATACACCCTCACTAGAATTTGGATCATTTGGATGATTTCAGACCTGGAAGGGCAAATCTCTGCTGAACGGTTAAAGGTAGCTGTTGAAAACTTGAAAACTACCACTGCATGACATCACAAGGTGGAACAGAGCATTTTGAGCTTTGGAGATGTAGACAAACGAATAAACAGGCGTGAAAGAAACAAAACACAACTATGAGTATATTTTTACATTTGAAATTATTATTGCACTAATAATGTACATTCTAAATATTCTTTTTTTAGAATGGTATTTTTTGCTTCTCAAACTTTATTTTTTGTACTTTTTCAGTGTTGTTTTTACAAGTTATGTTTGCCAGGCTAACAAGCTCTATTCCAGCACTGTCCAAACTTTATATTACTATGGCATACTATATCTTCCTGCTCCTAACCTAAAGAAAATACAGAGCGAGCATAATTACCCTCGAGCTTGGCCGTAACTCTCTATGTAATTATCTCAGAGTACACCCCATTACGGCGCGCTCTTCAGGCCAAAATTAGCGCTAGCACTACGAGATTTCTGATTAACACTGGGCATTTTCACCTGGCCATGAACGGGACCTCTAATTGAAAGCTGTGCCAAATCAATACCCATCCAGACAGAAGAAAGGATAGCCTACGGCCCCGAGAATGCACTGCAACTACTCCCTGACGGGGATAATTCGAGTCGTTTCTTTTCGTCCATTTCCTGTAGATCTAATGAGAATGGGTTGGGTTTAAAATGTATATTATGTCAAGGTTTATAGTTCATATCTCTGTAATTACTGGACCAATTCACAAACTGACACAAAGTTCAAAGCCCCATCTGTTAGCGCAAGTGAATTAAGGATAGATTATCTTTTATTGTGTGAAGAATCCCTCAGTCCTTAATCAGGTCGAGCTGTACAGGGATCTTGGTTATAAAATGTTGTGTTTATCTTGTATCTGTCCATGTTTAAGTTTATTGTAATTTGACAAAATGTGTTGCAGTTCCTTTTCTTGGCAATACACAAAATGGCCCCCAAACCGGAAGTATATTTGGTGATATGGGAGCCGTGTGAAATGCAGATTAAAGGAGAATTAACGTTTTTTACAATCTGAGCCTTATTTCGGTAATAAAACAAGTTGTTTTACTCACCCATATCACTTTGGTGTCATATGGAGCATTTCCAGAGATGTTTTAGATTAGCGATATCCGTTAACGTGAGTTCTCGGGGCACGACGTTGCAGTCACCAAAATAACACAAACTTTAGCACTTTTCAAATCATAGAAGCTCAATGTCTTAGTCTACACTTTCGTTTGAGTCAAAAGTGCCTCTAATCTGAGATTTATCCATAGTTTGGAGTAGATGAGGAGGACAGTCGCATGTGCGGAGTCACAGCTGATTTCGCTCTCAGCTCTCGGGACCCAAACATGAAAGGCAAAGCTGTAAGACGTTTGGACCATCGTGTTTGCAGTACCCACTTCAGTCAGGACCATTTTTAACCAACAAAGGAAAAAAAAGAAGGCCAGCGGATTCAGCGAACGATTCTGAGAAGTAATGTGAAACCGATGGCTGTTCTCTGCTGCTCCTAAAACTGTCTCCACTTCATTCTTTCCGTATCCATTCTGTCTCCTCATCCGTATACTCCTCTTCAGTCCTCAGTCCTCCACAAGTCCTCTTCAGCCTCAAAGTCCCAATCTTCTGCCATGTGTCGCTCGCAACAGAAAAGTTCTGAGCGTCTTCTTATCTGCAAATCAGCTGTGACTGAGCACATGCGACTGTCCTCCTCATCTACTCCAAACTATGGATAAATCTCGGATTAGAGGCACTTTTGACTCAAACAAAAGTGTAGACTAAGACATTGAGCTTCTATGATTTGAAAAGTGATAAAGTTTGTGTTATTTTGGTGACTGCAAGGTCGTGCCCCAAGAACTCATGTTAACGGATATCGCTAAACTAAAACATCTCTGGAAATGCTCCATATGACACCAAAGTGCTATGGGTGAGTAAAACAACTTGTTTTATTACCAAAATAAGGCTCAGATTGTAAAAAAAAACGTTAATTCTCCTTTAAGAGTGACATGGTGATTTATCATTCTTGTGTTTTGTTTTTTTTTTAATCTAAACTTTCTCGCAGGGGTTTTGTGAATAAAATAAATTAAGCTTTATGGAGTCAAAATAAAAGACATTCAAAAATTCATTTTTCAGTCTGTATAAAATGTTATCTCAGAATTTAAAAAAATAACAATAGCGATATCGGTTATCAGCCATAACAGCAACATTAATATCGGACATCGGTGCATCCCTATCTTTTATTATGACGGCCAAACTATATCACGGTATTCAAACACAAAGTAGAAAGTAGAAATATTATGCAAAATCAACTTTGAAGAACTTTTAGTCTTAGCAGAAACTGTCACATTTTTATACAACGCTTTTCCACCTTAAAGGCACTCAAAGAACCACTCACCCATTCATACACACTAAAGGCGAGGTGGGTTAAGTGTCTTGCCCAAGGACATAACAACATTCAGCGTAAGCATTCATCCGTGGGAGCTGGAATCGCAGTGGGGATTCGAACCGCTTCAGATGAGTGGATAAACGCTTTACCAACTGAGCTACTGTCGCCAGTACAATAGTTTTCCCTTCAGGAGGTTTGAGTCATCTTTATTCTTCTATAGTCAAGACGCCATTGCTTAACAAATTCACGTTTTCACCTATCCCCCATACACACCCACTGCCTTGTAGTTACTTTGCTGCTTTGGGATTCAGCGGCGTTGTGTGGCCATTTTGCCACCTGTTCAGAATAAAATCTGTTCCAGCGTGAACTGTAGCCATAGGCAGGCCATCAGCATGGTTCAAGACTGCTGCAAAGTCAGAGGAATTGTTTCTTTTATGATCATTTAAGTTGAATATTAAAATAAAGATAAAGGGGGTGATAGATTATAATATATGTAATATAGCAGAGAAATGCACTTTAAATTGTTCTATATTACGGAAAATTGACTCATTTTTAAAGTTCAAGTTCAAAAGTTCAAAGTCAGCTTTATTGTCAATTCTGCCATATGTGTTCAACATACAGTGAATCGAAATTTTGTTTCTCTCTGGCCAGGTAGTGCAAAAAGACAGTGTACAAAATACAATATGAAGACAAAACACAACAAAAAACTATCTAAGACAGAGATCTAAGTTAAAACTAAAGTCTACGATCTAAAATCTTAAAACAGTGCAACATAATAAATAAACTATACTATATACAGATTTCCAAAGTGTGCAGTGTGCATCAAAAATGTGCAATGGAAGATACAGCAGTGACTTGGTCATGTGCAGTAGAATGTGCATAGGAGTTAAGATAAAATAAAAATAAATGTGCAACAGTAGTAATTCTAGTGCAGTAACAGGAGTAAACAACAGTACTAAAATTCCAGTAGTCAATGTGCAATAACAGTAGTAAACGACAGTGCAACGGGGGTAAAATTCAATAACAGGAGTAAACAACAGTACTAAAAATTCCAGTAGTAAATGTAAGTGTGCAATAACAGTAGTAAACAACAGTGCAACAGGAGTAAAATCCAGTAGTAAATGTAAATGTGCAACAGTGCGACAGTAGTCCTTAGCAGCAGTTTTTTTTTTTTTTTTAAAGTGTCTAGAGTGATAGGTCTTTTTATGGAATACAGGTTATGCCAATATGGGGGGTGGGGGGTGGGAGATGGGTAAGGTGGGAGTTCGGGTGTGAGTTCGGGTGTGAGTTCAGCCTCCTGACAGCCTGGTGGATGAAGCTGTTTGAAAGCCTGGTGGAGTGGGCCCGGAGACTCCGGTACCTTCTCCCCGAGGGCAGGAGGCTGAACAGGCTATGTGCGGGGTGGCTCGGGTCACCCACAATGCTGGACGCTCTGCGGGTGAGCCGGGTGTTAAAAATGTCTAGGAGGGAGGGGAGAGAGACACCAGCGATCCTCCCAGCTGCATTCACTATGCGCTGCAGGGCTTTCCTGTTCTGTTCAGTGCAGCTCCCGTACCACACAGTGATGCAGCTGGTCAGGACGCTCTCAATGGTGTCTCGGTAGAAGGTGGTCATAATGGGTGGAGGGGCTCCAGCTCTCCTCAGTTTGCGGAGGAAATAGAGGCGCTTCTGAGCCCTCTTTGCCAGTGATACAGTATTCACTGTCCAGGAGAGGTCCTCACTGATGTGCACCCCCAGGAATTTGGTGCTGCTCACCCTCTCTACAGCAGCACCATTGATGGACAGTGGGGGGTGCTGGGTCCAGCACGTTAGACGTTATAATATTGTTACCTCAAAAACATGTTTCATTCACACACGTTTGAGCAACCCTTTATTCCCTTTATACACTTTATAGCTCAAAAATGTTCTGTTCCACCTTGTGATATCATGAAGTTTTCAAGTTATCAGCTAACTCGTACCTTTATCAGTAGAGATTTGCAATTCCAGAGCTGAGATTATCCAAATGATTCTAGTGAAGGTGTATGGAGGTAACACAGTGGATTACAGTATTTCCTGTATTACCACATGACATCACAAGGTGGAACATGGTGTTATTAGTTTGAAAGAAGTCAGCCTAAATATGCAGGGTTTGTGTGTTAAATATGAATGGAATAAAAACACAACTCCAGGTATGTCTGTGATGAGGAAACAGCATTATATTTGTGCTTAGAAAACGGCGAAATTTGTGGATTTTCTGTCTGGAAGTTAAGGTCATCCTATTTCAGTCAAAATACTTGGCTTCCGTAGATATTTGAGATGCTGCCCTTCAGCTGAAATAATCTTACATTTCAGAATGCTGCGAATGCAACCTATAAAATAACCCACTTTCTATGAATCCTATTGTATTGCCTGTTCCTTCTGTTACCAAAATTACTCCATCCTTTTAACCCTCTTCGCTAACTTCCTGAAACTACACGACAGAGATGTTCAGTTATTAATTACCGAAAACCTGGGGCTCTCCACATATGGCAAAGGAGGGGGAGGGGAGACGAAGACACCAACAAAAAAAATGTACAACTAGGGAGTATGCTATGACAGCTTTGACTGAACTGGGTTAGGAGTACGGGAAGGAAGCTCCCGTGTGTTCAGGTTTCCCCTCAAGGAAGCTTTGAGAAACGGGGTTGTACGAGAGCAGCAGAGGTGAATGAGAGGGTTCCAGAGCAGGGAAAGGTTAATGAGAACATCCGGACGAGCACGCGCCGAGGTCGGACGCTTTCAGATAAAGGCATTAATCACAAATGAAAGGTTGTCGAATCTGAGCTAAATCTCCATAGCAACCATCTAAATGCATTTGAGTATCCGTTGGTTTGACTGGGAGATTTTGCCTGAAGAATGGCTTGAGTTTAATGGTGGTTTCAAGGAATTGCATGCAGCCTGCGAACTTACTGGTTTAACAATAGGTATTAAATGGTAAATGGTCACATCTTTATATAGAGCTTTTCCACCTTCAAGGCACCCAAAGCGCTTTACAACAAGGAACTATTCACCCATTCACACACACATTCACACACCAGTGTATGCAGACACTGGGGGCGAGGTGGGTTAAGTGTCTTGCCCAAGGACACAACGGCAGCATTCATCTGTGGGAGCTGGAATCGTACCAACCAACCTGTGGGTCAGTGGATTTGACCGCTCAACCACTGATGTTTCTTATGTCAAGAGCGGGATTTGAACCGCCAACCTTTGGATCAGTGGATTACAGTCACAACTGACCCTGTGCTGCCAGTGACTTAGGCTGCGTCCAATTTCTCTGTCTTACCCCTTCTTCTTACCCCTACCCTTTGGTTTTGCGTGCGCATTTGAGGGCAAGGGGTGTCCCGATTCTAATTTTGAAGCGCTAGGGCCACGACCTCGGGCTACATACCCCTCGAAACGAAGTAAACTCTCGACCAGATTTGGAAAGAAGCGGTACGCCTACAAGCTCAGGGAGGTTTTGGGATCAGGATGGCAGCGTCACATCGACCAGCCGAGGAGTCTCATAAATGTATTTTCAGCAGTTGTAATTATCGATTAACAGTTTAGCAGGTTTACAATTATGACGCTTATGTTCTACGTTACTTTTAGTGAACTGTTGTTGCGGTTTTAATTGTAGCGATGTCTGTTTAGCCGACGTTATCGTTTTCATCGAACTTTCATGTATAAAGAAGCTAGTTTTTTGTGGAGCTGAGGTACCCGATAATCCTTGACATTTGTTTACGTTTGTTTGCGTCAGTCGTTGTCGCCTCTGTAGACGTAGCAGCTCAGGTAGAGGCGAGGGACGATGACGCAAACGGTAATCGAGTGGCGTCCCATTTCTTAGGGGAACATTCGTACCCCGAGCCCGCTCATCTCGGTATCGAGGGGCAAGACAAAGACGTAGATAAAGGGGAAGGGGAAGGGCAAGGTGTAAGACAGAGTAATGGGACGCAGCCTTACCATGCAGATTGAGGGAACATGCAGGTGCGGGGGTTTAGGTAGTGACAATTCAGATCAGAGAGAGTCCTTTTAGGTTTAAACCAACTGGATTTCAGCATTGAAACTGAGAGACATGTGTCAGAACACCAAATCCTAACATAATCAACTTTGTCATCATGTGAGTTGTTTTTGTAATTAAGAACAAATCACTATTACAATTGTTATCAGTAAAAGCTATGTTTGATTTGAACACGTCTGCTTTATATCAGGGGAAACAGTTGGATGTTTATGGAATTTAAAATCGAAATCTTACAGTTCCTTTAACAGGTCTGGGTATTATAAAGATCTTGACAAAGAAAGCATAGGAGTTTAAGTTGTTATTTAGAAGATTTCACAATGAAACTCTCATGAGAGCCATAGTGGTACAATGCTGTGGTGACGTTATGAAATGGACTTTTGCAATTGTCCAACCAAACCACAAGAGCAGATATTCTTTCTCAGGAATTTTGGAATGCACTTTTAACACTATGTTCTATTTCACTAGACTAAGTACTGGGCTTTTCATTTGAATCGCCTTTTCATGACACCTTTGGTTAAAAGTGTTTTAGAATATTTAAATAAATGGCATAGACATACTTTTCCAGATTTGTTGAGGTTGCCAAAGTAAAGCAATGGCATGTTTTGAAGAGATTTTGACACCAGGAGAAAATGTGAAAGTGTGTTTTTCTTTTATTTTGCCTGATTTTACCATTTACCTTAAAGGAGAATTAACGTTTTTTACAATCTGAGCCTTATTTCAGTAATAAAACAAGTTTTACTCACCCATAGCACTTCGGTGTCATATGGAGCATTTCCAGAGATGTTTTAGATTTGCGATATCCGTAACGTGAGTTCTCGGGGCACATGTTTGCGGTCTCCAAATAACACAAACTTTAGCACTTTTCAAATCATAGAAGCTCAATGTCTTAGTCTACACTTTCGGTTGAGTCAAAAGTGCCTCTAATCTGAGATTTAGCCATAATTTACAGCTTTGCGGTTCATGTTTGGGTCCCGAGAGCTGAGAGCGAAATAAACTGTGACTGAACACATGTGTACTGTCCTCCTCATCTACTCGAAATTATGGATAAATCTCGGATCACAGGCCACTTTTGACTCAAACAAAAGTGTAGACTAAAACATTGAGCTTCTATGATTTGAAAAGTGCTAAAGTTTGTGTTATTTGGAGACCGCAAACATGGTCTGTATCACACGTCGTAATGGATCTAACACGCGTTTTGGACTAAATTGTTTTACTGGATTTTATTCGCTGGATCCTTACGGACAGATTGAGACCAAGTTTATGGTGAAATACTGAGTTTGACCTGTGCAGAGCGAGAGAGAGAGTGCAAAGGTAAGCAAAGTAACAAACCACGTTTTGTGCTTTTCCGTATAAAAGCCCCATGTGCTCGGGGAGTGATTGTTGTGCCGGGAAATGAATTGCATAGTCAAAAAGAGGAGACTGTAAGGTTTCATTTGATATGTAGATTGTCATGATACACGATCGGGAATGTGTGTTTTCATGCGAAAAGAAAAAAAAAACAGTGAACAGGACCGCGTTTTATTAATACCGTTGTTGTCGGCCGGGTGCGCGCGCAGGTACGCGAGCTGTCCGCTACGGCGCGCCCGGGTGACCCTCGAGGTTTGCCGTAGCTAAAACAGGAAGTTCCATAGCCACTATCCACCTATGCACCATGAATCCTACACACTGGACCTTTAAAGGTGCGATGTGTAGCTTTTCTGGTCGAGAGTCGCCAATGATTTGTCTCATGGAGATGTTACAGCAGATGTTACAGCTTTGCCCAGAATGTTCCACAGTATGGCATTAAAGTCTTCTATGACTCTTCTATAATTCATTCAATAACAGGTGTTTTTATTGGTCAGAAATACCATGAAAAGCACTCATTTGTACTGTGAGTGGGCTTGCCTCTCCACAGATCTGACCTGTAACTTAGCATTAGACTTATCTATCTCCATAAAGACAAACAAATGGCGGATCCCTCTACCAGTAAACCTACACAGTGCATCTTTAAACTAAAACCTTGATACATTTAAAGATATTTCAGCATTTTTGTTTCATTTACATAAAATGGTGTGATCAGGATACTCCACAAAGTATAGTGATACCTCACCTTACGAAATTAATTCGTTCCAGAAGTGGTTTCGTAACGTGAATTTTTCGTAAGTTGAGTAGCTATTTCAATGGAAAAAGCCTGATTTGTTCCAAGGCCCCGATCCAAGTTTTTTTTTATAGTGTAACTTTTTTTATAGTGTAACGTAGAGACTGTAGACCCAGGACTAAACGTGGACTATACCAGGTCTAGACCAAGGTCTAAACCTGGACTAAACCTGGACTAAACCAGAACTAAACCAGGTGGATTAAAGTGCTGCGTGCGGGTCTATTTCCTGGTTTTGTTTCGAGTCACGGCTGAGGCGAGCAGCGAGGGGGACCGCACGCAGTCTGAGCGCATGAACGAGACCCGTGCTCAAACCGTGCCTCCTCTAGACCTCCTCTAGACCTGGTCTAGAGGAGGTCTAGACCATCGCGGCTCTTGCATGCGTTCGTTCATGCGCCCAGACTCCATGCGGTCCCCCGTCGCTGCTCGCCTCAGCCGTGACTCGAAACGAAACCAGGAAATAGACCTGCACGTGCGCTTTAATCCACCTGGTTTAGTCCTGGTTTAGTCCTGGTCCAGTCCTGGTTTAGTCCAGGTTTAGTCCTGGTTTAGTCCTGGTTCAGTCCTGGTTTAGTCCAGGTCTAGACCTGCTGGCAGCCCCGCGCCGGGTCATGCTGCGCTATCACACGCAGTTTTCTCCCCCCTCCCCCTTCCCCCCACACTTCACTATTAATAATTTTGTTGAAAATCTATGAAAGTTTGAGTGTTTAAACGAGAGACAAATGTGAGAAAAGTGTAAATCCAGTCTGAGAAAAGCTATAATGTGTGTGGCTGAGCGCGCAATATTTGAATTTTTGAGATTTCGCGTTTCATAACTTGAAATTTTGGTGAGGTACCACTGTATCAACATATTCATGGTCACAGTAGGTGAAATTAAAAACCCAAATTTATTGATGACTTTTAATGTATTCCCAAGCTCAAATTTGTAGTGTCGTTCAATTGTATGTCATTTCCCCAGAGCACATGCTTTTGCCATATCTCGTGCTCACCATGTCGTGCTTCAGGTCACCACTATCAGCACTATACTATGAGGCCATACTGCTCAACTGACACTATCAGCTGTTTCTAGTTTTAGATAGGGGAAGTCGTAGGAAAATGCATATCAGCACGGCACTGTATCTATTTCAAGTGTCATGCAAAGATTTCATTTTGATTCCTGTTGACACGCACATTTAAAGGACACATATGATGGTAAATCGACTTTTAAACATGTTATATTTTTGTCCTCTCATTGAAAACATACCTGGAGTTGCATTTTGCTTCATTTACCTTTGTTTCCTTTGTAAATCCAAAGTCATCTGCTCTGAGTACACAAAAATGCTCCATTTGTAGGGGTTTGTAAAAAAATTTATATATCGTGATAGTAACGGTTCTTCTGATCCTAAACATTTCATTGCATTGTTGACCTTGTGTTGATTCTGCATATGACAAATAAACAATCTTGAATCTTGAATCTAAATTTGGTGATGAGTTTTTTGTGTTTTTTTTGTGACCGCACTACAATTTTGCTAGTGGAAGAAAACTTATAACAGTGAGACATATTTACTGTTTTGATGATTAAAACAAATTTATTTCATATGAACTTTGAACATGTAATGGTTTAACAAAGAAATACTGTCGCTAGACTGTATTTGGTTCTTAAAAACAAAATATATCAGAGTACCATGTGCAATATATCAATTATCACATATATCACCACCAGTCATGTGTCGTGTATGGCATCGAGTCATGAAGGACCCTGTGATTCCCAGCCCTAGTTTGCATATTGCCCAAAATGTTGCGTGAGGTTTAAAAATCCGAACTGCATTGTGTAACTCTTTTGGTGGAGGGTCCGTCAAATGCTTCTCCATGGAAATGTTATTGCTTTGTCTAGAATGTTACACAGTATGGCATTAACTTTTCTATCTTCAAGGAAACCAAACCAGACCAAGTTACAAGTGAGCAGGTCACAGAATAGTTTTTTCAAGGTACAATATTTCTGAGCTATAAAACCATCTGTAATTGAATAAATCACTGCGGTCACATGGAAGGATCAGATTGGATCTCTCTAAATCCGATCCCGTTACTCGGCGGGTGTTCTGTCCTAAAATCCAAGTGCACATAAAGCTCGTGTAATGGGATAATGGTCAGTGACCTGGCCGGCTCCGCTACGCTATGTGGCGCTGTCGTCCAACTACTTCCGGGTGATGGCTACTCAATAAAAACATAACAAACTATGTGGCGGTTTACAAAGATGGCGCTCGAGGAGTTTGACGGAGCAGCATTGGTGTACGTGTTGTGCATTCCTTCTTCGTAGCCATGATTTCGTCCGATTTCCGACAACAATCGCTACTTATGACGGCGTCTGCGCCTCCTGCCACTTCCGGGTGAAATCCCTGGCGAAAATTCCCGTGCATGCGCAGTACGCCAATCCGATCCGATATCGTGCACAAGGAAACGCCAAGCGGATTACTATCGGCCTAAGCCAGGGGTTCCAATCAGATTGGGGAAACCAATCCCTATACGATCCTTAACCTGTGCACGTGAATTCGATACGATCCCAATCCGTTTGCAATCGGATTACACTCGTCCATGTGCACGCAGTGAATATAAGCTAGAGCTGTTTAATGTCACACTGTGGAACATTCTAGGCAAAGCAATGACACCACAGAAATAAGCAGATGATGGACCCCCAACAAAAAGTTACATAGTGCATGTTTAAAAGAAACTTGCAAAATATCTGTTCTTTTTGTCTGTATTTGATTCAAAATCGTGTAAGTTGTATTCTGATTCAATAAACTATAACCAGCCTGATGTATTGACCTGGTTATGCGAGAATGGTGCAGTATCATATATATAGTCCCTGGCGTAAGTTTTCGAAGGGCGGTATTTACGGTGCCTGCTGCGAAGTTGGCACAGAACTGCACTTTCACACTACAACAGGGAAATGGAGGCAACTACCAACAGCTGTTCAGAAAATGCCCCATCTCAGCATCATGAGGCTTTTAAAGCGTCCCTGCGAAATCTGGGGCTCAGCCAGATATGTGGTGTGATTAAAACGATACTAGCTGTGATTATATTCTGAGACAATATCGCAATCTGCTTACTTGAATTTTGCTGTTATAAAAGCACCAACTAAACCTTGAACCTTGAGGTATCGTCAGATTTAAAAATGTTATGTTCTACCTTGTCATGAAGCGGTGCGTTTCAACAGCTGCAGTACCTTTTACCTTTTGTTCAGCAGAGATTGGCAGTTTCAAGGCTGAAATTATCCAAATGATTCTAGTGCAGGTCTACAGAGTTTACAAAGACAGTGGAGCACTTCCTGTACTACCACGTGACATCACAAGGTGTTTTCCGTTTGTAGAGTTTATGTGTTAAACAAAATTTAAACATAGATCGGAAAAGTCGCATAACACGGATTATTTTATGGTTCTAAAATGTCTGCTTCATTTTTACTTCTAAGGGAAAGACTTGACACAATTATTAAGTATTTTCTAGTAATTTCTGTAGTTTTATTTCTGATATAGGTCAGTTTTCCCACAATACCCAATAGGGACGTAACAATAACCAAAATATCACAATATCATCAAAGTTCCCACAATAATATCATGGACTGTCACAATACATCAAGTTCTAAGATTCTTCGCTTAAATACATTGATTTATTGCAGCAAAAAATTGAGGAAACTACAAAGACCGTGATTTTTTTTGTTCCATTTCACTGCAGAAATCAAAGAAATAACTGTTATAAAGAACTTTTCTATCTTAATTCTTTGGCCTGAGACACTAATATCAAGTCAAGTCAAGTCACCAATTCAAGGCTAACCCTGAGGAAAAAATAGCATTTCTTCAATTCTGTTAACATCTCCACAACATCACATTAAATATCGTATCATAAAATGAATATTGTAATTGTATTGTACTGTATGATTTATATATCGTTACATTACTCAGTGTAACGTTTCACTGTACGGTTAAGTGTAGGTAACTATACTGTACTAGTTTGGGAAGGAAACAAGTAAGAATTTTAATGCAGCAGAGTTTTGATATCGACTTTTATCTACAGCCATTCAATTCCAGCGTCTGTTGAATTCCAACACAAACACAAAGCTGAGCTACTTCAGTTCTTGCACCAGGAGTGGAATAAAGTCAACCAAGAACAATGTGACAGACTTGTGGAGAGCATGCCAAGACGCATGAAAGCTGTGATTAAAAATAAGGGTTATTGCACCAAATATTGATTTGTGAACTCTTCTTAAGTGTAAACATTAGTATTATGTTGTTTTAAAATGAATTTGATCTTGTTTCTTTGCATTGTTTGAGCTCTGAAAACATGGATCTTTTTTGTTATTTTGACCATTTGTCATTTTCTGCAAATAAATGCTCTAAACCAGGGGTTGGCAACCCGCCAGCACATGCGGCTCTTTGATCCCTCTGATGCGGCTCAGTACAGCGGTCCCCTCTAGCGAAATCTGCGAAGTCGTCAGCTTTATATTTTACAAATCTTCTCCATGTTTTAAGGCTGTAAACGCCTCACCACACACATTCTACACTTTTCTCACACTGGAATTAACGTTTTCTCACATTTCTCTCTTGTTTAAACACTCAAACTTTCGTAGATTTTCAACAAAAAAGCACAGCACAGTATTATAGAATGAAACCAAAGTGTATTTGGTGTGTATTTCACAGTTCTTCTGACCGAGCCTCTTGGTCCTGGCGCTGCTTCGCTGTGGCGGGTTTTGTCGGGCAGAAACAAACATACAGCACTTCAGAGTCACACTGTGATCCAACATTTATATAAATCTGACAAACTGAACACATTCTGTACAGGAGACACGGAGGAGAATGACGAATCAGCAAAGGTCTACAGTCCCTTAGCCAATCAGGATGCAGAAATGCGCGTTGATACACTCTAAAAAATTGGAATTAAAAAATTTGCGAAACAGCGAGGCCACGAAAAGTGAACCACGTTATAGCGATGGACCACTGTATTTAATTAAAATGTATTTTATTTTAGTTAATTCATTTTCAAAATGTAATTCTATGACACAAAGGCAAAAAAGCCGTTATATGCAGTGTTATTTCATTTTAAATTTCAAAAGGGTTTTGTGGCTCCCAGTGTTTTCTTTACTGTGTGAAACGGCTCCAAACGGCTCTTTGAGTGGTAAAGGTTGCCGACCCCTGGACTAAACGATAATATTTTTATTTGGAATTTGGGGGAAATGTTGTCAGTCGTTTATAGACTCAAACAAAAATGTTCCTTTTGCCCAAACACAAACCTGTAAGTAGTAAAATCAGAAAAACAGATCATTTTGCAGTGGTCTTATTTTTTTCCAGAGCTGGACGTGTTTTCCTGACTGTGTTCTCTTATCTATAATAAAGATTACCTAGTCCAAGCTGGAAGACTTGTCAAGGGTTACGTTGATATGTTTTTCATCCTCATCCCTGTGTACTCGCGGAACATCCTGGAAATATCGCCAGTTTCTGTCATATGTAAATGCGCTATTCTTAACGCCTGGAACCATTTCATAACAGCTTTTTAATCCCGTTTTCTCTATTCCATACCACCATTTTGTAAACATCACCCCTAACAACCACGCACATCCCTCTCCGCTCAAATCCATTAGAGTTACACATCAATCCGTTGCATTTGAAAACGCCAGCTTTCACACAAACGTTTATGTGGAGTTAATGACCCAGAATCGCCCATCTTCTTCCACATTTCTCCTGATGTTGTCCTAGAGATAATAGAACGAGGCTGCTGATAGCCGTAAAACACAGAATCTGATTTGTACTTTAAAAACATGAAAAACACAAGTAGTACATTTTAAACAGATTGCAGTGGTCCAAAGTGTTTTTTTCTCACTTATGTTATGCATTCTGAGCGTCCTAATTATTCACAGTGATGAGCACTTTTCACAACTTTCATAAAGGGATCCACCGATATGATACTGGTATTGGATGGCGGCGGCGATATTGAAAATTTTGGTGGTTCAGATATCAGCTTCCCAGATATTGGTTCCAATTTTAGCCTATAAATTTGTGTAAAAAGACAATTTACTGGCCAGTGTTGACCCTAAAGGCCTCATAATAGTTACAAAACACATTAATAATTTTTACCATACACTGTTTGTGTTTAAAGGAAATAAATTCAGTCTCTGGCCAAATAACGGCTGATATCAGGTATTGGCAGATAGTAGAAGTATCAACATCAGTATCAGAACAGAAACACCTGGATTGGTGCGTCCCTACTCAGAGACCAGTGTGGAGTTTAGTTAGCATGCTAAGGCGTACTTCCTTATTATTGGACAGTAAAGCACATTCTAATTAGATGCAGACAGCACACAGCAGACCTGTTCTGACCTCCATATCTGTACAGAATTTTACTCAAATGGAAAAATGTACAAATCAGGCCCTTAAAAATAGAGGTTTTTCCTCCTTGCCGCTGGGTTTTACAGTGGATATCTGCTGAAAAGATTCCCGTGTAGGAGGATGAACTGCTGGGATTATGGAGCCAGAGCTAAAAAGATGTTGGCTGACCTGACACATTTTACAATCCCAGGATATGTTTGCAGCTGACCTTACATGTCAGCTCGTGCTAAGCCATCCTTGAACTGTGGCCTTCTTGAAAATGTCATTATTTTGAGCCGATGGTGATGGTGCGGTGGGTGAACGGATCGAGATGTGTTTGTTGTGAGAGAAAATGATAATTCAACAATGGCATACTTAAAAGTGCACTGTTCTGGTGGAGGGTCCGTCAAATGCTTTTCTCCATGGAGATGTTTATGCTTTGTCTGGAATGTTTCACAGTATGGCATTACACCATTCTATCTTCATGGAGACCAAACCAGACCAAGTTACAGGTCAGATCTGTGGAGAGGCGACCCCAAACACACAGTCAGAAATACGGGTGTGCAAAAATATTAAATTACCAATATATCTTATCGTTTAATGTGCTGATACAGTATCGATATCGTGGGCTGCTGTATCAATATATCACCAAGAGTATGTGTAGAATCCCTCAGTCATCCAGGTAACATCCATGGCAAAAGGAGAAATTTCTCCTTTTGCCATCACCCAGAGTATTTTTTGGTATATTTTACAAAATTATTTTGTTAAAGCACCTCAGTTTTGTTGCTTTTTTAGAGGAAGAAAACTCGTTTGTATGTTGATATTTGAAATCTTCACTGTTTTGATGAAATTGGGTGTATTGTATTGTATTGTATCACTGTATTGAGATATTGTACCGTGGGTGGTATTGAGGTATCGTATCGGCAACTTCTTAATGACACCCGGCCCTAGTCAAAATGCCTGTTTTTCAAGGTATTGTTTTATCTATAAAACTACCTGTAATTTAATAGATGTAAAGTAAAGCTGTTTAATGTCATACTGTGGAACATTCCAGGCAGAGCAATGACGTATCCATAGAAACAAGCGAGTGAACGGCCCTCAAACAAAAAGTTGAGAAAAGTGCACCTTTAACCCAAGAGTCATTCTTAAAAAAATCCTGAAGTAAAGAAAATGAGATACTGAACGGATTAAGATTTATATTTAGGTTACCCCACCAGCTCGTTACCATGGAGATGCTATTAATTTCATTGATTACAAGTGTTTTTACTGTTAAATAATACCTACAAATCCATGTATTTTACTGTGAGCTGAGTCGCCTTTCCACAGATCTGACCTGTAACTTGCCATCTGCTTGTCTCCATGGATAAAGATAAGTTTAATGACCATCCAGGCAGCTTTAAAGAAACACAACGGAACTTTTCTGATGGAGGATGGAAGTCACCGGCTTGTTTCCATGGAGATGTCATTGCTTTGCCTATTATGTTCAAGCAGATAGTAAGTCACAGGTAAGATCTGTGGAATAGCAAGATTGCATGTTTTTAAAGGTATTTATAACACTTGTAACTGGCTCAAACGCCATTTAAAAGTTGCACAGTGTTGCTTTAAATATTTAATAATTGCAACCGTTGAATTTGGAATTTTGTAGGAAATTATTATTATTATTTGATTTTTTAAAAATATAATTCCTATTTGTTCACAGTTTCATGGTTACGGCTAAATCCCAAGTTTTATTTGACAGATTTCCATAACAGAATTCTGCACCATGATGTTGATGACCTGTAAGTCCGCGGCTTTTATTACCGTTAGAGGGAATAACATAAGAGGGAATAACATTATCTAACCTACCGCTGTGTAAAGCCGCTCTTTTAATGAAACCTACCACTGAGTCCACATGCGCTCATAGACACCGCTGCATATAAACAAAGAAATGAAATGATGTGAGGATTTAAGAGATTAGCACAAATTAAATGAAGCTAATATCCTGCCGTTTGCCGTTTAAGGCCTGAGGGGACTGGTGTTTTGTGTTAGAAGATTGGCAGCTTTAGAACCTACGTATTCTCATTCTATTCGTCCAGATGTTTTCATTTTGAAACCTGTTTTTTCCCCAATATGCAAGTTAGGAAATCGGAGGTCACCATTTAAAGCAGGAGTGTCCAAACTTTTTTCATCAAGGGCCACATATCTAAACACAGACGATGTAGAGGGCCGATCGAGGGCCACAGACTGGTGCTCAGGACAGTCAATAATTGAAATAAATGCATGTTTAACACGTTAGAATGAGCTTCAGTCCTTTATTCGTGCCAAGATCCTCAAAACCACACAATAAGTATTAAAGGTCCCATGACATGGTACTTCTTGATGCTTTTATATGGCTCCTTAATGGTTCCCTAATACTGTAAATGAATCCTTCTTCAAAATCAACACTCAGTGCATGAGAAACAGAGATAAGATGAGAAAGAGTCATAAATGTCACTCTGGAACACTCCATTATGGGCGTTGTTGCTTGAATGCAAATGAGGAGGACAGAGATGGCCTATAGTAGCGGGTGGGGGCGTGGCCAAACTCTCCACTCTTTTCTTTTCAGCTGTGCCCTGTGTGCTCTGACCCACTTCTGTGTTTTTGCGCGGAGGGAGAGATGAGAAGCGTTCCATTGACAAATAAACACATTTCCACATAAAATAAAATTAAACCACTGCTGTTTCAGATATCCACAGGCTCAGATAAAGGACTTCCGAGCCTAGAAACACTCGGACGTGCCTCCAGGCAAATAAAAAAACGCATTTCGCATTGCGTAGCTCCTCCTCAGTCCAAACTCTCTGGGCGTGATTTACACAGACGCTGAGTACAGACAGACGGGGGTGGAACTACATTTGCATTTCTTTTTTCGATCCGACGTCAATAAGTTTCCTTGTTCAAAATCGCCCGTTTGAGCTCCGATTTTTTCTAACGCAGAAAAGGATCGCAAATGCTCAGTTTAGACATTTCGCAACTTTTAGCCATGGGGGGGGGGCCTAAACAGGGTAGGGGAGCTCACATTAACATTCAAAAACCTCAGAAAGTGAAAATTTCATGCCATGGGACCTTTAAATATTGTCTTATCAAGGTAGATTTAAAAAAAAAAACTTGCAGTCAAAAGTTCTGCTCAAGGTAATTTGGGCCAATTCACCTGGAAGCCTGGGGGCCAAGAAAAATTTGGCTGAGGGCCGCATTTGGCCCACGGGCCATAGTTTGGACATGCCTGATTTAAAGGGTCTATACTACAATATTTTGATTTATTTTGTTGTTTCCTCATCAAAAACACACCTGGAGTTGTGCTTTCTTTCATTCACACGTTTAACAAACAAATCCTGCACATTTAGGCCGAGTTCTCTCAAACACAAAATACTGTTCCACCTGGTGATGTCATGTGGTAATAAAGGAAGTCCTCCACTGTGTTTTTAAACTCAAAAAATCTTCATTGGAATCATGTGGATCATTTCAGGTCTGGAATTTCCAATCTCTACTGATCAAAACCTAAAAGGTAGGTTGGTGGCACAATGGCTGAGTGGCTAGCACTCACAGCAAGAAGGTTCTGGGTTCGATCCCGAGGTTGCCCGGGCCTGTGTGGAGTTTGCATGTTCTTCCCGTGTCTGGGTGGGTTTCCAGCACTCCGGTTTCCCCCATCAACACACACACACACAAAAAAAAAAGCTCCATAGGTTAAAAAAAAAATCCTCCAGCTGAGGTCCTGACCAAAGACAATAACAACAATAAGATGATGGAGATGGGTCCCTGAGCACCTGAAGGATGTGCTGCCCACTGCGACGGAAGAAATGCAGAGAAATAATTTCCCTACAGGGATAAATAAAGCATAATAAAAAATAAAAAAAAAATTGAAAACTACCACTACATGACATCACAATATCAACCGAACCGATATTAGGAAGCTGATATCCAATACCAGTATCGGATCAGAGCATTCCTAGTTTGGAGCAGACTTTTTTGTTATAAATAACACTAATTTAAAGTCTTGTATATGTTTATGAAATCACAAATTTTTATGTATTTATTTAATACAATTCAATCGAAAATCAAAATCCTATAAATTTGACTTGTTTCTAAAATGGATTTATCTATTTATTCATTAATTTTATTTTTTATTTTGCTATATCACCCAGTCCCCTCCAATTCTTACCTGAAGTTGCGTTATTTTTAGACTAATATCACAATGACGTCACTGTTATTAATCCCCAAACACTAGTCTGTCTTGTGCTTCCCCATTGTTGACTGGAGCTGGATTATATTATCCGGCACAGCTTCATCTGCATTCCTCTGTCTAATCAGCTCACACAGAACACACCCCGGTGGGCTTCTAATGAGATGGTGACTCTTCCTCCTCTTCCTCCTCTCGTCTGTGTTCGCTGACAGGGGCTGAGGGGGAGGAGGGGAACCCTGGGAGTCTATCAGAGAGTTAATTATGGTCTTTTTCTCACCGGGCGTGTGCGAGACGTCAGGGAGGTGACAGCAGTTAAACATTGGGTGAGCCTTTAAAGCACTGAGGAGGAGGAGGTGGTGGTAACGGTGTAAATTTGGGGCGGTCTAGACTCGGAGAAGTCAATAGCGCAAAGAGTCGCGCTGCAAATAAAGAGTGGGTAGGCATTATTTTATATTTTGGGTTACTACATATCAGTTGCAACGGATATATCTCATTATACAGCTCTGGAAAAAAATAAGAGCCCACTGCATTTTTTTTCTGAAAACAGCATCTCTACATGTATCACAGCCATTCCATTCCAGCATCTGTTGAATTCCAACACAAACACAAAGCTGAGCTACTTCAGTTCTTGCACCAGGAGTGGAATAAAGTCTAAAGGTTAAAAAGGGGACTAAACCAGGACTAAACTAAGATTAAATCAGGCCTAAATTTGGGCTGAACCAGGGCTAAACCAGGACTGAACCAGGTTAAAAATGGGACTAAACCAGGACTAAACTAGGATTAAACCAGATCTGAACCAGGAATAAACAAGGGATAAACCAGGACCCAAGAACAATGTGAAAGACTTGGACTAAACCAGGTCTGAACCAAGACTAAACCAGGTTAAAAAGGGGACTAAACCAGGACTAATTAAACCAGACCTAAACTTGGACTGAACCAGGACTGAACCAGGACTAAACTAGGACTAAACCCGGTCTGAACCAAGACTAAACCAGGTCTAAACTAGGACCCAAGAACAATGTAAAGACTTGTGGAGAGCATGTCAAGACACATGAAAGCTGTGATTAAAAATAAGGGTTATTGCACCAAATATTGATTTGTGAACTCTTCTTAAGTGTAAACATTAGTATTATGTTGTTTTAAAATGAATTTGATCTTGTTTCTTTGCATTGTTTGAGCTCTGAAAACATGGATCTTTTTTTGTAATTTTCTGCAAATAAATGCTCTAAACGATAATATTTTTATTTGGAATATGAAGGAAATTTTGTGAGCAGTTTATAGACAAAAATGTTCCTTTTGCCCAAACACAAACTTATAAGTAGTAAAATCAGAAAAACTGATAATTTTGCAGTGGTCTTATTTTTTTTTTTTCCAGAGCTGCATATAGCTTTGTTTGTGATTTAAAAGAATCTGGCGCTGATCAAACAACCGTATTCTGTAAATGTCGTCGGGCTAAAGTCATAGCCGCGGGAGGCGACACGAGCGATCTGCTTCACCACCTCCGTCACAAACACGTCCTGGAATACGAAGAACGCACGAAACTAAGATCTGCCTCCTCTTCCTCGTCTGCAGGGAACGTTCAAGTCGGCGCCGCGACACAAAACACCACTCGGACGTCACTCAAAGACCCGTTTGCTAAGGGGACCGCCTACGACAAGAAAAGCAAACGGTGGAACGATATTACCAACCCTGTTACTGTCCACTTCGCCAAAGACATGGAACCACTTAGTACATGAAAAATACCATGATACAGTAATCCCTCGTTTATCGCGGGGGTTAGGTTACAGAAATAACCTGCAATAAGAGAAATCCACAAAGTAGGACAACTTTATATTTTACAATTATTCTACATGTTTTAAGGCTGAAAATGCCTCACCACACACATTATACACTTTTCTCAGACTGGAATTAACCTTTTCTCACATTTCTCTCTCGTTTAAACACTCAAACTTGCACTGTCACGTCCCGGGACACGACGCGCACCAACCCCTTGGAGAAGTGCGCGACACATGCACCCCTCATCGTGGTCAAATCCGTGACAGAGCAGCACAACCGGCGCGAGGCCGCACGTACACCGGGGCTGCGAGCACAAGATCAAACTGCGGCGCCCGGACCGCGTCCTCTCAGCCCGAGCCACACACCAGCCGCACAAAACCAGCAAAGAGCAGCACGTGGTGGTTTAATCCTGGTTTAGACCTGGTCTAGTCCGGGTTTAGTCCAGGTCTAGACCTGGTCCAGTCCTGGTTTAGTCCAGGACCAGTCCAGGTTTAGACCTGGTTTAGATCTGGTCTAGACCTGGTTTAGTTCATGTCTAGACCTGGTTTAGTCCACGTTTAGTCCCGGTCTAGTCCCGGTCTGGTCCTGGTCTAGTTCCAGTCTAGTCCCGGTCCCCCCACGTCCCCCATCTATCAATCGGCAAAGGTCTACAGTCTCTTAGCCAATCAGGACGCAGAACACAATGTTACACTATAAAAAAAAATAAATCTGCGAAACAGCGAGGCCGCGAACAGTGAACCGCGATAGAGCGAGGGACCACTGTATTGATTTTTGGTCATACCGCCCAGCTCTACCTTCAACTGTATAAAAGCCTGAAAGGCAGATTTAACGCCAAACTATGAAACATTCCAGGCCGAGCAAGACCATCTCCATGAAGACCAGCAGGCGAGTGTATGTTTAAGTTTTTTTATGAATGAAAACACAAGACGAATCAAGACTATTGTTTATATCGTCTCTAAAAGGAATGCTAGCAAACCTGCAATTTGCCAACTCCGTTTGCGCAAAGATGACTATTACCCCAGTGCATTGATATCCGATAGCAAGTAAATGCATCACGGTAATGATCTCCAGTAATCCTTTTAGATCCGCACTGGCCAAAGATTTCTCAATGGTTCCAGGCGTAAGTCATCGCCATCAAAATGAAACTGAAAACCACTTTTGGAGCTGTTTTTCTCAGCAGAAGCAGTACCTCTCTAAGTGCACCGCAGCTTCGCCGACATTTGTTTTCATTTTGCTCGTCCACATGGCTACTGCTCATCGATAATATGGAGCAATGGTCTGGAGAGACTTAGAGGCTGGAGTGAATTGCGATGTTATTTTAAAAGTGGTTTGTGTTGTTTTATTACAGTGATTCAGTAATGTTGATATCATAAAGTGGATAGAAAAGACTTACTAGTACAACACTTCATTGGCTTCATGTCTTTCGTAGCGCACTGTTTCGCACATCACCCTGCGGAAAAACAGAGAAGACAGGTCAGAAAGAGCGTATAAACATAAATACATACATGATTCATGATTATTTTTTTTATTTTTTTTTTACAGATTTCGGGATAACTGTATTGTAGGGTTGTTTTTACAGTTTAAAAGGTCCTATATCCTCCTGGGACCTGAAGAAAAAAAGTGTATCTGAATTATTATTATTATTTTAATTTTCTATTTGGAGGTAAATGAACACCTCAGCATTTACATTTTGTTAATTTTATTTGTATTCATAATGTTGTAACATGTCCTCTGTAATAGACGTCGGGGGTATTTTGGTGTTAAATCCACGTGAAGTTAACAACCTCACAAAAACTTTTTTTTTTTTATGACAAGCTTGTCGCTGTAGAAGCTCTGACAACACCACGTCAGTCACGTCAAATAGTTTTTAGTCTCCCTTTTAATTTCTTATTTATTTATTTATTTATTTTTTTGTATTTATTTTTATTTTTGTGTGATTTATTTTGTATTTATTTTTATTTTGTTTATTTATTTTAGTATTTTTTGTATTTATTTTTATTTTTGTGTTATTTATTTTGTATTTATTTTTATTTTGTTTATTTATTTTAGTATTTTATTATTTTTTATGTATTATTTATTTTTATTTATTTATATATTTATATGGTTATTTATTTTTATTTATTTATTTTAGTATTTTTTTTATTTATTTTTATTTTTGTGTTATTTATTTTGTATTTATTTTTATTTTGTTTATTTATTTTAGTATTTTTTATTTATTTTTATGTATTATTTATTTTGTATTTATTTATTTATTTATATTTATTTATTTTTATGTATTATTTATTTTGTATTTATTTTTATTTATTTATATTTATTTATTTTTATGTATTATTTATTTTTATTTATTTATTTTAGTATTTTTTATTTATTTTTTATTTTTATGTATTATTTATTTTTATTTATTTATATATTTATATGTTTATTTATTTTTATTTATTTTAGTATTTTTGTTATTTATTTTTATTTTTATGTATTATTTGTTTTGACAGACTGGTTAACTCAATGTCCACTATAAAGGACACACATGAATGGGCGGGTCTCAGGAGGATATTACGAAAAACTGACTCTTAGAATGTTGTTACCTCGTCTAAAACATACCTGGAGTTGTGTTTTGTTTTTGTTTTTTAGTATGTCTACATCTCCAAACCTAAAAACCCACCTTGTGATGTCACCACCTTGTGATGTCATGAAGCGATAGTTTTAACTTCTACCTTTAATCTTTTGTTTAATATTGGAAAATGAGACTGAAATGATCCAAATGATTCTAGTGAAGGTGTATGAAGTTTAAAAACACTTTTATTTCAAATATTGTATAATTGTAATATACAATGGTATAAACAATAACAATGCTCGAGGCTTAAGAGTTCATATTCATAGGGCTCAGCATGTGCAATTTCTGCATTTTACAAATAAATAGAAATTATCAATACATTTACAATTTATACATTCAAATTACTTTTGTTTTCATGGCTGTAGGATTTGTGCAATACTTTAAAGAGGACAAGAGGGACTGAAATACAACAAATTTGGGTTTCTGGCTACAAAATTTACAGCAATGGATATGAAATTTTGATAAGATGAGGAGCAAATTCAACACTTTTTTTTTTTTTTTTTTCAGGAATACCTTTCTCAAACATACAAAAAAGTACGTAAGTTATATCAAGCTTTCTATTCACAAACAGAAAAGTAATTCCAATACATTTGAGCGTATGAGCATTCCCAAAACACATGGATGATTGTTTCTTCGACGCTGTGACAGAATGAGCACAGATGATCTAAATTTAAGTGAAATTTTGAAATTACAGCATTAACAGGGGAACATCTATGTAGGAGTTTCAGGCACACCTCACGAGTCTTATTAGTTACAAGATATTTTCTAGGCAAAACCCAAACATTGTTCCAGTTAATGTCTGTAAATGTTCCAAATAAAAACAGATGCTGGTTTACTGATAGACTCTCTCGTGAGTTCTCTTAAACATTTGTTGATTGTTTAAATGCTTAAAAAAGGGTCAGAGTTACCAATAAACAGCTCTGTCTTAGCTGGACCATCATTAGAAACGTGGACATACAGTAAGTGAGCAGTTTAAAGGTCCCATGGCATGAAATTTTCACTTTCTGAGGTTTTTGAACATTAATGTGAGCTCCCCTACCCTGTTTAGCCCCCCCCATGGTTAAAAGTTGCGAAATGTCTAAACTGAACATTTGCGATCCTTTTCTGCATTAGAAAAAAACAGAGCTCAAACGGGCGATTCTCAACAAGGCACCTTATTGACGTCTGCTCGAAAAATGCAGCTCCACCCCCCGTCTGTCTGTACTCAGCGTCTCTGTAAATCACACCCAGAGAGTTTGGACTCCGAATGCGCTAGGCAATGCGAAATGCGTTTTTTTATTTGCCTGGAGGCACGTCCGAGTGTTTCTAGGCTCGGAAGTCCTTTATCTGAGCCTCTGGACCTTTGAACAGCAGTGGTTTAATTTTATTTTCTGTGAAAATGTGTTTTTTTTTTCATTAAAACGGCTCTCCTTTCTTCCTCCGCTCTTAAAACACGGAAATGGATCAGAGCGCACAGCTGAGAGCTGAGAGCGGCGAGTTTGGCCACGCCCCCACCCTCTACTATAGGCCATCTCTTTTCTCCTCATTTGCATTCAAGCAACAAGGCCCATAATGGACTGTTCAGAGAGAGAAAAATTACTCTTTCTCATCTTATCTCTGTTTCTCATGCACTGAGTGTTGATTTTGAAGATTCAAGATTCATTTACAGTTCATTTACCATTAAGGAGCCATATAAAAGCATCAAGAAGTACCATGTCATGGGACCTTTAAACATTTGTTTGTTTTAATGCTTAAAAAAGGGTCAGAGTTACCAATAAACAGCTCTGTCTTAGCTGGACCATCATTAGAAACATGGACATACAGTAAGTGAGCAGTTTAAAAACACAGTGGAACACTTCCTGTATTACCACACGACATCACAAGCTGAAGTGTTTTCCGTTTGAGAGAAGAAGTCAGCCTAAATATGCAGAATCTGTGTGTTAAACATGAGTGAAACAAAACAAAACTCCAGATGTTTGAATGAGTATACAACATTATAACATAGAAAAGACAGTTAAATTTGAACGTGGAGAAAAAAAAAAACATTATTAATGATCTATGTCACAGTTAAAATGGACTAAGTAGAGTTTAATATTTCATTTGTGCGTGTGATGTCCAGGGATGTGTTGCAGTACAATGCCACACTTGTGAGTGGGGTGAGAGTCGGATCCGTGGCAGATGATGTTCTATGTCTCGCTCGAGGCCATAAGAACATCGTGTGATTTATTCAGAGCTCCAGCGGATCAGAGGGGCACTGTGTCTTCTAACTGTGACCTGTGGCTATAAAGTATTACACCAGAGCCAACCGCAAAATTCAACTTTCCACATGGAGCAGAAATAAAACGCTAAAAAAATGACATTCAAACAAACTCAAATTATCTAAGCTCTTGATCAAATGTGTTTCTTCATTTTTATTTCCTTTCCACTCGTTCACTAAATTATTCACGTTGTTTTAAATGGTAAATCGTCTTTATATAGCGCTTTTCCACCTTCGAGGCATTCAAGGCACTTTACATCAAGGAACGACTCGCCCGTTCACACACCGGCGTACGCAGACACTGGGGGCAGCGTATGTTTAATGTCTTGCCCAAGGACACAATGACGGCATTCATCTGTGGAGGCGGGAATCGCACTGGAAGCCTGTGAGACAGTGGATCTGACCGCTTAATGAGATGATGTTTATATCGATAGTGGGATTCGGACTTCGGACAAACGCTCTACCAAATCCCAGCAGAGAGAGCGGCATCGCCATGGAGACAAGCAGGTAATACAGTCTACCTTTAAACATGATTTGGTTATGTAGCACATCTCAAGCAGAATCTATGTATGATCAGTACTCGAGTTGAGGGGGGGGGGGGTGGCATCCCCCCTGTGGGAAAAAATAGTCAAAATCATCCCTCTTCTGAAACGGGCATCCCTTCTTCCATCCCTTATGGCATTTTATCAATCAGGCATGAAAATCCCTAAACTTTTGGCGAATTTCGCCGTTTTTAAGTCAAATGGCCAGTGCCCAAGAGCCAATCATAGGCCGAACTGCGCTCCAGCTTCCAATCATGTTGCAGCATAATTACGCACCGATACGAGCTCCCGCCAATCATGACGATTGCCGCTGTTGTGTTTGCGCCTGTTCGCCGATCAGCTGTGAGCGAGCCGCGTGAATGTTTACACGGCATTTCCAAGAGAATAAGAATCCTTAACTTCCTACGTTAATGCTACGTAAGAAGGAACTCTCGCCTCGGGACACGGGATACGTTCGGGATTATGTCCTTTTCTCCGGAGCTCCGGATTATTAAAGACAACACGGCAAACTGTTAGAATGGAGCTGACCGCATTCTTATGGGTGAGTCATATTATCAGATTATTTCTGCATCTATTTCGGCACTAAACCAGGACTAAACCAAGACTAAACCAGGACTAAACCAGGACTAAACCAAGACTAAACCAGGTCCAAACCAGGACTAAACCAAGACTAAACCAGGTCTAAACCAGGACTAAACCAGGTCCAAACCAGGACTAAGCCAAGACTAAACCAGATCTAAACCGGGTCTAAACCAGGACTAAACCAGGACTAAACCAAAATTAAACCAGGTCCAAACCAAGACTAAGCCAGGACTAAACCAGGACTAAACCAGGTCTAAACCAGGTCTAAACCAGGACTAAACCGGGACTAAACCAGGACTAAACCAAGACTGAGAAGAAGGTGTGTGTGTGTGTGTGTGTACGTGTGTGATAACATATATCCTGTGTATTATTGAATGATTATATGGGTTCCTTTCCGCTACCGCTACCCCCCCCCCCCCCCCTCGTTGGTGGAAACCCCCCCCGTCCCCTTGGTGAAAATTTTCACCATCCCGCCTGGTTTCATTTTACAACTCGACTACTGTGTATGATTATTCATCAGTGTGACTAATTAAGTAAAGCGCATGGATCATTAGACTATATTGGATCATAGGAATATCCATCCATCTTCTTCCGCTTTATCCAGTATTCAGGTCGGCAACAGTCCAGGCAGATCTGCTGCCCAGATCTCAACGCACCCACTTGACGCAACCGGCCTCGATGTAACTCTCCTGACATGAGGGCTCTCTACCAGTGTGCGCCGACACTGGGGGCGAGGTGGGGTTAAGTGTCTTGCCCAAGGACACAACAGGAGCTGCCAACCTGTTGGTCAGTGGATCTGACCGTTCAACCAATGTCGAGACAAGAGTGGGATTCGAACCGCCATATATATATATATATATATATTTTTTTTTTACCTTTATTTAACCAGGAAATGTCCCATTGAGATTAAGAACCTCTTTTTCAAGGGAGTCGTGGCCAAGAGGCAGCAGCAAACACAAAACACACTTACATATTTACACAGATGAGACATAAAAGTTTAAAAACATTACAAAAAAACACATGCAGATTGTGGAATTGGTCTCAAAAGCTCTCAGTTTGGATTTAAAAGTGCTCAAGGAAATTAAATCAGTTAGTTTTCAGTCTTTCTGTAGCATATTCCACGCAAAAGGTGCAGAGTAAACAAATGCCTTTTTGCCCAGTTCAAACTTTGGATCAGCAGATAAATGCTAAACATATAAACGATAAACATAACTGGAATTGGATGACTTATTTGATATTGTATTGTGTACTTTATAACTTACTTTTCTATTTAATTCTGATTTGTACTAATACATTTATTATCATCCATCTATTTTTTGTTACACTCTGTTATATATATATTATCTGTTTTATATTATGTTATGTTGAGTGAGCTACTGTACCCAAACTATTTCCCTTGTGGATCAATAAAGTTTGTCTAAGTTTAATTATTAAAGATCCCATGACATGGTACTTCTTGATGCTTTTATATGGCTCCTTAATGGTTCCCTAATACTGTAAATGAATCCTTCTTCAAAATCAACACTCAGTGCATGAGAAACAGAGATAAGATGAGAAAGAGTCATAAATGTCACTCTGGAACACTCCATTATGGGCGTTGTTGCTTGAATGCAAATGAGGAGGACAGAGATGGCCTATAGTAGGGGGTGGGGGCGTGGCCAAGCTCTCCGCTCCGCTCTGTGACCCACTTCCGTGTTTTTGCACGGGGGGAGAGATGAGAAGCGTTCCATTGAAAAATAAACACATTTCCACAGAAAATAAAATTAAACCACTGCTGTTTCAGATATCCACAGGCTCAGATAAAGGACTTCCGAGCCTAGAAACACTTTGCAAGGCAAATAAAAAAACGTATTTCGCATTGCGTAGCTCCTCCGCAGTCCAAACTCTCTGGGCGTGATTTACAGAGACGCTGAGTACAGACAGACGGGGGTGGAACTGCATTTGCATTTCTTTTTTCGACGTCAATAAGTTTCCTTGTTCAAAATCGCCCGTTTGAGCTCTGATTTTTTCTAACGCAGAAAAGGATCGCAAATGCTCAGTTTAGACATTTTGCAACTTTTAACCATGGGGGGGGGGGGGGGGGTCTAAAAAGGGGAGGGGGGCTCACATTAACGTTCAAAAACCTCAGAAAGTGAAAATTTCATGCCATGGGACCTTTAAACTTCTGTCTGCCATTACTAAAAGCTTTTGTATTTTACTAGTGCTGATCTTCTCTCCAGCGTGTCGTGTTTTCCTGGTGTGACTGAAGTGTTCCTCTGCAGAGCTGTAGTAAACAGTAGCAGACCAAACATGGACGCGGCTTCAAAAAAAACAGCCACAGGCGAGAAACCACTGCCCACGACTGCAAAACATCAGACTGGGAAAAAAAATCTGTGAAAAAGTCGTACTGAAAAAAAAAAAAATCACAAACAAAGTAGAATGCACGATTTGGGGGACAAAATTCTAATTTTCAGAACAAATATTACGATCAGATTTGCAATATGTTGAAAATATGAAAAGTGAAAATATGAAAAGTAGGATTCTGTTCAGTCTGTTCACTATAAGCGACTTCAGGAGTGTTAAAATTTGAGAGACGAAAGAATTATGATTAAAAACAAGAATTTCAAACATTCCACATCATGTTTTTAGTATTTTTTAGTATATTAGCAGCAGCTTTTAGTATTATTATTAAGAAATATTTTATTTTACACTGAATTTATGTAACTTTTTTTTGCATTTCAATCATGTAATTTATTTATTCATTTATTTTTTACATCAAATCAAATCAAATATTAACTGAATATAAATACAATGTTTCAAGCTTCATTGCATATAAATATATATCTATATATATTTTAAAATTCTGTTTGGCGATTCTGGAATAATTTAAGTTATGTTTTGGTAATAAAACACATAATAATCATAGTACAGAGATTTGTCTATAAAAAGAGGATATTCCGTGGACATTCAACTATGTGAATAATTGCGGCTTTTACGATTCGATAATTGCACTCAAATTGTATAATTGGATAATGATGTATATTTACAGTCTACAACAAAGAACCTCGTCCTTAGTGGCTTGTCTAAGCAGCTGTTTTAATTGGTGGGAGCAGAAGTGGCGGGAGAACGTGATTGGTCGACAGAGCTTGGGGACATTCCAATGGCTCTGAAGTGGGAGGAGGGAGGGGGCGAGCTTCGGCGGGGTCACCCAGTGGAATGTTCCAGTTTTTGGGTCACGTCCTGCCGCATTTTTCTCCTCCCCGAACAGAGTAATCCACATGTAGGCACACGGGGCAGTGCATGGTGGGAAAAGGCTTTAGGCATGGGTGATGTGGAAAAGTGAAAAAGCGCTGGGTGTGGCGACAGAGGAGGAGAAAAAGGCCAGATGGTGGAGCTGTGAGGGCGGGTGGGTGCGGTACTGGAGTTTTGGGAGTTGTGCCTAAAGCTCGTCTGGATCGTAAAGCTTGTTCCAATAGGAAACTGTTATGTAACTGTCCCAGTAAAAAAAGTACAGTTTCTGGAAGTTTTTATTACCGAATCACAAATGGATGTAATGGTTATAAAGGTCTGGAGCTGGTTCAGATTTTAGATTTCAAAATAGATTCAAACTGGATACTAAAAAAACAAATCCTTGCTTTTTGTACTTACTAGAAGTTCTAAAACAGGGGTGTCAAACATGTGGACCGGGGGCCGGATCCGGCCCTCCAAGACGTATAATCTGGCCCTCAGCTGATTTTCTATTCAAATATTTTAATTATATTTTAATTTTCTATTAAAATATTGGTAATTTTCTGCACAGCTTAGCATAGCAGCGTCTCCAGCACCTCTGTGCGTGGCCCCTCCCACTGGAGCAGCACAAATGAAGACTAAAGCAGGCCTAAATTCTGTGAAATGCAAACAAGATAATGTTATAACATTGTGTTGAAATAGCATTTTTCTTAAAGTTTCAGATTGTTCATAATATTAGGGATGCACGATATATCGGCATCAACATCGATATCGGCCAACCCTGCCAAATTTTTTAACATATCGGTATCGGCCTGATGTGTAAAAGTGGGCCGATATTAACAACCGATATTTGTCAGTACAGTAATCCCTCCAATTAACGTTTTCTCACATTTCTCTCTCGTTTAAACACTCAAACTTTCGTAGATTTTCAACAAAATGTATTAATAGTGAAGCCTGTGGGGAGGGGGGGCACGTGCGCTCACCGTGCTCAAATCCGTGATGACCGGCGCGAGACCGCGCGTCCCACTCAAGGCAGCGAGCACGAGACCCGTGCCCAAACCATGCCTCCTCTAGACCAGGTCTAAACCAGGATTAAACCACGGCGTGCGGCGCTTTGCCTGGTTTCGTGCGGCTCTTGCATTCGTTCATGTCGAGGTTTGATGTGCTCGGACTGTGTGTCCTCGGGACCGCGGAGAGGCACGCAGTCCGAAAAGAGAAAAGAGCGCGCTCTTTAATGCGCTGGTTTAATCCTGGTCTAGTCCTGGTTTAGTCCTGGTTTAATCCTGGTTTAGTCCTGGTTTAGTCCTGGTTTAGTCCTGGTTTAGTCCTGGTTTAGTCCTGGTTTAGTCCTGGTTTAGACCTGGTTTAGTCCACGTTTAGTTCTGTCTAGTCCCGGCCTGGTCCCGGTCTGGTCCTGGTCTAGTTCCAGTCTGGTCCCGGTCCCCCCGCGTCCCCCATCTATAACATCGATCGGCAAAGGTCTCTTAGCCAATCAGGACGCAGAACACAATGTTACACTATAAAAAAAAATGTAATTGAAAAAAAACACGTTTTGAAAATAAAAAAAGACATTCAAAAATTCATTTTGCATGATTTTCAGTCTGTATAAAATGTCATCTCAGAATTAAAAATAAATATCAGTATCGGCTAATATCGATATCAGCAACATTAATATCGGATATCGGTATCTGCTAAAATTTTCACATCGGTGGATCTCTGCATAATATTATAATATTTTGTAAAAGAAAGAGTTCATCAAACAAAAAAGACTTCTGTAATAGATTTGTGTTTCTCTGCACAAATATTTGGACTTATTTCTATTTTTGGGTTATATTTGCCATGAGTTTTCTGATCCGGCCCCTTTGAGATCAAAGTAGTTTGGATACGGCCCCCGGAGCAAAATGAGTTTGACACTCCTGATCTAAAACATATTAAAGGGCTCATATTACGCTATTTTCTGAACTGTTTCCTCATCAAAAACACACCTGGAGTTGTGTTTTTTGTTTGATTCACACATGTTTAACACACAAACGCTGCATATTTAGGCTGAGTTCTTCTGGAAAACACAGAAAAATGAAGCTGTTAACATGAAAACTATGACATCATGAGGTGGAGCAGAGCATTTGCAGCTTTGTAGAGGATGACAGACTAATAATGCAGGATTAGTCAGTGTGAATGAAGCAAAACACAAGTCCAGGTACGTTTTTGATGCATTATAAATTCACACTGAAGGTCCAGGCGCCGCAGTTTGAAAAATATGGCACTCAATTAAAATTAATTAGCTCGTCTTTTATTGCAACTCTAAGGTCAGCACATTTTAATTAGGATAGCTGCTTGTGTCCAAAGAGATGTTATTGCTTAGCTTGGAATGTTCTGCAGTAATTTGTCTCCATCGGTGAAGGCCACGATAGAGGTCAGGTCTGCGGAGGGCGTGTCCACAAGTAAAGTGTAAGTAAATAGCCCCAAAAGTAGAAATTCACAATATTTATAATGATTAAGGGTGATAAAATAGTGTGTGCAAGATGGTATAAAACTGTACAGAAATAGTACAACACCCCCTTTGGTCCAGGTACACTTTACATCTGCATTAGGGCTAGAGTACCGAAAATCAGACACTAATCGATTATTAAAACGAGTATTTAAACTAGATTTGAGCAAATATTGATACTAAAAAAGTCACATTCAGAGGATAGAAGTGAACCTTTCCTGAATAGAAGGTTTATCAGAATAAATATACAGAAATAGTAGTAAAAGCAGTAGAAGAAAGAAATTATAGCTCGTTAGTAAAAGCCTACAACAATAGCTCTTGTAGTAGTAATGTTAGTAGTAATAGTAGTAGTAGTAGTAGTAGTAGTAGTAGTAGTAGTAGTAGTAGTAGTAGTAGTAGTAGTAGTAGCACGTAGGATTGAATTGTAATATAGGGCCTGTTTACACGAGCAAAAACGACCACGGTTAAAAACGACCAAAATTTGATCAGAAGTGTCTTTCGTTTAGACGGTGACGGCGTTTTGGGGGCTTAAAAACGTAAAAAACTGAAACCGTCCTCCAAAGTGTAAAACTTGAATAGATCCGCCGTAGCGTTTTCGTCTACACTGCCCAAGACGCAAAACTCTGATCACATCTGCTGACGTCACGTACGTGTTTTCGTCACATCGGTCCATATATCGGTGTACTTTGTTTGGCAGGACCTTGTTGCGCCTTCGTTGCTTTGTCGTCTAACGTGGTCTGAAGCAACAGTTGAGCTTCTTCGTCTGACCACACTTTTTTTTTTGCTACCAGTAGCCATGTTTTGTTTTGCTTTTTACGGCACAGATGAGAAGGAAGGAAGATTCTACGCATGCGCACGGACATAGTGATAATGTATCACAGCGCCACCTAGCTGCCTGGCATGCATACCCAATCGAATTCCACACACTTTTGCTTCACCGTATGCATGCCGATTTCCTCCTGAAAACGCTCGTCTAAACGTGGAATAAAATGTGAAGACGCGACGCCACTTTTGCGTCTTCTGTTCAGACCGTCGTCATATAAGATTCAAGATTTTCAAGATTCAAGATTCAAGATTGTTTATTTGTCATATGCAGGTCAACAATGCAATGAAATGTTTAGGATCAGTAGAACCGTTGACTCGCTAAGATAGTTAGAAGTACTAATAACAGCAATAATAGTACGAAAGACCCAACAAAAGAAAATTTCAAGTTACGAAACGCCTTCACGTTAAATTTTGGTCTCTAGATACGAAAGAAAATTCAAGTTACGAAACGCGAAATCTCAAAAATTCAAATAATGCGCGCTCAGCCACACACATTATACGCTTTTCTCAGACTGAATTTAAACTTTTCTCACATTTGTCTCTCGTTTAAACACTCAAACTTTCATAGATTTTCAACAAAATTATTAATAGTGAAGTGTGGGGGGAAGGGGGAGGGGGGAGAAAACTGCGCTCTGACACGTGTGATAGCGCAGCATGACCCGGCGCGGGGCTGACAGCAGGTCTAGACCTGGACTAAACCAGGACTGGACCAGGACTAAACCTGGACTAAACCAGGACTAAACCTGGACTAGACCAGGTGGATTAAAGCGCCGCGCGCGGGTCTATTTCCTGGTTTCCTTTCGAGTCACGGCTGAGGCGAGCAGTGAGGGGGACCGCACGCAGTCTGAGCGCATGAACGAACGCATGGAAGAGCCGCGGTGGTCTAGACCTGGTCTAGACCAGGAGGTCTAGACCTGGTCTAGAGGAGGTCTAGAGGAGGCACGGTTTGAGCATGGGTCTCGTTCATGCGCTCAGACTGCGTGCGGTCCCCCTCGCTGCTCGCCTCAGCCGTGACTCGAAACGAAACCAGGAAATAGACCCACGCGCGGCGCTTTAATCCACCTGGTCTAGTCCT